>VZRO01004980.1:295134-311493 GCA_013397915.1 Daphoenositta chrysoptera | reverse complement strand
AAAAAAAAAAAAAAAGGGATTTGGGGTTTATTTGAGCTGAAAACTGATTTGCAGAGGGGTGGGCCCAGCTACCTGGCATGAAAATCCACATTCTCCTTCCCATTTCCTGTGGTCATGTGGAGGGTCCCCCTAAAAATAGGATTTTTTAACCAAATCAGGGCAATGCCTTGTCCCAGTTCCTCCAGGGTGGCTGTAGCCCCATGCCAACGAGCAGGGATTGGTAAATCATGGAATCATTTAGATTGGAAAAGATCCCTGGGATCGTGGAGTTGAACCATTCCCCAGCCTTGATTTCGGGGTGATTTTTGTGAGGCTTGGGGTGGGTTTGTCCCTTTCCAAATCCTCTTGGAAATATGCTGCTGGGAGAAACAACTCCATTTGCAGCTCTCTCTTCATTTTCCCTTCCCTTTCAATCGTCATTTGCCATCTTCCCATCAAGATCTGTATCTTGACGGTGGCCAATACTTAAGAGCAGGATGTTAAAAACTGAAACCCAAGACTGGATCTGTTAATTAACATGAAATAATAGCTCTTGGCTGCTTCCCTTAATTAAGGGTCAGGAGTTCAGAGCTGGATGAGCAGATAAGGAAGAAATTCTTGGCTGTGGGGGTGGTGAGGCCCTGGCACAGGGTGCCCAGAGAAGCTGTAGATGCCCAATCCCTGTGGAAATATCCAATGCCAGGCTGGATGAGTAACTTGGAATAGTGGAAGGTGTCCCTGTCCATGGCAGGGGGTGGAATGGGATGAGTTTGAAGGTTCTACCAACCCAAACCAGTCTGGAATTCTGTGATCTGTGTGCAGGAGATACTCTGATCCATCCACGGATTTCAGGAAATTTCTGAAGCTGTGTGTTCTCCTCTACTCCGCTCCTGTGCTGCAGCAGCCTCCAGTCTCCCAGTGGCCTCTGGGTGTTGTTTAGCATTTCATTAAACCTTAAAAACCCAACCCAACCCCCAAAAAACCCCATTAAACCTTAAAGCATTTTCATTTTCGGTGAAGTGCAGCCGTGGCGGGGCTGAGCCCTGGTGGAGAACACGGGATCGGAGCTGGGGGTGGCGTGACAGGATGTGTGCCCTGATCTGTCCCTGCTGGGGTGCCACAGCCAGTGACAGCCCAGGCCCCTTCCCTTCTGTGTCACAGCAGGAGGAGAGGCCAGCCTTGCTCCCCGGTATTTGGGAATCCTTTTTCCCTGGTATTTAGGCATCCTTATTCCCCAAGTATCTGGGAATCCTTATTCCTCAGGATTTGGGCATCCTTATTCCCAGGTATTTGGACATCCTTATGGATGTCCATGCTTTGGCATGGACAAATAAGGATGCCTTGGCATCCTTATCTCCCTGTATATGGGCATAATTTTCCCTCAATATTTGGGTATCCCTGAATTCCCCAGTATTTGGACATCCATATTCCCTGGTATTTGGGCAGCCTTATTCCACCCAGTATTTGGGCATCTTTATTCCCTGGTATTTGGGCAGCCTTATTCCACCCAGTATTTGGGCATCTTTATTCCCTGGTATTTGGACATCCTCATTCCCTGATACCTGGATATCCTTATTACCTGCTATTTGGGCAGCCTTATCCCTCAATATTTGGACATCCTTATTCCTTAATATTTGGCCGTCCTTATCCTTCAGTATTTGAACATTCTTATTCCTCAAAATTTGGACATCCTTGTTCCACCAGTATTTGGGCATCCTTATTCCCCAAATATCTGGGAATCCTTATTTCCTTCAGGATGGGCTTTCTCATCCCTAGGTATCTGGACATCCTTATTCCCTGGTATTTGGACATCCTTATTCCCCAAGTGTCTGGGAATCCTTATTTCCCTGTATATGGGCATCCTTATTCCTCAATATTTGGGTATCCCTGAATTCCCCAGTATCTGGGCACCCCTTTTCCTCCAGTATTTGGACATCCTAATTCCTCAGTATCTGGGCATCCTTATTCCTTAGAATTTCAGCAGCCCTGAATCCCCCAATATTTTGACATCCTTATTCCCCAAATATCTGGGAATTCTTTAAATGCCCTGTGTGTGGGCATTTGTATTCCTTGGTATTTGAGCACCCTTGAATTCCCCAGTGTTTGGACATCCTTTTCCTCCAGTATTTGAACATTCTTGTTCCTCAAAATTTGGACATCCTTTCCCCCCAGTATTTGGACATCCTAATTCCTCAGTATCTGGGCATCCTTATTCCCCAGTATTTTGCCAAGGTCAGGGCACACCCAGAGCCTGATCTGCTCCCACTGCTGGGATTATCCCTTGTGCACCAACACTTTTTCCCAGGATTTTTGCCCAGGAAAAACAACCCTGGAGCAGGCTGGGGGTTTGCTCAACTATCAGTACATTCCCTAGTGGCATTCCCATGGTTCTGGACTCTTTTTCCAACCCTGGAGCAGGTCTGTGCTCCCTCCCTGTGGCACTGGGATGGAGAGAGCCAGTATCTTGTAGGAATGGTGGCAGGAGGGACCAGGTGCAGATATCCCAAGCTGCTGGTCCTTCACCTGAACAATCTTCATTAAAAACCCACAAAAACCCTAAAAAACAAAAAAAGGAAGTCGAGGTTGGTTCCTGTTTGCCTCGCTTTGAGCCGTTAGGGGCCTGAGAGAAAACAAACAGCTGAGGTTCCCACGTGCATGTGATGCCCACGGGGCTGGGGCTGCTCCAGGGAAAAGGGACAGAATGGGAATGTGAGGCCGGAGCCTCCTGACTCCATCTGGGCTGCAGTCGTGGTCAGCTCTGGCACACGAGGTGGGTGAAGGGCACATCCCGAGCCAGACTCTCTGGCACAGCCAACTCCAGTGCTGAGCTCTGCCTTTGGAGCAAAATTAGGAAAGAGGAACATATGTTTTGCCTTGCCTTGATAATTCCCATCCTTGGAAATGCCAGGTTGGACGGGGCTTGGAGCAACCTGGGACAGTGGGAGGTGTCCCTGCCCGTGGCAGGGGGTGGCACTGGGTGAACTTTAAGGTCCTTTCCAAGCCAGACAATTCTGGGATCAATAATTGGGGCTGAACCAGGAGCCCATCCCACCTCTCCCCTTTGGCAGGAGGGATCGGATGCTGCCGGGATAATGAAGCTGTTTCCATGGAAACAGGCTCGTTTTTCTTCTCTGTTGTCTTTTAATTTATTTATTTATTTATCTGCCAGCATGCCTCTGACCTGCAAGCTGCTTCCCAGGGATTTAAATACTGTATTGGACATCTGGGATAAAAAATGGCTGGGAAAGGGAATAAAATCCCTGTGGAGAGAGGGGCTGGGAGCTGTGGTGCTCAGGATGAAGGTTCTTTGCTCCAGGGAAGCCCCAGGCACAAATCGAGCTCAGACTGTTAAGGAAAGAGTGAAACATTTGGAATTTGGGTGTATTAAAGCTCCTTTCCCAGACAGATCTGTAACTCCCATTTGGATCAGTGGGATTATCCCATCTCCCACCCCCTGGAAAACACGGCTCTGCTGTTTTCTATTTGGCCTGTTGTATTTTTATACTTTTCTGAATATATTTAGCAATTTTTTTTTCAGCTGAGCCACCTATTTTTAGCCATGGCTTTTAGCAAAAGCCACAAGATGCCTGGCAAAGCCAGCCAGCCCCTCACGAGGGATTCCCACGCTCCAGCTGGATGGTGACCGGCAGCATTCCCAGTTATCCTTTCTGAATGCTGCATCCTGGCTGGTTTTGGGGAGGAAAAGGCAGTTTTTGGGAGAGCCAGCTGTCCAAAAAACCCCATTTTCTGTTCAAAAACCACCCTTTTCTTAACCAACCCCCCCCGGGTGATGCCTGCCTGGTAGGAACAAGCCTGATCCCTGCTCTCCCCAAAATCCCGTCTGCCCCAGCGGGATTCAGCCACTTTGCTATAACTGAGTGGAAATTGCTGGTGCATCAGGGATGGAAAACATGACTTTTTTTGTAACCAAGGAGCAGGGAGGCTGCTGCTTTCATCCCAAAAAGGAGCCGTTTTTGGGGTGGGTGCTGCTGCTTTCGGTCTTTGTGGTGAGGCAACGGAGAGATTTTGGCCTGGTCAGTGTCAGCACTTTTTGTTTCATTGCTGCTTTTCCTTTTGTTTCAGAGGGGAGAGAAGGGTTTTATGGAAAGCAGGGAAAAAGCTCACTGGGAGGTGAGAAAAGTCTAGAAAATCTAATAATGGAATCATTCAGGTTGGAAAAGCCCTCAAAGATCATTCCCCCAGCACTGCCAAGGCCACCACTGGCCCATGTCCCCAAGTGCCACATCCACACGGATTTTAAATCGCTCCAGGGATGGGGCTGCCAGCTTCAGTGCCTCTTCCTGCCTATTCCAGTTCCAGCTGGCAGGAGAGGATGTGTTCCAGGTTTAAAACTGGGAAGGACCACAGTTGGGTGGGCAAAGGCCTCAGGCCCCGAGAGGTGCAGGAGGTGTCTCGTGACAGCCATGAAATCTCACTCAGGGCCTGTTTGCACTTCCAGGAATGTCAGGAAGTGCTTTCCAGGGATGCTTCCCAGGGTTAGTGCTGCCTTTGGACAGTGGCAGGCCCAACCCAGTGCAAAATGTGCTTTGAGAGACCCCTTCTGTAATGGCAGTGCCTGTTTAGGGTAATTACACTAATTAATCACTCTTAAAATGATACAACTGTGGGATGGTTTGGGGTGGAAGGGATCTTAAAACTCATCTTTTTCCACCCCTGCCATGGGCAGGGACACCTTCCACTATCCCAGGTTGCTTCAAGCCCCATCCAGCCTGGCCTTGGACACTTCCAGGGATGAGAAAATACTATTTTTTTAAACATTCAGGAGAATTCCAATCCCCACCCACAGGGACCTTGAGCTAAAACCCGACAAAAAGAGGAGAAAAAACTGGAGGTGGTTAAACTCTGATTTTGTGGGTTTGGAGCTGGAGCTGGTGATGGATCCAGCACAAGGCACCCGGATTCCAGGATCCTCTCTACTCCAGAGCCTCTCAGCTCAGCTCTGTGCAAAGCAGGCAGCAGCTGGTGCTGATGAGGAGCTGCCAAATGAAGCTTAATTACTCCTGCAAGCAGAGCTGGCAGCTCTGGGGTGCCAGAGCCCCACAGGAGCCCAGGCTGGGAGGGAGGAATGGGATGGCAGCTTAGCAGGAGGGCTCAGCATCAAGAAATGCTCCTTTTGCAATGGCTTTTTTTGGGGTTGGATGTGCCATTTTGTGTGGGAATGCATCCAGAATTCCAGGTGGAGGGGATTGACTGGGATGGAAGAGGACTGCTTGTCCCTTGGCCCAGAGCAGTGGTGGCTTTTAGCTCAGAGCACTTTAAACCCAAATCTCATCCCATCAAGCTGCTCCACATTCACATCCACATTTGTGGCTCCACATCAAGGATGAAAGATGAAGATTTTGGCAAAGCTGGAATGAGCAGACCCAGCTGCATCAGGGATGTGCCTGGCTGTTTGCCCACCTCAATCTCAATTTTTGGTGCCTGTTTCGGCTGGGTGCTGCTGGTGACAGAAGAAAATGTCATCCAAATGTACCAAAGGCTCTTCATTTAGCAGAGAGCAACAAATGAGGTGGTTTTATTGGAGCTTAGGGACCAACTAGGAAAAATCAGCAGCAAAACTTCCATGTCCAGACATTTATTGCCAGCGTTTTTCATGGAATCCCAGAATGGTTTGGGTTGGAAGGGACCTTAAATCCCATCCCATTCCAACCCTGCCATGGCAGGGACACCTTCCACTATCTCAGGTTGCTCCAAGCCCCATCCAGCCTGGCCTTGGACACTTCCAGGCTCAGCTTTTCTGGGCAACCTATGCCAGGGCCTCCCCACCCTCATAGGGAAGGGATTTAAGCCAAGCCAAGCTGCTGGAGCATCCTCCTCTCCTTCAACCCCCAGTTCTTCTTTACTCATTGCAGTCAACAAAACAACACCCCAGGAAGTATTCTCAGATCCAAGGAAAACTGCCAAAATATTTGAGTGTGGCATTTAGAGGGAGGTTTATTGTCCAGGCATTGTATTTCCTAGCAGTTACATCCCTCCCTGGGCAGGCACAAGGATGGGAACTTCCAGAGCCAGTGTTGGAGGTGTGGTGGATGCAGAGGGCCTGCCTGACCCTATCTGGGGAATGTCGGCATTCCCAGGATGGTGGAGTGATGGCAGCACTTGGATACAGGTCACTGAGGGAGCTGTGTCAGCATTATCCCAATCAAACTCCAGGTATCATCTCCAGGTCCCCTCCATCAGAGCTCAGCTCCTGGCCCCAGCCAGCAAAATCCCAAGCATAAATCTAAAAACCACCATTCTTCCCAATATTTCCTGGTCTTCCCATTACCACAGGGCTGCTCTGATACCCGGTAAGGAGTTTTATGGCATTCCCAAGGGAATTCAGACAGTGCCTTATTTCCCTCACTTAATGGCACGTGTGTGCCTGGATAATGGGATTCCTGCCTTGGAGCCTGCAGGTTAATGAGTCCTTACTCATTATTTTCATGCTAATGATGTTTAACAAGGCCAGGACAGGCCAGGACATGGATATTGTCTTGTTTGGGCTCTGCACTGTAATTACAGCTCGGGATATTGCCAGGTTATTTTGATGTTTGTCTGTTGTGAAGAGGTGCCGTGGGTTATTTACTGCGTGTGGAAAGGGTTGAAGTCGTTTAAAGGGATGCAAAAAAGCTGGAGAGGGACTTTGGACAAGATTATGGAGGGACAGGACACAGGGAATGGCTTCCCAGTGCCAGAGGGCAGGGGTAGATGGGATATTGGGAAGGAATTCCTGGCTGTGAGGGTGGGGAGGGACTGGAACAGAATTCCCAGAGCAGCTGTGGCTGCCCCTGGATCCCTGGAAGTGTCCAAGGCCAGGTTGGACAGGGCTTGGAGCAGCCTGGGATAGTGGAAGGTGTCCCTGCCATGGCAGGGGGGGAATGAGATGGGATTTAAGGTGTCTTCCAACCCAACCCATTCCATCCCTCTATGATAAATCTAATCCAAACAAAAAAAAAAGTGGAAGTTTGGGTTTGTTCCTGGTGGTTCCACAGTGGGGTCTCCCCACCTTGGGATTTTAAAGCTGCTTTTTGTGGCTGCACTGCTGGAGCAGCTCCTCTGCCCCCTGAGCTGCTGCAGTGCTGGTTTCCGGGGTGGGACATTCATGAGATCACACTGAAGTGTCACCTGCTGCTTTTTTGTTATTCGTGGTGGAGGAAACGCCCCAGGTTTCCCCAGGGGTGGAAATTCTCTCAAACCATCACTGGCCCCAAACTGGTTCTTGTTTCTGCTTGAAGCACTTGCAGAGAGGCTGAGTGTGGCCCAGGGTGTGGTGGCTCCTGGGAGGCTCCTCTGAGGTGCCTGAGTTGCCCCAGAGTACCCAACATTGTCCCAGCAGGCCTGTGCTGACAGATGACCCCTCCCACCCTTCCCTCACCTTTTTTGGGGGGCTTTTTTCCCCATTTTAGTGCCCCTTACTACTAGGATGTAATAAGAGCAAGGGCGGGTTTCCTTGCAGGAGGGTGGCAGCAGGGTTGGATATACAGAATTATTTAAAGGATCAGGGCGGTAACAGCCTTACAGATGCTCTCAGCAGTCCTCCCTGCTCCCATGGATCCTAAACATGGAGTGACTGAAGTCCCTGAAGTGATTCCCTGCCACTGGAGCAGGTCCTTTGTAGGAAAGGGCAAAAACGGGAATCATTTAGATTGGAAAAGCCCTCTAAGATCGAGTCCAGCCGTTTCCCCAGCACTGCCAAGCCCACCACTAACCCTTGTTCCCCAAGTGCCACATCCACACACTTTTGGAACACTTCCAGGGATGAGAATTCCACCAGGATGGTATTTGCTGCCTTAGTAAAGTCTCTGTGGCACCCAAACCGTGCAGCAGCAGCAGCATCTTGGTTGAAGCTGCAGCAGCTTTCCCAGAGCCACGGCACACTCCATGGCTTTGCAGGGAAAGGAAAAGCAGGCGGGATGCACTCTGCTGCTCAAATCCCTTTTCAGCCACAAAAAAAGGGGAGAGAGATCCTGTAAAGATGAGATAAACCCACATGGAAACAATGCACGGGCTGAGCTGAACCTCCAGAGATGGCACAGAGCTGGGCCTGAGGGGAGCAGATCCAGCCAGGAGCTCGGGCTGGAGGAATTTTGGCAGCATGCCCTAGGAGATGCTCCTTCCACCCCAGCACGAGCTCTGTGCTCCAGACAGAGTTCAACCCCTGCCCTGTCCCTGTGCATCCTCCAGCCCACTCGGCTGCTGGGGCTGCCAGCAGCCCTGGGCTATTTGCCCGCTGCCTGAAACCTCTTCCTGTGTGGAAAACCTCGCTGAATGCAAACCAAAAGTGTCACTGGGGGCTGGGCTTGCACGGCACAGGGCGGGGGACACACGGAAGGAACCCGGGGATGCGGCGCCCGGTGTCTGCGAGGGAGCTCTGGGGTGCCTGGTGCCGTGAGTGATGTTCCTATGGAGCTGAGTTTCATTTTCTGTTCTCTTTATTTGTAGGCAGTGAAGGGCCAAGAGGAGCAGAGCTTCCCTTAGAGGCACAAATCACTGGAGAGATTGGATTCTGGTAAAAAATAACCCCTCCTTGTGCTCCCCTCCTCATCCTCAAACCCCTGGTATGACTCATTCTCCAAGCACAGGCACCAGTGCCACGTTGATTTCTTTTATAAATCCCTCTCTCCAAACACTATAAACTGCAAAAGATGAGCTTGAGCCCTCAGCTTTTCCTTAAAACACCACAATTCCCTTCCTTTAGGGCTCGTCCCATCACCCAGGGGTCTCCCTGTGCCCTGCTATTGCAGGACATCCCAAAAAACACCCCATTTTGAAGCTGGCAGGCAGCCCCAGCCAGGCAGGAGCACTGCTGGAAAGTCCTTGCTGCTGGAGGAGCTGGATGCTGGGATCCTGCTGCCTCTGCCAGCGCTCACTGCTGGGAGAAGGTGCCGGAAAAACATCCGGGATCCAGCCGGGGGGCCTTAATGAGCATCCCCCGCCTGCCTGGGGTGGAAATCTCAAGTAACAGGAAACTCCAGCATCCTGTTTGGCATCTCAATGTGCAAATTGGCAGCAGGGACAGAGCGAGGGAGGCCAAGGGACGCCGGACACACACTGGGGACCGGCACGGGCTGGATGATGGGCAGGGAATGAGTCTGGCACAGAAATCCTGTTCCCTGATTTTTGTTGCTGCCACAGGCTTTCATGGAACAGCAGCCACCAAAGCACAGCTCAGCTGGAGTCCTGCTGCTGCAGGCTGGGCTCTGGGCAGTCCCCGTGTCACCTCAGGGGCATCCCTGCTCTGGGGACAATGGGGAGGGCACCACTGGCAGTGTGTCCCTGCCCTGGGGAGGCATCTCCCATCCTCACCCCCTCATTCCAGCAGCTCTAACACCCCACACGTGCAACCCCAGCCCGTCCTTTGGGGGATTGCAGGGCTGGCAGCAGCCCAGCAGCTGATCCCGGTGTGTTCCTGACCGCAGCCCGTCCCGGGAGCGCTCCTGGCCTGCCCATGGCTAGCAACAACACTGCTAGCATAGCACAAGCCCGCAAGCTGGTGGAGCAGCTGAAGATGGAAGCCAACATCGACAGGATAAAGGTAGGCATTCTTGGGAGCTGGCTCTGGGAATGCTGAGAGGTGGTGGCTGCTGCCCAAAGCTCGTGGTGGGAGCTGGGATGTGGAGCCAGGTGGTGTTTGTGGAGGATGCTCTTCCAAGTGATCCTGATGGCCCTGGATGAACAGTGGGAGATGCTCACCCGTGGGATCATGGAATCCAGGAATGGTTTGGGTTGGAAGAGACCTTAAAGGCCATCTTGTTCCACCCCCCTGCCATGGGCAGGGCCACCTTCCACTATCCCAGGGTGCTCCAAGCCCCGTCCAACCTGGCCTTGGACGCTCCCGGGGTGAGAGGCAGCTGGAAGCATCACCTGGAGCCATGTGGGGTGATGGGAAGGAGTGACTGTCCCCAGGGCATCTCAACTCCTTGCTAAGAGCTTCAATCCAGGGAGAGAAGTGCTCTAGGGCTGGGGTGAGCTCTGGTGGTTTGGGAGCTGCTGCCATGTCTGGAATAAAGAGCAAGGCTGGTGTCTGGGGGCAGGAAATGCTGCTGTGGATGCTCCTGCCAAGGGATGCGTGGGAGAGCCAGCAGGGATGCTCAAGCCAGTCCTTGTCAGATGAAGGATGGGGATGGGGGAAGCCTGGGAAGGCTGGGAATGGGAACACATGATGACAGACAGCTCAGAGCCCAGAGGTGAAGAACCAGCCCCAGCAGGGATGCACTGCTGTGTCATCGGTCGGGTTCTTGCCTCGGATCTGATGTTCCCTGCCCAGGGATGCTGCCAGCCCTTCCCTGCTGGTGGCACCTCTCCAGGTGGGATGTCCCCAGTGCAGCCTGTCCCTAACACAGGGCTCCTCCTTTTGCAGGTGTCCAAAGCAGCAGCAGACCTGATGGCGTACTGCGAAGCCCATGCCAAGGAGGACCCTCTATTGACCCCCGTCCCAGCCTCAGAAAACCCCTTTAGAGAGAAGAAGTTCTTCTGCGTGATCCTGTAAACCTTGGAGGAGCCTGACGGGCACTCAGGCCACCCTGAACACTGATGTAGAGTTTTTAGGAATGGGGACGACCTGCTGGTCTGCAGAATTTAAACTAAAATAAGTAAAAAACATGGCCTGGAAGCTACAGAGATGTGCATGTTTAAAGAACCTGGCCACCTTTGGGGGAATCAGATGATCTGCATTGCGAGACAAAAGATCTGAAGTCTGTAGAGTTGCCTAGAAAGAGAAAAACAAAACAAAACAAAACCAAACAAAAAAAACCCATGTAAAGAATAAATCTGTGTCACTTTTCTGCTCACCAAATTGTTTGAATTGTTCCATATTTAAAGCACCAGAGTTGTGCTGAGCAAAGTTACCTGCTAAGGATGTGTATAACCTTCTTGGAATGATGTTGTTGGTTTCTTTCCAAGCTAATATTTTTGATTTAAGTTGTCAGATATATAGCGACAGGTTAGGTGGCCGTGCTGTAACTCAATGTTTGGTCTTGTGCTTTTTCATTTCTGGCTGTAGCATAGCAGGGGGGCTGAGGGGACACCGGCAGCTCCTGCCTGTCCCCCACATGCTGGCAGCTCAGCAAACCCCACTTTTTACCATTCTCTCTATGGTTAGCTTTGGTTCTGCAAGTAAAAGTGGTTCCTGTGTCGTGCTTGGTGCTCCATACCCCTGTGATGACATTCGGTGGTAGTGCATGAGAGTTTAATTCCGTTCATCCACTCCAGACTTTTCTTTTCCAGTGTTTGGCACCACGTGCTGGTGGAAGAAGCCGTAGGGAGGGAACAGAGGCGATTCTGAAAGCAAAGAGAGCTCCTGAGATGCCTTAGACGTGCCTGAAATACCTCCTGCCACAGGGCAGGTGCCAGGCCAGCTGCAGGGCGAGCCAGAAATCCAAACATCAAAGTCGACCGCTTCTTTCCGGGTCTTTCCTTTCTCCACACCTCTGTGCCTCTGCCCTCCTCGCTTGGTCCTGCTGTTTTCCCGGTTCCTGGTAGCACTTCCTTCCCTTGGGGCTGGTCTGGAATGTTGCTGGGATGTTCGGTGCTGGGATGCTGCTCTGTGCTGGGATGCTGCTTTGTGGTGGGATTCTGCTCCTCCATGGAATGCTGCTCCACCGTGGAATGCTGCTCCGTGGTGGGATACAGCCCCATGGTGGAATGCTGTCCCACCATGAGATGCTGCCCCACAATGGGATTCTGCTCCACCATGGGATGCTGCCCCATACTAGGATGCTGCTCCATGGTGGGACACCCCTCCATGGTGGGACACTCCTCCATGGTGGGATGTTCCTCCATGGGATGCTGCTCCATGGTGGGACACTGCCCCATACTGGGATGCTGCTCCATGGTGGGATACAGCCCCATGGTGGGATGCTGCTCCACAATGGGATGCTGCTCCTCCATGGGATGCTGCTCCATGTTGGAATGCTGTCCCACCATGGGATGCTGCCCCATAGTAGGATGCTGCTTTATGGTGGGATTCTGCTCTGTGGTGGGATGCTGCTCCACCATGGAATGCTGCTCCACCATGGGATGCTGCTCCATACTGGGATGCTGCCCCATACAGGGATGCTTCTCCATGGTGGGACGCTGCTCCATGGTGGGATATTCCTCCATGGGATGCTGCCCCATGGTGGGATGCAGCCCCACTGTGGGATACAGATCCACCATGGAATGCTGCCCCATACTGGGATGCTGCCCCATGGTGGGATGCAGCCCCACTGGGGGATACAGGTCCACTATGGGATGCTGCTTTATTGTGGGACGCTTCTGCCCCTTCCCACACCCCCCACCTCTCCCATTCCCGCTGCCCCCTCACCGTGCTGGGAAGGGCCAGGGGAGCAGCCCCGGTAGCCGTGGGGCTGCCCCTTCACAGAGGTGCCTGATTCCCTGTTTACACACGGCCTGGGTTCGGGGCCAGGCTGGGGAGTTATTTGCAGGTCTGCTTCATCCTCTCGCAGCTCTCGGGGCACACATGCCACCTTTTTGGGCTCCTCCTTAGGTCCGTACTTTGGTGGATGTGGCTTGTCTCTCCTTTGTGCTGCTAAACACCTCCTGGCTTTCCCCACTCATCCATCCTCCTGGGAAACTTTGGGAATCATAATGTGGGGATTTAATGTACAAAATGAGCTGGGTGTCACAAAGGGGTTTGGGGGTCTGCGGTGACCCTGCTGAACCAGTTCTGAATCAGGTGTGAGCTTAAAAATCCCTGTGGATCCAGGAGGACAAAAGTCTTTAGGTACATTTTGGTGACTCTTTCTAGCCCGAAAAAAAGTGCTTTTTGGTTTTTCTACGTTTTCATACTCTTTTTCTAGT
The DNA here is from genome assembly GCA_013397915.1 of Daphoenositta chrysoptera. Lineage (NCBI taxonomy): Eukaryota > Metazoa > Chordata > Aves > Passeriformes > Daphoenositta > Daphoenositta chrysoptera. The sequence goes on along the minus strand of VZRO01004980.1, from coordinate 298,710 downwards.
TCTTCTACGGACAAGGCCAGTTCTTCTCACACTGGACTCCAAACTTTTGGCATCTGGGAATGTTTATAAGCCACGAGTAGCCTAGATAGTCCCAGCCCCCCTAAATCCCCCAATTTTTGATCTTTTTACTATGGCTCCCATAGCTTTAGGATGAAGGGTGGATGAAGTGGTTTTCTCTGCAGCTGGTTTCACTCTTGGTGTTACCAGGCAGAGATGTAAAAACCCCATCCTGGGTTCTGTCTTTTCTTTTGAATCCGATTTATTGTCACAGAGAATGAAGCGCAGCCGGTCTGACCCGGGGCTCCCACCCCACCCCTTCTCAAGCACTGTCATGAAAGTGGTTTGTAAGAATTTTTTTAACGACTTGCCTATTTTACAACTCGAATTCTTGATAACTTAGACGATGAAATAAACCTGCATGAATACGGGGGAGCGGGGAGGGGGAGATTTTTGAATTAACCCAAACTACTCATCAAAGGGGTTTTATGTTGCTGGGCTTGATTTTTTGTTGGTTGTGGTGTTGCCGTTGGTGTGCTGCCAGGTATTTCACCCCAGTATTTCTATTTACACAGATCTGCCTTTGTTAGCCGAGCAGAGATTGCCTGCCAAGGTTGTTTCCCCTCCTCACAACAAAAATCCCAGCCATCCCTCCATCCCGATGCTGGATTTCCAGCTTGGTCTCACACAACATTCCACTACCCCCAGGCTTTTCAAGAAAAATATCTGGAGTGCTGGAAAAAGGACTTTTATTGTCTGCAAAGGTTGCTGGTGGCAAGTCTTTCCGTGGTTTGCCACCCTGCCAGCAGCAGGATTTTGGGGAGGGGGTGGTTGCAGGCGAAAGCCAGTCGTGGTGTAGCGCATCCCCATCCCACATGGTCTGTGTACTCGTTGGAAATAAACTTTTGGATTTGTTTCAACCCTTTGGAGATGATTCTCTGTGCCTGTTGACCTCTGGGGAGGTGGGATCCCAGCCTGGTTGTGGTTGGATGCTGTTCCCAAGGGGGTTTTCCTGCCAGGGGCAGTTTAGCAGGAGTTTTGGTGCCTGTTAGGGAGGGAAGCGAAGCCTGTTGGGGTTTCAGCAGCTTTTTGTTCCCTCAGGATGAGGAAGGTCAGGGGAGAACAGACTCGTTCAGGGCAGGGCATTGCTCCTTGCTCTGAAATTGAGACACCTAAAATTCCCAACTTCATTGTCCATCCCTTCTCCCCTCTCTCTTTCCTTCTCCCAGCCCTGGCACTCAGCACAGGAGCAAATCCAGAGAGGGCCATGGAGCTGCTCCGAGGGCTGGAGCCCCTCTGCTCTGGAGCCAGGCTGGGAGAGCTGGAGGTGTTCACCTGGAGAAGAGAAGGCTCCAGGGAGACCTGAGAGCCCCTTCCAGGTCCTAAAGGAACCTTAGAAGGGACAGATTTTTATAGGGCCTGGAGTGACAGCAAAAAGTGTTTTCAACTAAAAGAGGGTTGATTCAGACAAGATATGAAGATGAAATTTTTTATGAGGAGTGTGGTAAGGCCCTTGCACAGGTTGCCCAGAGAAGCTGTGGCTGCCCCTGGATCCCTGGAAGTGTTCCAGTCCAGGTTGGAGGGGGCTTGGAGCACCCTGGGATAGTGGAAGGTGTCCCTGCCCATGGCAGGGGTTAAACTGGATGATTTTTAAGGTCCCTTCCAACCCAAACCATTCTGGGATCCTGTGATTCCATGATTCTTCTTCATTTTACTGCCAAACCACCTCCTGATCACAGAATCAAACATCCTCTGCTCCAACCAAATTCTCCACATCCTGAATTTCCCCTCCAGTTTCACAGGACCCTCAGGAAGGAATATTTTCCCAGCAAAGCTGCTGGACACGGTTTGAGGCTGCTTGGCCTCAGCCCATTCCCGGGGTTGGGAACAAGGTGGCACTGTGGGTTCTGAAATAAAACCACCAGCACTGATCCCAGCATGGATCTGTGTCGATATTCCGATTTTCCAAGCATCTCGAGGAGCAGCAAGATCAACTCCCTTCAAGCCCCTCCATCCTCTCCCGTGTCCATCAGAGCAGCTTAAAAGCAAAATGGTGTCACAGGGAAGGAAGGAGGCAAGACTCTCCTCGCCTGCCAGGCAGCTCAGCTGTTCCAAACCTCCCTGGCTCCTCTCCAGCTCCAACGCTTGCTCCCTTCCATCCTCACCTCCCCAGGCTTCAGCTCCAGAGCAGCAGCACCTCGGAGCCAGCAGCATCTGCCGAGCAGGAGGAGGTGTGGAGCCTCCACGGAGAGCGTGGGCGAGATGCTGCTCCCAGCCCTGCTCTGGAGCCAGGCCCTGCCCAGCTCCCTAATGAGAATAAACCCATCTGCACTAATTGCATTCATTAGCTGCAAGGCCGGCAGCTCTGCAGCGGGGAGAGGAGGAGCCCAACCCATCTCCTGGGGAGGGATTTGTCCCGCGTGTTGCTGCAGGAGGGGTTGGACCCGCTAGGGAATTCCCGCTAGGGAATGGGGGATTCTCAAATCCAGGGTGAAATCCAGGGATGGGTTGGGAAGGGCTGTTCTGAGGGTGATGGAGGCAGGAGGGGTGGACAGCACAGGGTTCACTGTGTCCATTCTTGTCACTCTTGGTGGCATGGACAGTGTGTGACACTTGTGTGGCTGAGGACACTGTGGGGATGGTCCCAGGCTCGTTTTATCCATGCTGGAGTTGTGCCTGTCCTGCTCCCTTGCCTGCCACTGCTGGCTCCAGCTGTGAGGTGGGAGAGGGACACTTCCTCAGGAACTGCAGTGACAGGACAAGGAATAACGGGTTCAGACTGAAAGAGTGGAAGTTTAGGTTGGATATATGGAATTCTTGGCTGGGAGGGTGGTGGCGCAGGGTGCCCAGAGAAGCTGTGGCTGCCCCTGGATCCCTGGAAGTGTCCAAGACCAGGTTGGATGGGGCTTGTAGCAACCTGGGATAGTGGAAGGTGTCCCTGCCCATGGCAGGCCGTGGGACTGGATGGGCTTTAAGGTCCCTTCCAGCCCAATCCATTCTGGAATTTCGGGATTCCATGAAAGCTGAAGGAAGCTGAGGTGACAGGGAGTCCCCGCCCTGCCCAAACCACTCCAGGAAGAAGCTGGAGAAGATCCAGTGGATTGGAGAGGAATGATCCTAAAGGGAAAGGCAGGCAGCAGCCCCCCTGGATCCCCCCGAGGCCATGGAAGGGCTTGGCTCATCCAGGTGCCATCCTGCAGGCAGTGCCAGCTGGAGCGCCAGGAAGGGCTGGCACGGAGGGAAATGTCGGGATGAATATTGCATTGGCTCGTTACACTGTCAGCACTTGGCTGTCTGCAAAGTGCCACCCCAGCCGGAGCTCATTGCCTTCTCCAGGGAAAACCACCCGGGAGAAAAACCTTCAACGGGCAGCCTTCACCTGGCGGCTCCCCAGTGCTGCCCAGTACAGATCACTGCTCGCCAGTCCAGCTCGGTGCTTCCCAGCGCTGCCCACGGCTCTCCAGTGCTCCCCAGTACAGCTCAGTGCTGCCCAGTGCTTCCCAGTACAGAGCATTGCTCCCCAGTGCTCCCCAGTTCAGCTCAGTGCTGCCCAGTACAGCTCAGTGCTTCCCAGTGCTC
>VZRO01004980.1:265610-294272 GCA_013397915.1 Daphoenositta chrysoptera | reverse complement strand
AGCACCCTGGGACAGTGGGGGGTGTCCCTGGGCATGGCAGGGATGGGATGCGATGGGCTTTGAGGTCACTTCCCACCCAGCCGTTCCGTGATTCCATGATTAAATCTCATCCAGAGCCAAAATCTCCCATCTGGGCTTTGAGGGAGCGGTGACACCCCGGAGCTGTGACCGGCTCTGTCCGGATTCTGTCACAGCGTGGTTGTGTCACCCAGTGTGAGCATCCCTGCGTGCGCCACAGCCTGGGAATTGTGCAATTCCAGCTCCCGAATAACGGGATTTGGGGTCAGCGAGCGAGAGGAGTCGACAGTGAACGGAGGAAATGTGCAGCCGCAATATTTATGTCGTGTTTTTTGGAGGAATTGGGAGTTAATGTTACATGTATCGTGTTTGTCCAGAAAACAGAGTTAGAAACTCAATTTGTTTGTTATTTTTCACCTTTCTTTCTTTGCTTGATAAGCTATAATTATATTCCAAATAAAAACATTCTGTTGGCTGATGCCTTTTAATGAGGTCAGTCAGTTACAGCCAGTTTGAAAAATTAAAAACATTCAGGGTTGATGTTTGGTCAGAGAATGCAAAATTTAATTAATTTTATATGTGTATATATATATATATATGTATATGTATATGGGTTTTAATAGTAAAAGCGCTCAGAGGCATCAAGATTTGTACGAATTGGATCAAAACTTAAGATATTGGTTAATTCCTGCTCCGTTCCCTCCTCCCCACAGATGAAACAGAGTTCAGGAATTTCATTGTCTGGCTCGAGGACCAGAAAATCAGACACTACAAGATTGAGGACCGAGGGAATTTGAGGAACATCCACAGTGATGACTGGCCCAAATCCTTTGAGAAGGTATTTCCTTGCTCCAAAAAAATGTTGGTGTAAATTATCTTTACCAGCTGCTGTGGTTGTGGAACGGAAATAACTCTGGATATTTGTCCTGTTGGTGAACGCCTACATTTCTATTAATTTAAATGTATTATTGAAGCCAAACTGGGGGAGTTTTATAACAATGGCAGAGTTTTGTCCACAGTTTTCCCTCAGCTTTGTTCAGTAGGTGGAGTATCCATCTTAATCTGGTTTTTTCTTCCCTGATTTGATTCAACTCTTGAAGCAGAAAGAAGACTGATTGCAAATAAACAGATTTTTTTTCTGCATTCATGCTTCTCCTGTACCAAAAGGAGGTGGATGAGACTCCTGCAGGATGTGGGGGAAAATTCCTGCAGCTCATCCCTGCACCTCCTGTCATTCCAGATGGATTTTCTGGATCCAGATGGACTCTGGGTCATCTTCCCTGTGCTCCTGAGCATTGGGAGTCACTACCAGGCTCTTGAGCTTTTCCTCTTGATTACGATTTCCCTTCTCTGTAATTCCCATGCCCGTTCATCCCACTGTTTTCCCCTCCTGGAATCACTGGCTGTGCTCACTGCCCAGGAGCTGCAGTGTTCAGGGGAACCTGAATCATTCCAATATCCTGTAGGGAAATGGAAATATCTGGGATTCCTGGCAGCTGTTGTGGTGTCAGTGCTGCCTTTCCTGGCTTGGTGAGAGTGTCCTCTCCATAGCTGCCAGGGAATCCCTGCTTTCCTGCCCCTGGCATGCTTTTCCCAGCTGTGTGGCACCTCTGTCCCTCCAGCAAAGGGACACAACAGAATGTCACCAGGTCCTGGTTTTTGGGAGCCTTGGCAGCAGCCAGGGCTGGATCTCGTGTTCTGGGTTCAGAAGAGCACAGACAGAACCTTAGCCCCACTTTTTGCCCCCTCTCTTGTTGTACAAAATCCCTAAGAAAGGGGAAATTATTGCTTCTGCTGCTCCAGGGAATCATCTGGTGTGTGGAAGCCTTAGGTGGCTTCATTCCAGGTGGGGAGTTTTTTGTTCCAATTTGTTCCCCCTTCCCTTGTTCCGTTTGCTCTGTGACATGAGCAGAGAGGAAAGCCAGGGAGGTTTGGCTTCTCTGGGTGCAGTCTGACAATAAATAACATTCATTAAAAAGAAAATGCCATTGCCAGATGTCAGATTTGATTTGGATTGGGACACTCCAACACGGATCAGATGCCACAGCAGGGATTTCACAGCGACATCTCTTGTTAATTAATATTTTCAGTGAGACCTGTGGGAAAGTGACTGCTCACACAACAGTTCTGTGCTCCCAACTGATTCATCCAGGTCACTAAAATCCACTTATTTTGTTTTCTGTTTGCTCCCCAGTACATGAAAGATGTGAACTGTCCCTTCAAAATACAGGAACGACAAGAAACGGTGGATTGGCTTCTTGGCTTGGCTGTGAGGCTGGAATATGGAGATAATGGTATGAGGGAATTCATTTAATATCTCAAAATGGGAGGGAAATGGGGGTTTCGTATTAATTTCACAGAATTCCAGGATAAGTTGGGTTGGAAGGGACCTTAAAGATCATCCAGTCCATGGGCAGGGACACCTTCCACTATCCCAGGCTGCTCTAAGCCCTATCCAGCCTGGCCTTGGACACTTCCAAGGATCCAGGGACAATCACAGCTTCTCTGTGAGTTCCATATCACAGCCTCCCCACCCTCCCAGCCAGGAATTCCTTTCCTTTGGTTTGGAAAGGCAGTTTCCTCTCTGCAGCATTCCCGGTGTGGGGTCTCTCCCTCCGTTCCTTGGAGCTTCCATTTCACGTTCCATTTCCCTTGGAGACAGTTTCACCTCAAACCTTTATTGTCAAAGACGTGCTGTCTCTTGTGCTTTGGGACAGCTCCATCCACCGCAGTGTCCAGCCTTCCCTGGGAGCCAGGCTAGAGCTGGGAATTTGTGGGCAAGGAGCCAAATGTGTTGTCTCCGTGATTTTCTTGCTCTTTCCTCTGGAGAATCACAGAGAGATTTGGGTTGAAAGGAACCTGTAAAGACCTTCCAGTCCAACCCTCTGGGCAGGGGGTTGCTGCAACCAGGAGTTGCTCCAAGCCCCATCCAGCCTGACCTGGAACACTTCCACAGAGTATGTCCTGCACTTGTGCAGGTGCCTCAGGAAGTGCTTCAGCAAATCGGGATTTTCCTTCAGCTGGGAGAGCAGCTTGGAGGTCTTGCAGGAGCATCCATCCTTACTGCCAGATTTCTGGAAAGCACAGGGTGGCAGCGTGGTGACAGGGACAGAGGGACCTGGAGGAACTCAGGCCTGGCTGAGCTGCCCCAGGGAGCAGCTTGTGTGGGAATCGTGGAATGGTTTGGGTTGGAAGATCCCTTAAAGCCCAGCTCATTCCAATCCCCAGGAATGCTCAGCCTGTCCTGGTTTTCTCCTCGTGACCCAGACCCACCTCTGCCGGCTGGGGTTGGGCAAAGTCTGGGAAGGACCTTCCTTGTCCCCATGGCCACCTGGCACCACCCTCCTGCCCCCACCCCCTCCCTTACCTTTTTCCTGCAGAGGAAGCACCCGAGGAAAACCACCAGGAGCAGCAGGCCCAGGGCTGGGAGGCTCCAATAAAGCAGCTCTGGCATGGTGATGCCCTTGAGGGCAGTGCCCTTCTCCTCCAGCTCCAGGGGAGGCACATCCCACACCAGCGTGGCCCAGGAGGGTGGGCAGGAGCGGGTGGTGCTGCCGGGGTAGAAACAGCTGAGCCCGAGGGCCACGAACAGGAGCTGCTCCAGGCTGGCCATCCCTGGAATCCTCGCTCAGGCCATCCCCGTTTGGCACCCGGAGCTCTGTGGGGTGGGGATGTGAGCTGTCACCCCCTCTCTGCCACCAGATGTGCTGTGATGTCACAGTGCCCCTGCACACACCGCTAAGTGCCGTGGGCAGGGACACCTTCCCCTACAGAAATCCACACTGTTGTGAAGTTTTCATCAAATTCAGACAGTGCCAAAAGCATATTTCACTTCTTTAAAAAATAAACCACAATTTCACGTGCTTATTTCCAACCCACTGCTTCTCTTCAGCTCCCTTGGGACTGGAGCAGCATAATTGCATTTGTTATTTTATTTTGGATGTAGTCAATCCCATTGTAGGTATTTACCCCTTTTCCCCGTGGGACTGCCTTTATGGGAACTTACTCTGAAGTGTATTAAATGCATTATATTTAGTACTGCATTTATGCAGAGGAGTTATTCTTAGACCCCTTTTTTTTTTGTTAATGAGGAGTAGATGTGGCACCCTTGGGAACTAGGGCAAGGTTATGGAAAAGTGGAGTTAGATCTTCCCAGTCACAGCAGTTCTCTCTCCTTGTGGAGAGGGTAGGAATACAAATGTAATTACTAGTGGCAAAGTAACAACAGCCAAAGTGTTGTTTTTCCATTACCTTTAATTCCTGCAGGGCTGAGCTCTGCCCAGCACAGGGATGGGATATAAATACCTGTGATCTGATTTTCAGTCCCTCATGATGGGCAAAATGAGCTGCCTGTTCCTTGGGACTGTGTGAAAAAGGAAGAGTCAGGAGATCCCATCCTCCAAAGGCTTGGAAAAGCCCTGTGTGGGCTCAGCTGGGTGCTGTGAAACAAACCCTGAGCTGGAAATGTTTGATTTGCTCATCAGGACCAACATCATCCCGTAACTGTTGATCCCTGTGCTCCTGCTGGAGGCAGAGGGCCCTGGCAGTAGAACTGGTGGGTTTTAGAAGTGGGAGGTGCAGCTGGTTCATCCTTGTGGGGTGAGGCTGTGCTGAAGAGCATCCTGCCCTATATGAAAGTGTGGAGCAGGCTCTGAGGCTGCTCCTGGAATCTCTCTGCAGATGGTGATGGATTAGGTTTAACTCTTCTGTTTTTCAAGTCCTGTGTTGCTGGTTGTGTGACTCTGAAGTGCCTTGTAGCCTGTGAGCTGCTGCTCTCTCCTGCCAGGACAGACACAACAAACCTCTCTAGGTTTGCTCTCCAAGGACACCCAGGCTGTCCAGGCCCAAAGCCTCTAAAGGGGGGCAAGCTGAGGGGAAATTACATTATCAGATAAAGTTTTAATTGGAGAATTTATGCTGATACACAAATGAATCAAACCTATAAAGGTGTGGGGAACTTGTGACTTGTCATCCATCTTAGGGTCCATTTTGGATGTAGCCTTTGGCTCCCAGAGTTACCTTTGAAGGCCTTTCAAATAAATACCGACCTTTATTCTCTTATTCCTGTCTAGTCTCTGTTTCTAGAGAGCCTCTCAAGGCATCAATGGGAGCAGCTCTTAGGGCAGCTCACTGGGGTGACAGCTTTGGGGTCATTAATGGGGAGCTCCAAAATCTCCGTTTATAAACCCACAAGGCTCTTGGGCAATCACCACACCCCAAAAATCCAGCTGTAACTCCACAGCTCGGTGGTGTTTGAATTTTGCCATTAGCTCTGATGATTTTTGTGTTTGCCTCTTCAATTTGCAGCTGATAAATACAAGGATTCCACCCCTGATGGTGCCAAAAACACTGAGAACACGGCAAAAAATGCAGAGCCACTGATTAACCTGGATGGTGAGTGTGCCACAAGCTCTGGATGGGAATGTGCTCCATGTCCTGTGTGTTTCTCAGATGGGAAGTTGGTTATTCCTGTGATGCAGGATTTTTTAAAGCCCCATTTAAAGCTTTAGGAATGCAGAGAGCTGAACGTTTTTGCTCTAGAAATCATAATTACTTATTGTAGGTGAGGGAGAAATAGCAAAGATGCCTTAAAAAATAAAAATATCCAAGGAAACATGATGGCAAGCTGGGTACTTCCGTTCTGTCAGGAATTTCATGTTCAGACTTCCCCAGCTGCTCCTGTCATCATAATCTTAATTTTTTTTGCCTTCTGGGCACAGTCACAATAAATGGAAGTGGTGGGAAAGAACTGCTAAAATCAATCCTAAATCTTCCAGTCCCTAAATCCTAAATCAAGTCTTTTTCCATTCCTTCACCTACAAAAAGGCAGGATTTGATCAGTTCTGCTCTTCAGGGATAAAAATGCACAAAAGAGAATATCTGGCTGTAATTTGCTTTATTTTCAAGACTTCACCTGGTGATGTAGCCCAGTCCTGATTGCTCTGTAGCCAAATTAAAAGTGTTTCCTCACTGCTGTGTATCCATGGCCTTGGAATCATGGAATTAAGGTTGGAAAAGCCCTCTCAGACCACTGAGTCCAACAGTTAACTCAGCATTGCCACATTTACCACTAAGTAATGTCTCCAGGTGCCACACCCTTGTTTTTTGAACACTTCCAGGGATGCTGAGGAATTGCCCTTGCCCATCCTTAAAAGCAATCCGAAATTCTGCCTGCAGGAATCAGTTAAACCAAACTAAATTATCATTTATTTTTAATGATAATGTTGATTTTTCCAGTGAATAATCCTGATTTCAAGGCTGGAGTGATGGCTTTGGCCAATCTTCTTCAGATCCAGAGACACGATGATTACTTGGTGATGCTCAAGGTGAGTTTTACACTTTTCCCACCTCCTTTTCTCCTTCTTTTCCCAGTGCCTGGTGTGTGTTCATAGCTCGAGGTGCAGTTACTGCTAAATAGGAGTTTTTGGACAAAGATTGGAAAAGAAAACCCATCTCTGTGTGTCTTTTCAAGCAGATAAGAACACAGAAGATAAATCATGGAAATTCATGCAGGGAAAATTATCCTGGTAAACAATTTTAGCTGAGTTCTTTAAGGATCATCCTCAAAGGAGAGGTGTTCCAGTGCTAGAAATTAAGAGTAACTTGAAAATATAGAAATTAATCTTGCCAAGGATGTTTTAAAACAGCATCCAAAGGAGGAGCCACAGTTAAAAGTTTCCTTTTTCTTTTGGTCCTATGAACTGTTTAGTCCTTGTCATTATTCAGTTTAATTTCATTTTGGCAACTAATTAATGCTTTTAAGTGCCCTAAATAGGCTAATCAATTTTCTAAACGATCTTTTTTTATGCTTTTAAGAAAATTTCTGACTTTCTGGTGGAACTGTGTAGATTTTGGGTCAAAATACTGTATTTTTAAAATAAAATTTTACACATGGTTTCCTACTTCCTCTTCCCAAAATACCCTTCTTCAGTCTTAAAGTAGTGTGGAGCTCTCATTCATCAAAACCCTACCAAAAAACACCTGAAAACCCCACAAAAATCAGTGAAAAGGGATATCAGGGAGGGAGAGGAGACCCTGGGAATGGTGATGTTGAGGATTTGCAGCATGAATGAGCTCAGCTCTTTTCAACATTCCTTCAGATCTTCTCCCAGGGCTAGCAAACTTCACTGGGTGCAGCAGTGTGGAATTCTGCATAAATGTATTTACAATTCTGTCAATATTTCCACATTTTTCAGACAGATATGGGCAAAACCAGCCTCAATTTTCTTGCTTTTCATTCCAGCAAGAGTCGATTCCTGCAGTGAAAATCCACATTCCAGGAACAATGCAAAGCTGGTTTTGGGGTTGAGATGATGATATTAGAAAGTGTCAGTCAAGCTCTTTAATTCTCCACCCAAAAATAAGCAGGTTTGCAGGGAATTTTGGATCCCTGTCCAGGCTTGGACACTCAGGAGTGGATGTTTTGGGAGATCCAGAGGGTGCAGGCACACCACAGACATCTGTCCAGGGTGAGCAGAGATTTAGATGACATTTTCCTCATTTAAATCTGGCAAGTTGATCACAGAAAGCATCTGTGGGACACAGTTGGATATCCATTTCCTAATGGAATTCTCTTCCACAGGGTCTGCTTTCACTGCTGGAATGAAACTTCCCATCAAATCATTCCTTTGTCCAGGCCACTTCCTTCAGGGAAAGATTTCTAGAATTATTTCAGTGGCAACTTTCTGGTATCAGCTCAGCTTTATTCATGACCAAAGCTGGGAGAAATCCTGGGGGAGCTGCTTCTGTCACATTTGGCTGCTCGTCAGGGAAAGTCTGGGCAATGTGTTTGACAGAGCCAGTTCTTCTTTCCTGTGGAAATCTGCCTGCATGGTATTCCTGCAGTTATTTTTGGAGGCATTTGGAGCTGTAGGTCTCAGTAACTGATAGCTCTGATAGGATTTCACTCCCTGTGCTGGAGCTGGGGGAAACAGATGAGCACCAGGATTGTCAAAGTCAAGGCTGCTCTTGTTCCCGAGGCTAAAATTAATTCCTTTCAGCGCTCAGCCTTTTCCAAGCCTGCCTGGGAAGCCTTGCTCCAGGTTTCTCTGCATATGGGAGGTGCTTCAGCACTTCCTCAAAGATGCTGGCAGCAGGATTTCCTTCCCAAGGCAGGATTTCCTTCCTGGAGAAGCTGTGTTGCTGCACAGTTAAAGGTGTCAGAACTCAGGAAAATAAGATTGGTGCTGCTGCTTTGGGGTTGTGATCAGCTCATTTTGGAATCATGGATTTGTTTAGGTTGGAAAAGACCTTTAAATCATTAAACCATTCTCCCAGCACTGCCAAGGCCACCACTGCCCCATGTCCCCAAGTGCCATCTACACGGCCTCCTTTTCTCCAGGCTAATAATCCCAAGCTTTCCAGGCTATTCCTTGGATTTTGCAGCTTCTGTCCCAGCAGTGGCAGGAGTCAATGGTGTGAAATCCATGTCCTTGTCACTTCTAGTTAAGCTGCCTCACACACCTGGCTAAGATCCAACATGCCAAGATCATTCCTAAATGGAAAGGTTTAAGGGCTGGAAGAGTTTAAGAAAGAAAATCCTTCACAAAACTGGGTTTGAGGTTATAATTTTGGCTCCTTTTCCCCTTGGAATGAGTGCTAAATGCATCAAGAGATTAATTAATTCCTGTCCCCTTCCCATGTTTTTTCCCAGGCAATTCGGATTCTGGTTCAGGAGCGCCTGACGCAGGATGCCATAGCCAAGGCCAGCCAGTCCAAGGAGGTTTGTACCTACACTGCCTGTGGCCAGAGTTAATTATTCCATGTTTTAATGAAGATAAATGTCTGTCCCCTCAGTCAAAACCAGTTCTGTTGCAACATTTCGTTTAGGAGAGTGGAGGAAGCTTCCTTGATCCCAACCGTCCTGATTCCAGCAGATCCAGGGAATTATGGAGAGCAGTACAGAAAGCTCCTTTTGTTCCACTTGGATACAAATACACGTGTATGAGAAATCATGGAATAGCTCTTCTCTGAGTTATTTTCCAGAGAATTATCCTGACTGTTTAGTGCAGCAGGCCTGTAGTGTGAGGAGAAATACATGGCCTGGCTTTTCCTTGGAATTAGCAGCACTGGCTGCATAAAGAGGTTCAAACATTCCTTCTATGGAGTGTTTTCCTTCATAGGACACCTCAGGTATGTTGGGATGCTGGAAATGCAACTCCTCTCTCCTCTCTTCCCCAAAAAAAGGAGTGGGGAAGGAAATTTCTGCCCTTAAACTCAGATTTTGCAGAATTCTTTGCTGACCACGAGCTGTCTGTTGGGAAGATGTTCCAGGGGATAACTGTGGGTTTTCAATTTGGGATTTCCTCAGCATTCCAGATCTTCTCTCCAGCATTTGGCAGAGCTGGGAAAGGCTGGGAAAGTCTTGGAAAGGCAGCCTCACCTGCCCTGCAGGTATATGAGTACAAGTGTCCCTGCTAAAGCAGCTGGATCTGCTCAAAGAGCCCAAAATCCTTCATTTTTTTTTGGCAGCTCCTCACAACAATCCATGATTGATTGATTTATTATCATCCCCCTGCTGATGGTGTTTTCCAAGTGGCAATCACAGGTGCTCTGAGTTGCTGCAATTGCCAGAAGCATTGCAAGGGAAAATCAAAGCTTTGGATTTGTAAATCCATAAAACTGCTAAAAGAGCAGGAAAATAGGAATGCAGCTGAGCCTGTTGTCTTCATTTTACGTTCTATAATGTTAATAAAAAGCAGCTTTTAGTTGTTGTTTTCATAGCTGCACAACTGGGATCAAAATGGGATTTTCTTGGAGGAACAGGGAATTTTTTCTGCCAGGGAATTGTTCTTCCCATGTAGGTCTTCAAAGCTGATAGGTCTTCATCAGCAGGGCTGAGATGTCTCTGTCTGGGATATAATCACTGGGAGTGTGTTTTCCTAAGGAATGCCACATTCCAAGGGGTGTGGAGGAAAGGGGAGTGGTTAGAGGCAGGAAAATGTGTGCCAGGAGGGACCATCAACATCATCATGTGCCAGGGGAAAGAAGGAGGTATCTCCAAAGCAGAGGGGAGGACTGGGTTAGGACTAAAAAGAAAGGAAAATTCCATCTTTTCTTCAGGTTTTGACAGATTTGTAAATGCCCAAAATTTGGTGCAGCATTCATAAATCAAATTTTTAGGGAAGGAGGCTGAAAATTAAGTTGTCTGTGCAGTTCCTGATGGAAAGGTGCTCTTTATTTGGATTTAATCCCTGTTTGAAGCTGCTGCACAAAGAAACATGAGCTTGTTGTATTTGTAGGATAGGCTGGGGGGATTCCAAAGGCAGCTTCCCAAAAACGATCAAACTCAGGGAGTGTGGGAAGAAGGGAGGGTAAGGAATTTGCTGCTGCCAGGTGACACCGGAGGGACTTGGGGGAATTCATCCACAAAGAATTGGGAAGAAAAAAAAGACAAAAAATGACAGAATTTTTCCTGCTCGTGTGACTCGAGAACACCCCAGGCTGGCAGGGAGCCCTTTGGAACCTTCAGTACAAACCTCATTTCTTAAAAAATCCATGTAGGAATTCTGATATTTCTGGAATCTGTCTGAAGTGGCCTCAGTGGCATTTTTATCACCAATTTTAACAGTGGAGATGGATTTTTAAGATTGCAGTTGAACGTGGATTTTACTATAAAAACCATGGAAAAAACCCACTTTTTTGCAAATGGGTTGCAGCCAGCAGTTTGTGTTTAATGTGTGTTTTGATCAACTCAGATTGTTTTTTTTCCATGTCTATAAAAGCCTTTAAAGGAAATTTTCACTGTCTAAAAGCTTTACAGCCCCATCACTGCAGAAATTAATGGTGTTGAACCCCAATGTTTTTGTTGTGCAAAATGCAAAGAGTTTGGCAAACGTTGAAAAAAACCTTCCTGAGGGCAGTAAAAGCAAATCCTAAGATTTGAAATGTTTAAATCTAATTTGAAGTGCATGTTGGAGCTTCCTGAGCAATGATTTAGTGTGACCACTCCTCTGCAGCTGGACAGGGCAAAGGAAACAGAGCAATGCTTAGAAATGACCACTAATAAACTTTGCCTTGGAGTGGTTTAATAGAGAAAATGTTTAGATAATAGAAATATTTCGCTTTATTCCTAAACTTAACACTTGAGCAGATGCTTCTGGAGATGTCGTGAGCTCAGCAAAACTCGATTACAGAGAATTCTTGGAGCTCTTTGCAATCAGCCCCTGCTAAAGCCTGGCAGCTGTTGAAAGGCAGAAGTTTCTAAGAAAGCCCAGTTTTGTTTTCCTGGGAAGCTGCTGGATTGGGGGATGGCTCCCAGTCCTGCTGTTGGCCTTTTAAGGATTGAATGCAGGCACTGTGTATCCAGTGGGGGATTCTGAAGCAGGAAGATTTTTCTTTAATAACACTCCCGTTTGGTGTTTCAGGACACAAAGGGAGTTGTTTTATCAACCACGGTGACTTTTCACACTTGTCTCACATTTCTGTATAATCAAACCCCGTATTTTCTCCCCCAGTTACCTGCTGCAGTTTGATTTAATTTACCAAACCTCTAAAATGACATTTTTAACACCTTTTTTTTTTCTCCTGTTCCAGGGTCTGCCTGTTGCTCTGGAAAAGCACATTCTTGGATTTGACACAGGAGGTGAGCGCTGCTACTAATGTGACTTTTAAATGGGAATGTTTGCCTTTGACAAAGTTATTACTGTCAAACCCAGAGCTGATGTGGCAGTAAAAAACTCCAGAGTGGAAAGAATTCCTCCCTCCCAGCTGGTTATTTACGAGCACTCCTTAGCATTTTGGGTTTGGAACAGCAAAGCCCAAATCCAAGCTGTTTGGAATCTGTTTAAATAACAGCTTTTAATGGCAGCCCAAGGAATGCATCCCTGCTGTTTGTAAATCCTGCTGCTACCAGCAGAGGACAGCTGTGCTGCTTCCATGGATTTCAGCTGCCTCTTTTCCCTGAAATCCCATGGAGGCAGCTCAAGCTCAAGCAGGCATGACCTGATGGATTATTGATAAGGAACAGCCAGGTCACCTGGGGCTCCACGGGTCTGGCTTCACTTTGGCTCCACGTCACCTAAATCACTGCTTGGAGTGTTTCACACCAACCTTCGAGTGGGAGATTGGAATGAGATGATCCTTAAGGTCCTTCCAGCCCAACCCAGCCTGTGATTCCCTCATTCCCTGACCCTGGGCTGCAGGAAGCTGGGGAAGGTTTGGAGGCCACCCCATCCCTCTCCAGCAGCAGGGAAAGTTGTTCCTTATTTCCAGTCTGGAAACCACCAACAGGAACCAAGTGCAGAGCATTAAAGCTTCCTTAAATCCCTCCTGTGAGCTGAAAACGATGGATAAAATGATGGATAAAATGCCAGCTCCTCTCTCTGCTCCTCCCCAGATGCTGTTATCAACGAAGCTGCCCAAATTCTCCGCCTGCTGCACATCGAGGAGCTCCGGGAGCTGCAGACCAAGATCAACGAAGCCATCGTGGCTGTCCAGGCCATCATTGCTGATCCCAAGACTGACCACAGACTGGGAAAAGTGGGGAGATGAAGGGAGAAAAGCTTTTAGCCCCATGTGTGCTTAGTGCAATTAGGAAGCACGTACAGCTCCCACTCTGGCATGCAGTTCAAAACGGGATTAATTTGCCTGTTTGGAAAGAAAACAGGAAATCGAATTCTGACTTCTGATAAATTACCAGATTTTTCTTGAAATAAATGAAATTGAAGAAAACAGACAAATTGTTCTGGTGAGCTCTGAGTTGGCAAATAGGGCTTTTTTTTTTTTTCCTGTGTCTCTTTCATTGTGTTTGGCTTTGTGGTGAGGGGAATGTTACATAAAATCTTGTTTTCCTGAGGTCCTGCCCTAGGAACAGCTTGCTCCTGGCTTGCTTCCTGCTTCCCCGTGCTGAAATGTTCCCCTACCACTGAAATATTGAAAAACTGAATCCAAAGGGAAACTTAAACCAACCTTTTTTATTCAATTACTGAAGTAACCTAGAAAAAGTGAAGCATTACAACGTAACTGGTATTTCTGAACATGTATTGGTCTACACTGGGCAGGTCTAGGAAGGCACTTGGAAGACCCAACGAGCATGAACAGATCAATTCTAGCATATTCTTCTAATATAAATACTAAAAGACATGCATGGAGGCAGTGGTGAAAACACAGAATCATCCTCTGGAAAACCTTCGATGCCTTTGCCACGTCCCATCCCCGTTCTGCAGGATTTTGGAGCATGCACAGTCTGTCTTCAGGGCTGTTGGTTATTTAGACCCAGCAATTTACTGCATCCACAGCTTCCCATAGGCACTTCATTTATTTTGGATAAAAGGACCTTGTGGTCAGATTGTCAAAAAACGATGAAAAATTATTCCATTCTTCTTCCAATAAAACAAAATATTGGCATAAAAAAAAAAGCTACATTTTAAATCTTGCATGAGCAAGAGTTTGAGTCATGGCTTGAGCTTCCCAGGACCTTTTTTGTGGTGATATCTCAATGTTTTCCACTTGGTAAAAAAATACAGTAGTAAAGTCTTGAGGTATAACTCCAAAAAATACTTGAAAATCTTTTGCAGGAAAGCAGGGCACTTCATTGGCCTCGGTGAGGGACTTCTCCCCCCTTGTATGCAGTGACAGTTCTGTGGGTCTGAAACTCTTCTGGGTGCAAAGATTGTTGTTTCCTTGAAACTGGAGTTACTATTTCCTGGCTGCAGGGAGAAATGGGGATATTTAATGTGTCAGGCAGCCAGCAGCCAGCAGAATTCACAAGGGGATGGGGTTTGGGGTGGGTTTTACCTCCAGGGCAGTAGGGATAAACTGCTGTTATTCCATAGAGGTGGGATCGCTGCTCTGGAAGATACTCGTCAGTGAAGGAGCCAGTTTCTTTATTGACAGCTATCACCCCATCCCTGGTGAAAAAAGGGGGAGAGAAGTGTTTTATTCACCTATGAAACTTGTTTTTTTCCCCTCTCTATGTGTGTTTTAAGAACAGGCAGCTGAAAATCTTGGTCTGAACACCTGCAGGACAAGTGGAAAGAAATTTGCCCTGTGAAATCCTCCTCCAGCTCATTCAGTGCATTTCTCTCTGGTGATGCAGCCACAGAAAAGAGCCTTCCAAGGAGAGATTATCTCCCTGAGAGTCTCCTCCAAGCGTGGCAAGCCCTTAAGTGTTTGCTGTAATCTAAGATTGGATGTGAGTTGTGAGAGCTTCCAGCTGGAGTGGGAATAGAGGCGAGTTCCTGCTGCCGAGGCAAAGGGAATGGCTGAGGACAGGATCCTTCCTTGGACCTAATCGAGATCCAGAGACTTGAGCCAAGTTTTAGCTTAAAAAAAAAAAACCCCAAACCACTGTTTTATCCCTCCCAGGGAGCTGGGCTTGTGTCTGAACAACTGCTCCGTGCTGAGATTTACAAGCAGGTGTTGCTGAAGCCACTTTCAGCTCTGCAGAGACCCATGAGAGCTCTGGGGAAGCTCCAGGATTTGGGAGCGGGCTGGGATTCCTCTCAGGGCGGGGAGCTCAGCATTCCCAGCTGTGCAGGGGTTGGGTTTTTTGCTGCTCACCGCCTCCAGTCCGTGTGGTAGAAGTGGTTGGCGTAGCTGATGATGCTGAAGGGGTAGTTGAGGTTGCTCTGGATGAGGCGCCGGCCTGTGCCGTCCGGGAATGTGCATTCCAGGTGCTTGGTGCCTATTCAAACACAAGATATTCCCCATTCTGTTGAAAATGCCACACCAAATATGTTCTTTGCATTTCATAGACTCACAAGGATCATCCAGTCCAGCCCCTGTCCCTGCACAGACACCCCAACAACTCCACCCTGTCCATCCCTGGCAGCGCTGTCCAAACGCTCCTGGAGCTCTGGCAGCCTCGGGGCCGTGCCCATTCCCTGGGGAGCCTGGGCAGTGCCCAGCACCCTCTGGGAGATGAACCTTTTCCTTCTTTATTACATTTTGAAATAGCTTTTCAGCCTAAAGATATAGAATCATAATATTTAGATTGGAAAAATCCTCTTAAGACAAAGTCCAACCATTTCCCAGCACTGCCAAGGCCACTACTGCTCCATGTCCCCAGGTACCACATCCACAGGCTTTTAAATCCCTCCAGGGCTGAGGACTCCACCACTGCCCTGGGAAAAAACATTTTCCATGAAGAAATATTTTCTAAAATCCAATCTAAACCTCGCCTGGCACAACAGTGGAGCCCCACAGGTAGCACTGGGCTGAAGACATCCAGGTTTTTCCCTCAAAGCTCAGTGTGACATTCTCTGGTCCATCCTTGGGGACATTACCTGCGTCTGCCCAACAGAGCAGCTTGGAGAAGGGGTCAAAAGTCAGGCCATTGGGCAAACCAATGTCTGTGTGCACCAGGACCCTCCTGTTGGCTCCGTTGACAGTAGAAGTTTCGATTTTGGGAGCTTCACGATTCCAGTCGGTCCAGTAAAGGTTGCTTGGGAAATAATGCACAAACAGGGCACGCAACAGTAAGGAGTGGGTAAGGGATATTATCCTGGTTCTTGCCAGGAGCAAGGCCTGGTTTTCCCCTTATCAGTGCCTGAACCATCTTTATTTGATTATGGAAAAACCTCTCCAAGCAAAGCAGAACGATATCAAACATGTTTATGACCCAAACTGCGGCTCCTCAACGAGGGTGAGCCTTAGGAGTGGCACATTTTGCATCTCAACAGCACCCTGGAGGCACAGCCTGTGTTTCCAAAGCTTTTCCAAATAATCTACATCCTAATACTGAAACTTTAGCCAAATCCTGAATTATTAAATAAAAGAGGAGCTGGGGAACAGAGCCAACCTCTCCTACAGGGTGTGCAGGGTCAGGAGCCTTTTTAGAGATGGGACTATCGCAGTTATTAACGATTTATTACTTGAAAAATCAAACAAGGCATCAGTCTCAGAGGTCGTGGATTTAGTAACAAGTCGCCATAACTGAAGATAGTCATGGGTTTCAGAGTTACAAGGCAATTTATAACTTTTTGGTCCAATAAGCAATTAACATGTAGTTTTGTTTTGACTTCATAACCTATCACCTTTGGTACTTTTTACTGCATTGCATCTGTCTCTCAACCAATAACTTGTTAACTCACGTACGCACACATACTTCTATTATAACATCTAAATTCTTAACTATGGAATCACATTACTATACTTAAAAACCCTTCACCATAACACCCAATACATATTCTTACTTATAACTATAGAAACATAGGTTTGTAATTCTTCTGCTTAAGGTCTGTATATCTTTATCATTACATCAACCCAAGCTCTTCCTAGGGCTGTAAATTAAACTCATTAGTGCCCGTGGAAGTTTTTACTCCTCTGTTTCCCACAGCGCAGGGTCAGGGCAGGGCCTTGGCATGGCCACGTTCTGCACCTCGCCAAGCCCCATGTCCAAATCGCTGTGGAATCGCTGCTGCTCACCCTCGGACGGGGTCCACGGCGATGGCGCGGGGGTTGACGAGCTCGGTGTCGAAGAGCACGCGGCGCTCGGAGCCGTCCAGCCGGGCCCGCTCGATCCTGTCCAGGCCGCTGTCCGTCCAGAACATGGCCCGGCGCAGGTGGTCCACGGCCAGGCCCTCCGGGCTGATGAGCCCTGCTGGGAGATGGCCACGCTCAGGGAAACGCTGCTCCGGGATCCCTCGGGAATCCCCAGCCCAAAGCCGAGGGATGTGAGGACCCCAGGGCTGCGGTGGGAGCAGCAGATGTGGCTTTGGGCAGGTGGTGCTGGGGACAGGGGCACACCTGAGCTGATGACAGTCTCTGGCTCAGAGCCTGGCTCCAGGCCCGCCCGGCTGATGGTTCGGCCGGCCACGTCGGTCCAGTAGATCATCTTCTCCCGGCAGTCGTAGTCGATCCCCACCACGATGGAGCCCTGCCAGAGTCAGGAGAGGGACACAAGGTGAGATCCTGCCGGGAGGATCCATGAGCTTCCTCATGCCAGCAGCCGGCACTGAGAGCTGCCTGCGACATGCTGCAAGTGGGGAGTGACACTCAAATCCCATTTCCCCAGCAAAACCCGCCTCTGCCGGGTTCCCACTGCACCCTCCCAGCTGAATCCCACAGCAGAGGATTTTAGGCCAGCTGGTGCAGGCTCACACCCACACCCAGATGGATTTGAACCCTTTGCCTCAAGGAGAGGCTGCTCCCAGAGCAAAGCCAGCTCGGGGAATGACCTTCAGGGTGGGGAGAGGGAATACTTGGCAAGGTCTTTCACTTCCTCTGGATGTAGGGAGGGTCGCGGCCCAGATTTCAGCGTTCCTCTGCCTTGCTCTGGCCTGGCTGGAGATGCACATGGCCATGCTCCAAGGGGAGTCCAAGGAAGGAAAAAAGGAATGTCTGCAGCAGAGCCCTGCAGCTGGAAGTCTGGGCTCTGACCAACCCTGGAGAGCTCTGGGAGCTCCTGAACTCCTTTCCTTCATGAGCAGTCCCAGGTCTGGGACCTGTCTGGGACCTGCCTCTCTGCTGGGGACGGCTGGAGGGAGGTGAAAATAGAATCCATATGATCCCAGAATGATTTGGGTTGGAAGGGACCTCAAAGATCATTCAGCTCCAACCCCGGGCCATGGACAGGGACACCTTCCACTATCCCACATTGCTCCAACCTGGCCTTGGACACTTCCAGGGATGGAGCAGCCACAGCTCCTCCGGGCAGACTGTGCCAAGGCCTCAGCACACCCCAGTCAATAATTTCATCCCAATATCCCATCTATCCCTGCCCTCTGTCATTGGGAAGCCATTCCCTGTGTCCTGTCACTTGTCTGAAGCGCCACCAAGGCAGCCAGCATAGCCAATGTCCCCAAACACCGACACCAACCCCCAAGAGGTGACCCCCCCAAACGGTGACTGCTCAGACAAGTGTTTCAGAGAGAGGTGAAAACACCGAGTGGCAGCACCAGCCTGTCCCAAACTCCCTCCAGCATTCCTGCACCCCATTCCCATCCCAAGGATACCGTACATGCAGGGAGAGCAGGGTCTTGGCTGCCTCCTTCTGCAGCTGGGTGCCGTTCAGCGGGAGGTACCCAATCTGCTGGCCCTGGGCATAGAGCAGAAACGTCCCCGAGGCCGGTGGGGACACGTCAGGCCGGGGCTCAGGCCGGACGCTTGGCGGGGCGACACTGGGCAGACCTGCCACGTCAGAGGGGACAGAGATGGCTCAGGGAGCGTTGTCCCCCGGGCTCCGCACCCGGAGCCTGAGCTGCAGGTGTGGCAGGGCGATTTGGGGCACTGGGCTCTTACAGGGGGGGGTGGTGCCGGGCTCGGAGCGCGTCCCCGGGATCTCGCGGCCGCTCTGCTCCACGCACCAGCAGTAGCCGCTGTCCCCGTGGCACTGCAGCGGCGTGAAGTCCCCGCTGGCGTCGCACTGTGGCACGTACTGGTCCCCGCGGGGGCTGCCCCCGTAGTGCTCCAGCAAACTCTGCCGCCAGCGCTCGCACATGCTGGGGGGCCGCTCCGTGGGCTCTGGCACAGGGATGGTGACAGTCACCCCCTGCCAGCCTCCCCGCTCGGAGCACTCAGGGCTTTGCAGAGCCCCGTGCCCCCCTCTCCCTGCCGGCTGTGCCCCCACGCCGAGGATGCTCCCTCGGGCACTGACCTGGCCTCCCGCAGCGCGGTGGGGTGGTGCCCGGTGCCGTCCGGGTGCCGGCGATCTCCTGCCCGGCCGTGTCCACGCACCAGCAGTGCCCAGAGCTGCTGTGGCACTGCAGGGGCCGGTACTGGCCCTGCTCGTCGCACTGGGGCACGTGCCCGTCGCCCAGGGGTGATGGCCCTGGTGGCACCTCCCGCGGGTACATCCGCGCGTGCTCGCAGGGCGTCAGCTGCTGGATGGACTCTGCTGGTGGCAAATGCCCCCACCCCGGCCTCAGAGGGTGCCACGCAGCTCCCCTGGAGCCACTTGGCACCTTGGCACCACTTCTACCCGGTCTTCCAGGACCCCTTGGACTGAGGGGGCGGGGCTGCCCCACTCCAGCCCCTAGACACCTCGTAACTGTCCCCTCCATTGCAAGTTGACACAGGAGGTGGCCCAGTGGCCACAGCCACTCTAACCCCATGGGCCAGGGCATCCTAAACACCCAGGAGCCCCTCGATGCACCCCCTTGACAGCACCCGGCCCTCAGTGAAGCCCCAGAAGGGTGGCTGGGCAGAGGGGCACCGAGTCACAGAATCCTTAGGGTTGGAAGGGACCTCTGGAGATCCTCTAGTCCAACCTCCATGCCAAGGCAGGGTCACCTGGAGCAGGTGACACAGGAACGTGTCCACGTGGGTTTGGAATGTCTGCAGAGAGGGAGACTCCACACCCTCTCTGGGCAGCTGTTCCAGGGCTCTGCCACCCTTGACATAAAGAAGTTCTTCCCACATTGAGGTGAAACTCATGATGTTTTAGTCTATGGCTGTTTAGTTTATGGGTCCACTCACTGTGGCCACACTGCCCCACGCTGCTGGTGGCTGGGCCAAAGTGGGATGCCAGTGGGATGCCAGCCAGATGCCCAAGGACCCGACCCCGCTCCCCTCGCTCCTTGGGGTGTCGCTCACTGACCTGGCCTCCCGCAGCGCGGTGGGGTGGTGCCCGGTGCCGTCCGGGTGCCGGCGATCTCCTGCCCGGCCGTGTCCACGCACCAGCAGTGCCCAGAGCTGCTGTGGCACTGCAGGGGCCGGTACTGGCCCTGCTCGTCGCACTGGGGCACGTGCCCGTCGCCCAGGGGTGGCACCTCCCGTGGATACATCCGCTCGTGCTGGCAGGGCGTGAGGCGCTGCGGGTTCCCTTCTGCTGCTGGAAAGCCAAAAAAGAGGAGAGTGAGGCTGGGGAAGCTGTGCCAGGCAGAGAGGGGACGCGGCAAGCAGGCACCTCACCATACGTGCACTGGAAGCCATCGCCCACATAGCTGGGCTGGCAGTGACAGGAGAATGAGCCCGGGGTGTTGTAGCAGGTGGCGGCCGGGTGACACGGGCTCTCGGCACACTCATCTATGTCTGTGCAGGAGGAAGATGGCATCAGCGGGCACAGGGACACTTCGGCAGCTGTGCCGTGGGGTGCCTCCCTGCCCGCCTTACCGGAGCAGTGGATGCCATCGCCGGTGTAGCCGGGGAGGCACTCGCAGACGGCGTGGCCGTCGCCACGGGACAGGCACCGCGCCCGGTCCCTTGGAGCGCAGGGGTGCCGCCCCGCCTCGCAGGGGTCACTTGCCGGTGTCAGCGCTGCGGGGACAGGGGAGGTGTGGTCGGGACACGTCCATGGGGCACGGGAGATAGGGACACCCCGACTGGGGCCAGCACTTACGCACACACGCCTGCCCGTCCCCCGCCGGCCGGTACCCGCTGCGGCACTCGCAGCGGTAACTGCCCGGCACGTTCAGGCACACGGAGAAGGGGCCGCACCGGCTCAGGCCCTCGGAGCACTCGTCCACATCTAGGGAAAGGAGGAGACACCAGGCACCCGATGGTGGTGGGACACCCTCATCTTTGGGGTCTGGCTGCTCCTGGGCTGACAGGGAATATCCTGCCCCACACTGCCCATTCTGTGTCTGCCACTGAATTTAATCAACTACAGAATTAACTTTCTAATCAGCTCAAAACAGAAGGGAAAAAAGAACAAGATCGCTTTTGGTGAATAGTTTTGATAAAGAAGCACTCGTTCGAGGCACACCAATATTTGGGGCTATTTATGATTTAAAACTGCAGAGATCAGATTGGTCACTTAATCTGGGATTTTAGGAGAAGGAAACCTGTTCCTTTGGAAAGGCAGGATCCTTGAATTCCTCACCAGCATCACTATACAGTGCAACTCACTGGCACTGGGCAGCTTCTTGTGGAAAGGGACTCCAAATTTGAAAGATAAATTTGCAATGTGAAGTTTGGTGCAATCGGAAAGCAACAGCGAAGCTGGCTGGATTTATGCAACACAGGGATTATTTTTCCACTGGTTTTGCTTTTTTCCTGTCTCTCCGTTTTTTTCTCCTCTTTTTTGTTTGCTCCTGAAGCACTTCCTTAGGGACCCCCAACACCCTGCCTCAGTTTCCCCCCATGATTCATCTACACACTTGGTGAAGCTATGTGCGTGCTGTGACATCCCAGTGTCCCAAATATCAGTGACCACCTTGGTGCCCGATGGACACAGACCCCCAGTTTTCCCCCAGCACCCACCCCCAGCCCTACTCACCTCGGCAGCCCCGTCCATCCCCACGGTAGCCGGCCGTGCACTCGCACGTGTACTCAGTGCCCGCGCCGGGCTGGCAGCGTGCCGGCGCCACGCACGTGTGGGTGCCATCGTGGCACGGGCTCACCCCGGGATTCTCGGCATTATCTGTGGGCACAGAGGGATGTAGGAGGAAATAAGGGATCTGGGAGACAACGGGAGTGACCATCCCTGCTTATACCCGATGCAGGCATCACTGCTGTGCCACGGCGCCTTTGTTCCACGCAGGGAACCACGGCCATGCCACCCCCACCATGCCAGCAGTGCTGCAGCTCAAACTGCTTGGAAAACCCCTCCTTTCTGGCTGATTTTGGGCAAAGCGAGCACACGGCAGCTTCGGGAGATGGCGGCATCCCTGCTGGGGGCCGGCACCCTGGATTGGTACCCAGATTGGCACCCGGGGGAGGGTGCTGGCACTCACCTTGTGCCGGGCCAATGCGAGCGGCCAGGGCGTAGCGCAGGACGTGCTCGTGGTTGTCGAAGAGGGCGAAGGCGCGCGCCACGGAGAGCCGCTGCCGCGCCGGCAGCCGCGAGTGCGGGCACCCCGAGAAGGTGATGTTCTGGCGCAGGCGGTAGGACAAGGTCTGGTTGGCAGTGCCCGCGGCCACCGTGTATTCCTGCTGGCCTGAGGATGTCACAGCTGCCAGAAGCAAGGAGAACCCCGTGGGATGCGGGAAAAATTGTGTCAGTGTCGATGTGGCTCGGATGTTTTCGGGAATTTAGGGGTGGTGTGCGAGGAACTGAAGCCAGGTGAGCACAGGTCTTACCTGAGCTGGAGTAGGAGTAGAGTTCCTTGTAGGGAGTGATGTGGACAGTGACATTCTCCGGCAGGAATGGCACCTCGCCCTGGATGTGTGTCCTGAGCCTTAAATAATTGTCCGGCCCCAGGCCCTCGGCTGTCTGAGTGACCTGGACCATCTCCCCACCGGGATAAAAGGTCACCTCCAGGCTCTGGGTGAATTCAGCGCCTGGACAGGAAAAGGGAACGGGCACCATATGTAGCGACAACCCCAAAGCGTCCTTCCCTGCTACTCCAGCTCAGAACGAGAGGTGACAGCCAGCTGAGAGATGGATTGGAGAAGCCACAGAGCTGCCCTGAACCCCTCACCACCCACACCAAGGAGCCACCCCGCAGATGGCACACCCCTGGGAGCGACGGCACATCCCGAATCCCCGCTCACCAGTGATGCTGAAGCCGTTCTCAGAGCCGGGCTCCTCCAGGGCGAAGAGCCACGCGAAGAGCCCCCCGACGGGCAGCAGGGGCAGCAGGGCACGGGCAGCAGGCTGGGGCACCCCGCTGATGGCCGTGTAGGCTCTGCCGTCGCTGCCCACGATGTAGGCGTGCAGGTCCACGTCCTGGAAGCGGACGGACGCCTGTCCCACCCTCAGGCTCCCGCTCACCTTCCCGTTGAGGCGATGCACGGCCCCTGGGCAGGGAGACGGGCACCCCTGGCAGCGGCTACCCAGGCACGGGCTGCCCGCCCCCGCCGCCCGCCCCGCGTACCTTCGGGCAGGCACTGCCGCCCGTTCCCGTAGAAGGTGGCCTGGCAGTGGCAGCAGAAGCCGGCGGCGTAGTCGGTGCAGAAGGCGTGAGGGGAGCAGCGCCCGTGGTGCTGGGCACACGTCTCCTTGCTGGCTGCGCTGTAGGTGAACACTGGGGACAGAGGGAAAAGGCTGGGGACACGGTGACAAAGCCACCCCTCACGGGGGGTGGGTGCTTTGCCTGCTTGGCCCCAAATACATCACGAGCCAGCTGGCGGTGGCAGTTCCCAAAGGAGTCACCCAGGATGCAGAGGGGTGGCAGAGGGTTTGGAACCTCTTGCCTGATTTCAGGCAGATCTGTCAGAGGGCAGGAGATCAAATTCCTGAGGGTATTTTTGGGAGACAGTTGGCTGGGGACGGGGCTCTGCTCCCCGGGGTGGATGCAGGGAGGGAGGGAGGGAGGGCAGCAAGGCCAGCCCTGGCCTCGTGCTGGGACCTGTCCCCTGAGCATCCCACCCCATCCCGTGCTCTGAGCCTCCTGCCCTTTCCACTGGCAAGCACGGCGGGCAGGGCTGTGTGGCTGCAGCAGCCCCTTGGCAGCGGGATTGGGCCGAGAGGAGGAGCTGGAAGGCAGCAGCTTTGCCAGGAGCGGCTCCAGCCCGGGCTCCTCCAGCACCGACTGCTTGGGACGGGGGGAAGTTGCAGCTGGGGCTTTTTTTAGGGAGCCACGAGCCATCCCCACTCGGTCACTGTCCCCACTGGGTCATCACCCCGCGGGGTCATTGTCCCCGCCGGGCCATGGCGGGGGCTGTGGCCGCTCACCATCGGGGTTGAAATGCACGTCCTCCTCCACGCCGACGCCGCGGTGGCCGGAGCTGTAGGAAGAGGGGGTGGCGGAGTAGCTCTGCTGGGCGTCCCTCCTCCCGGGGACAAAGCCCAGGGGCACCGGGGGCCGGGAGCCGTGGCCGGGACGCTGTGCCACGGACGTGTGGCCGGAGAGGGTGCGGGGGTAGTCGGCGGTGTCGGGATAGGCGTGCTCGGGGGGGCTCTGAGGCACAGCAGAAGAGGCTCCCTCACCGCCCCCCGGCTCCACGTGCTCCACGCCGCCCACGTGGAAAACCCACACGCCGGGAATTCCCGTGTTGCTCTCCCTGCGGACACAGCACACACGAAAATCATCACAGCCGTGCTGGAAAAGCCACCCCAAAAGTGACACCACCCCTCCAGGAGCCCAATACAGCTCCCATGCATGTGGAGCTGAGCCCCTGAGGCAGCCCAGCACCCCCAGCTCACTCCCCAAATTTCTCCAGGCTCTAAAAACCTCCGGGGCTGGGAGAAGGTGACCCTGCTCCCCCTGCCCATCCCCACAGCCCCCCAGGTGCCACGCACCACTCCAGGTTCCTCAGAGCCTGCTCACTGCTGGCCAGGTTGTGGAAGAGCCCGTCCCTCTTCGGGTCGTCGCCGTCCCCCCAGCTGAAGCCCACCCTGGCTGGCAGCTCCAGCTGGACGTTGTAGGACTCCTTGGGTCGCGTCCCCAGGAACTGGAGGCCACCGGTGGGGTAGAGGAAGATGGTGTAGGTGTCCTCATCGTTGTAGGCTATGACTGCCTGGAAGGTGTTGAGCTGCCAGAGGGAGAGCGCGACAGATGGATGGCGTGGAGGGGCAGGAACACGGCAGGGGAGTGAAGGAAGGGGAGCAGGGATGTGAGAGGCAGCCCCACACACACCACAGGGCATGCAAGCACCCCTAAAGGGCCCTCCAACAGAGAGCAGCTCCATGGAGCCAGGCTGGGAGAGCTGGGGGTGTTCACCTGGAGAAGAGAAGACTCCGGGGAGACCTCAGAGCACCTTGCAGGGCCTAAAGGGACACCAGGAGAGCTGGAGAGGGACTGGGGACAAGGCATGGAGGGACAGGACACAGGGATTGGCTTCCCACTGCCAGAGGGCAGGGATAGATGGGAGACAGGGAAGGAATTCCTGGTTGGGAGGGCGGGGAGGCCCTGGCACAGGGTGCCCAGAGAAGCTGTGGCTGCCCCTGGATCCCTGGAAGTGTCCAAGGCCAGGTTGGATGAGGCTTGGAGCAGCCTGGGATAGTGGAAGGTGTCCCTGCCCATGGCAGGGGGTGGCACTGGCTGTTCTTTAAGGTCCCTTCCAACCCAAACCATTCCAGGATCAGCCTGCAGAGACCTCCTGAGGAACAGCAGGAGCTGGGGCTGCTACTGCCCAGCCAAACTCCCAGTGCCACATCCTGGGAAGATGCTCAGCATCTTCCCAGGAAGCCACGGCACAGCCAGGCCACCCCCTCAGTACAGGGGTGACCCAGGAGCATCCCTGGCCCTGTCACCCCTGCGCTGGGTTGGCACTGAGTCCTGGAAGCCCCTCACTCCTGTCCCACTCCCACTGACACCCCCCCTGCTCCACATCAGCACCAGAGGAAAACCCGCACCCCCCGCTTGTCCCTGAGAACAATTTTAGCTCGGTTTCCTCCGGAAAAAACATTCCTGTGCTCCCAGTTTCCCATACATCCCACTATAGGCAGGCTGGCCGCCTGCCCTGCCAGCCCTGCAAGCCTTGGGGCCATGCCAGGCAGCGGCACCGCAGCCACAACCCACGGGCTGGGGAGCCAGCACAGCCTTCCCGAGCCTCCCGACAACCCACACCCTCCAAACGTGGAGAAACCAGCCCCACACAGCTCCTGCTGCCCCAATAAATAACCCCAAGCAGGGAGCAGCAGCCCTTCCCATCGAGCTGCTGGAAGCGGCACGCAGGGAATGGCGCCCAAGCGAAGGAAAAATTACTAAACTCCCAATTTCAGCCCCGAAGCAGCAGGAGGGAGGGAGGGGGCTCCCCCCACTCCTCCCCCACAGCACCAGGCCCGATTTCGGGGCGCAGGGCCCCCGGAGCATCGCTGGATTTCCTGGCAGCCCCGCGGGATATAAAGAGCCTTGTTGTGCCTGTCACACACTCAGGCATTCAGAGACCCCGAAAAGGCGGCCAAAAAGCTGGAGGGGGGTGGGATAACCCCCTCCCCCCCGCCCCCGGGGCTGGATTCCTCCCCCACGCAGCTGAATCATGGCAGCAGCTGCAGGACTCATTCTGCCTTGGGGTGGGTGGCAAGGGGGGACACGCTGGTGACATCGATGTGCTGGCACGGTGGGATGAAGGGAAGGAGGGGGGAAGTCCCCGGCAAAGAGCTGCAAAGGGCAAATTCCAGCCCAAAAGGCCAAGTTTTGATCCCACAGAAGCAGGGTCAGCCTTGTCCCGCTCTGCAGCCCGGGAAAATGTCACTGCAGGGACCAGGAGCGTGTCCCAAGGAGTTGGAGGGGGACACAGCACTGCCAGACTTCCCGCCCAGGCAGGACCCCGAAGAGGGGATCTGGGGATCCTCTACTCCCCATTTAACCCAGTTTTTCTACTTTTGAGGCTCAAAAGGGATTAGCCGTGACTCTCCAGGGCAGGGGTAAAGACTTTGGAGTCAATCCTGGTTCTGAGCAGCAGGAGGGCAGCGTTTCCATAAATAAAGTGGTGTTTGGGGAGGTTTTTAGCAGTTTAGGTGAAGGGGGAGCTCAGCAAAGCACAGGCACAAGCTGCATTTCAGCGAGTCTTGAATGGATCTTTCCCTGGAGCTCCTCGCTTCCAAATGAGACCGGTTTCATTTTAAAGCCTGATCCAAACTTCTCAGAGAGGGGAAAAAAACCACGACTGGGAAGAGAAAAGAAGAGGAGGCTGCGTTTTCGATGGCCACGAGGTCGCTGCGAGGCCCCTGATGGCATCTCTTCAGCTGCTTTCCCAAGTTTGAAATGAGAGGAAAAAATGTGCCTCATCTCCTTCCAAACCTCAGCTTCTTGCCTCGCTTGGCTTCCCTCTCGGCAAGGCACTACTGAAGGGCCCTGCAGCGGGGGGATGGCTGGGGATGGCTCCTGGTGGCCCTTGGGGATGCGGTGGCTGCTGCTGGGCTTAGGGTGAGAGCCCATCACCCATCACACAGCTCCAGGAATCCATCACCAGTGTTCTTCGTGCAGTTCATCACATTCAGCTCGTTGGAGTCCATGCAGCTGGCGGAGTGTCACTGTCACCTCCTCAGCACGTCATCGGCCCGATGAGACAGCTCATGACCAGTGTTTTTGGGGACAGGCAGCGCTGGAGGTCCACCCACACAAGGGCCTTATCAGCCCCGTGGGTGGAGAGCACAGGCCACCCCCCCGACCTGGCAGACCACCTCTGAGCTTATTTTCCAGGCACAAAACCAGCCCACGGTGGAAATTCCAAAGCCGGTTGCTCGCCAGCAGCGTAATCAGCACAGGGGCAGAAGGAAGGACCAGCCCCAAGCCACCAGTGAAGGTCAGGAGCACAATGGGTGACCTAAACCAGGGCCTCCCCCAGCTGCCCCTGGCCACCCTCTGCCCTGCAAAGCCAGAGCCACCAGCACTAGAAAGATTTGTCGGAAAAGAATCAGAATCCCAGAACGGTTTGGGCTGGGGGGATCTTAAAACTCACCTCATTCCACCCCCTGCCATGGGCAGGGACACCTTCCACTAGCCCAGGCTGCTCCAAGCCCCATCCAACCTGGCCTTGGACACTTCCAGGGATCCAGGGGCAGCCACAGCTTCTCTGGGCACCCTGTGCCAGGGCCTGCCCACCCTCACAGGGAGGAATTTCTTCCTAACATCTGATCCCATCAATGTGAAGCCTCTCTCCCTTGCCCTATCACTCCATGTCCTTGTACAAGCACCTCCGGCTACAAAGGCAACCTCTAAACCTCTTCTGGCCAACAGCCGCACCACTGGCACAGCTCTGAGCAGAGGGGAAAAGCTCCATGTTCCTCCTGGTGCCCACCCAAGGATGGGTGGAGCCACCATCCAGGTCTCAGAAAAAAATCTCAGCATTTTGGGTGCCACTTGAGAAAAACTCATCCTCTCATGCCATGTGGGATGGGCATCCAAGCTCAGCCCCTTGGCCTCACCTTCGTGGAGGGCTCAGTGTCCTGGGAGAGCTCCTGGTAGGCGCCCACGTCCTCCCAGGTGGCAACGAAGGCATTGGTGGGCACGAAGGAGCCGGCAGAGCGAGGGAACCCGGCCTGGATGTATCCCACAGCTTGGTCCAGCACGTCCCGAGAGTCATCCTGCCGGTAGTAGATGTTCCCTCTGTCCCCGGAGGTGTCGAGGTCGGCCAGGAAGGGGGCGATGACGGGGAAGTCTGTGGGGAAATCGTCATCCACGTACTGGGTCTCCCTGGGGAAATCCTGGGTGGAGATGACCCCGTTGGTCCCCACCTGCAGGGAGAGCAGCGCAGGGTGCTCAGGAGCTGCAGAGGTGTCACCACCGCTGGTCCCCTTGCCCTGTCCCCCCCCCTTGGCGCGGTGGGAGCCCTGAGGCCGCGTGGCCCCATCCGGCCGGGCAGAAAACAAAGACCTCGGGCTTCTCCATCCCCCAGGGAGCAGCAGCTCAGGGGCCATCTCAGCTGCAGCCGCTGCTGGCGGGGGAACAGCTGCGGAGGAGAAAGCCCTCTTGTTCCTCTGCAGCCGGAGACACAGGGCAGGAGACCGCGGGAAGGGGGAAAATGGATGGACGGACGGACGGACGGACGGATGGATGGAGAAAACACACGTGCGGTGGGACACCGAAGGTGCACACGAAGGGGCAGGGGCGGGGAGGAGGAGGGGGTGTATAGGCAGGGGAGCAAGGGGGTGAGTGGGAGGAAGGATGGAAAGATGGAGGAGTGAAAAGCCAGAAGTAAGGAGGGATGGTGGGACAGAGGGATGGAGGGAAGCAGAGTGGGAAGATGGAGAGANCCGTGCGGGAGCAGCCCCGGCCGGGGCAGGGCTGCCCCCACCACCAGCACCGCCGCCAGCACCGCTGCCACCGCCCGCATCCCCGCACCGGCCACGGGAGCCCCGACGGCGCCGAGCGGGAGAAGCCGAGCGGAGCGGGACGGACCGGACGGGGCGACCCCGGCCCGGCGGAGCGAGCCGCGGGGCGGGAAGGGGAGTAGCCCGCAGGGGCGTGGCCAAGCAGCGGCCGTCCCCGG
>VZRO01004980.1:182242-244085 GCA_013397915.1 Daphoenositta chrysoptera | reverse complement strand
CGGGCCGGGAGTGCGGGTCCGGCGGGGTAGCGCTGCCGGCCGGGGCTCGGCCGCTGGTCAGCGCCCTCATGTTCTCGGCCGGGCTCCTGGGCAACCTCCTGGCGCTGGGGCTGCTCCTGCGCGGCCGCCGCGGGCCCCGGCAGCGCCCGCCCGCGCTGTTCCACGTCCTGGTGCTGGCCCTGGTGGTCACCGACCTGCTGGGCACCTGCTCCGTCAGCCCCTTGGTGCTCGCCTCCTACCACCGCAACCGCACCCTCACCACGCTGGTCCGCGGAGGGCACCTCTGCCTCTACTTCGGCTTCGCCATGAGCTTCTTCGGCCTCGCCACCATGCTCATCCTCTTCACCATGGCTCTGGAGCGCTGCCTGGCCCTGGGGCGGCCGTACTTCTACGAGCGCTTCCTGAGCCCCCGCACGGGCCTGGTGGCCCTGCCGGCCATCTACACCTTCTCGGCCGCCTTCTGCTCGCTGCCGCTGGTGGGCTTCGGGCACTACGTCCAGTACTGCCCCGGCACCTGGTGCTTCATCCAGATGCACCTGGATTCCAACCAGAGCAACGGGGAGGTGGCGGGCCGGAACGTCACCTTCTCGCTCCTCTACGCCACCCTGCTGCTCTTCCTCATCCTCGCCGTGCTGCTGTGCAACATGAGCGTCATTGTGAACCTGGCCGGCATGCACCGCCGTGGGCAGAGGACCCGCCGGGTCACCACCCTGGAGCAGCCCCGCGCCGCCACTGGCTGCGGCCGGCGCATGTTCTCCATGGCCGAGGAGATCGACCACCTCCTGCTGCTCTCCATCATGACCATCACCTTCGTCATCTGCTCCCTGCCCTTCACGGTGAGTGTGACTGTCTGTCCCCAAGGTGGGGTCCCTCTCCCCAGCACCCACATTTCTCTCCTGGCCTTTATAAGGCTCCCCTCAAGTCTGCTGGGCAGATCTTGAGGGTTGAGGTCAAAGCTTTGCTCTTCCCGAAGCTTGGGAGATCCCAGCTCAGCCATGAGCTTGGCAATTTGCACATCACCTGGGGAGTGCAGGGATCACTCTCTGTATCCCCAGTGCCAGGAGGAGGATGGGGTGTCAGGATCATGGGCATCAGCAGGAGGATGGAGTGGCAGCAGAACGGGGTGGCAGGAAGATGGAGTGACAGGAGGACGGTGTGGCAGGAAAATGGGGTGGAAGGAGGATGGAGTGGCAGGAGAATGGGGTGGCAGGAGAATGGGGTGGCAGGAGAAGGGACTGGCAGGAGAATGGGGTGGCAGGAGTAGAGGTGCCCTCCCACCCCCCAGAGGCTCCGAGGCCAGGCAGTGTGGCTCAGGCAGGGACAGGGTGAGGGTCCCCATGGCCACAAGGCATCACTGCAAATCTTGGGATCCAGGAACGCATGGTGGAGGTGTGTGGGATGGCAGAGCAACAATTACACTTCTAGATGAAGGAGCTGCCCTGGGCTGGAGGAAGTGGATATCCGTGCTGGGCAGGATGCGTTATCCCAGATTTCTGCAGATGGAGCTGGAGATGTGGGAGGCTTCACCTGCCTCACTGTTGGACCGTGATTTCTGCTCCTCTGCAACAGCACGGGCACAGAGATGGGAGATTTCTGGGAACAGAGATCTGTCACAGCAGCCACAGCACGTGTCATCCCAAGGGATATGCCCATATCCTGTGCCCTGTCCGTGCATGAGGCTTCCAGCAGAAATACGGGATCAAAACAGCCAAGTGAGGAAGTGGAGAGAACGAATCCCCCGACTCTGTCTGGGCTCTCCCCTCCCAAGGGCCACTTTTCATCCATCCAGGTGCTTTTACACCAGGAGCACCGTGGGCTCCGGAGCACCTCTGGCCCCTGCCCATGTGTGTGACCCCCCCTCCCAGTGCAGGAGGTCAGTTTGGTCCCATTAGAAGTGACCTCATAAAGGCTGGGAGCGCAGTCAGTTCTAATTTCATACTCCTGGTGTTAAGTAGACTTTGCCTTCCCTTCATGCTCCCTTGCTTTTCCTAAGGGAAAAGGAAATAGCACAGGCTAAACCGAGCTAGGCTGACAGGGTTTTAGGACAAAGGAGTAATGTCCGGATGCTCATGAGCATCCCAGGAGCCACAGCACCCTGAGAGACACTGCAGCTCCCGACAATGAACCCACACATGATGGGCAGCTCTTCCCGTGTCCCAAAAAAGCCCGGGTTTGGCTGCTGTGGTCATTACGAAGCGGAACCCCTCGGAGGGGACACGTGGGCTGGGCCCTGTGAGCGTGCTTGGGGCAGAGGGGCTGGGAAAGCGGCACTGGCCGGGATCCCATGGGCCCTGTGGTGGCAGATATAGCCTTATCCAGAGCCAGCTTCCCTTTTCCCATCGCCCGGCTCCCATCTGGGGCTGCGCTTTGGCAGCGGCTCAAACCCAGCTGCCTCCTTGGGGTGACACTTTCTCTCCTGTCCCCGGCTGCCCGCAGCAGCCACCACTCCTCCCAGGAGCAGTCCAGGCACACGAACCCGTCGGGCCACAAATTCCTTCCCAAAACATCCCGGAGCTTGGAAATGCTGTGTGCGGCCACCCCGTGCCCCGGGCTGCACCATGCCGGGGCAGATCAGCGGATCCCAGGCAGAGCAGGGATGCTCCTGCTGCCCATCCCATCCGAACATCTCCTGGCCCGGAGTGAGGGGGTGGCGGGTGACCCGAATGAGTAAGGAGTGCTGAGTCACCCTTCCAGGAAGCCCCGCGGGCTGTGATGAGTCGGCACCATCGCAGGAAGGACCGGCCAGGTCCTGCACCCCTCATCTCTCCGTCCCCCACGTTTATTGCTCCCGTGTGGTCTCAAGGTGAGAGCCGCCACTTTCTCCAGCAGCCACGGGTTTAGTTGCGGCTCTAACGAAGCAGAGCACGGGGCTGACTGTCATTTAAGGTTCATTTAAACCCATGGAGTCGACAAATTTGCTGTGACAGCCCAAATCGCCCCAAAAAGCTGCCTGGGGGCCAGATCTTGGGAATTATTTCTCCCTGTGATTTCTCTCTGGGTGAGGGAGAGGATTGTGAGACCGCACTGCAGTGCTGTGTCCAGCTGTGGGGTCCTTCCAGCACAGGAAGGACATGGAGCTGTTGGAGCGAGTCCAGACGAGGCACCAAGTTGATTAAAAGGATGGAGCAGCTCTCCTGTGAGGAAAGGCTGGGAGAGCTGGGATTGTTCAGCCTGGAAAAGAGAAGGACTTGGGGTGACCTAATTGTGACCAGTACCTGAAGGAGCTACAGGAAAGATGAAGTGAGACTCTACAAGGGCCTGGAATGACAGGACAAGGGGGAATGGATTCAAACTGACAGAGAGGAGCTTTAGATGGGATTTTGGGAAAAAATTCTTCACTGTGAGGGTGGTGAGGCCCTGGCACAAGTTGCCCAGAGAAGCCATGGCTGGAAGTGTCCAAGGCCAGGCTGGATGGGGCTTGGAGCAACCTGGGACAGTGGAACGGCAGGGGGGTAGAACAAGACGATCTTTAAGCTCCTTTCCAACCCAACCCATCCCCTGATTTTGCAGATCTGTGCCTACGTGAACAAGTTCAGCAGGGAAGAGCCCGACCACAAGTGGGACCTGCTGGCCCTGCGCTTCCTGTCCATCAATTCCATCGTGGATCCCTGGGTCTTCGCCATCCTGCGGCCGCCCTTGCTGCGCCTCCTGCGCTCGGTGCTGTGCTGCCAGGTGACCGCCACAGCCCCGGGCGACGGCCGGGCCGCGGCCCCCGCCACCGCCAAGCTGGCGGCACGGCTGGACCTCTGCGGGCAGTAGATCCATCGGCCATCCCAGGAGAATCCTGCCTCCTGACAGGGGTCGAGGAAGCTCTGCCACAGGGCCCGTAGAGACGTGTCTGCCGCAGCCTGGGCCGGGTGGGGGTGGCTCAGGTGCCACCTGGGAAGCCCCTGGAAAGCCACTGTGGCCTCTCGCAGGGACAAAAGTACAGTGGGGCAAGGTTGGAAGGGCTGATGAGTCCCTGGGTGGTGCTGTCACCCTCAGGGCTGATCCCACCCTCAGCCCTGCTGGGGAGGGGCGGGGGTGAAGCATGAGGGGGTTGCTGTCACCCCACGGCTGGGAGGATGTTGGGAAGCAG
This sequence comes from Daphoenositta chrysoptera, assembly GCA_013397915.1. Taxonomy (NCBI): domain Eukaryota; kingdom Metazoa; phylum Chordata; class Aves; order Passeriformes; genus Daphoenositta; species Daphoenositta chrysoptera. Next base: position 240,007 of record VZRO01004980.1, on the reverse strand, counting down.
AGATTCCTGATGGTGTGCTTCCCAGCCACGTCTCCGTGGTTGTTTGGGATTCAGGCAGGGCTACGGCTCCTGGAGGTGGGGCTGGGTGGTGGCAAACACCCGACAGTGTCCCCAGATCCATGAGGATTGGGAAGGAGAGGAAGGGAGCAGTGTATAGTCAAATATTCTCCCCTTTTGTAGGCTGGTTGCCTAAAGAAATGCACTTTTTCAGGGGTGGCTCTGTGTGCTCGTGTCTGTCTGTCTGTCCCACACCCCTGAGATTTTAGGCACTGGTGGGTCCCTGAGGGGCACCAAGGTACTAAAAAAGCCAAATTCTGGCACTTCCCTGGTGCTGTGATGGAGCAGAGCAGCCCCTCTTCAGCACCCATTTGGAAATTCCCTTTGCCCCATGATTTTTGCAAGAGCCAACAAAGGGAATAAAGAGCCTGACCAGGGAATGGTCACAGCCATGAGCTTCACCCACACCCAGTGTGGTGCTGCTGGTGGGGTTTGGGTTTGTCCTTGATTGGGACAAATATTTATTTAAAATAGACCCCCCCAAAAATCAATAAAAGCAAAAAACCAAGGGCAAAAGCATCCAGTTCATCAATCCTGCCCCATTGGGCAGCATCCTTCAACACCACTACTTTGTTTTCTGGGATTCTTTAGGACTCCAGGCTGGTTCCCACTGGGATGAGGAGCATCCGACTCCACATCCCAAGGCCACCTCTGCCATTAGGAATTTTCTGGTGGCTCCCATTTGAGCAGCATCCAGTGGCATTTGTGCAATCCCAAGTGGGGAGTCTCATTTGGGAGCTGCAGCTCTGCTCAGGGAGCCCAAAGGTGCCGAGATTTGGGGCTTTTCCGCGGCTCATGAGTTGAGGTGATGTAAAAAGAAAGAGTTGTTATTTAAATAATAAATGTCCCTTGAAGGAGCTTGCTGAATCCTGTGTGGGCTTGTGCTGCTGATGCACCTCAGGGCAGATCTGGAGGAAATGTGTCGGCTGTGGGATGAAGCCACAGGAATGGGGGGAAAGGGCAGCAGGGGAGGCTGGCAGGGGGAGTGGGTGCCTCCAATTCCCTAAAAAATGGCAATAAACTCTGTTTTACAGATGTAGAATGACATTTTTCATCTGAGCTGCAGAAATCCCCCCACCTCTGAGCTCCTCCCTAAAACCTGCCTATCCCACGGCCAGCGAAAGTCAGGCAAAGCTCCCACCTGTTATCGAAACACAACCCCCAAAAATACCCACCCTAAAAAAAGGCAGAGCTGAGGTCACTCCTGTCAGGCAGCCAACGTCCACAGGAAGTTTCCTGGCCTCCCAAATGCATGTGGGCAGATGTCAGGCAGGGGCGGCTGCTGTTGCTCAAGAGGGTTTTTGGCAGCACCCTTTGGCTGGGGGACTTCGGAGGGGGTGTGGAATTTTTGGGATAGGGTTTCTGGAATGACATTAATCCTGGTGCCAACCTTGGCAACCCAAATTTGCCAGCATCCCAGCCACCACTTGGAGGGCACAGTCATCCCTTCCCAAATTATTCCCTCATCCGTACACACAGCAGGAGGAAAGGCACGTTCTGGGCTGAGGGTTTGGTGCTCCCATCATGGCTCAGGAAAAGGAAATAATTTCTCAGCTGGAAAAGGAGCCAAAAACTTTGGGAAGAGCCGTGGCTCCGTGAGCTTTGTTTATCTGGATGGTCATGATCTGGTTGTTCACGCTGGAATTTCAGGACCAGTTGCCCAATTCTGCTCTAAGCCAGAGGGAATGGCAGCCTGAGGTGCAAAAGATAGAAAAAAAAAATTTAAAAATGGGAAAAATGTTAGAAATGGCAAGGAGGTCACATCCTGCAGGGATCAGCACACCAAGGAATGTGGCAGGGTGGGAAGAGAACCCAGCAGGATCTGTGGCAGCAACCCGAAGGCAGGATTCTCCCGGAATCCAAGGATTCACTCCTGCCAGCCCCCAACTCCTCTGCTGACCACTAATTACCAGCTGCTTGTTTTTTTGGGAGGTTTATGGCTCCTCGTCAGGAAACACAGGGCTGGGAGAGAACCTCCCGGCATCCATCCCCTGGGATCTGTTTTGTGCTGCAGCAGAGTCCCTCTCCCAACCATCAGGGCAGCAATCCTGGCAAGTGGGCTCAGGGAAACGATCTGGATCAAATTTAATGCCAAAACAAAAGAGAAATTGGTACGTGCAAGGAGAGGAACCCCCGAAACCTGATAGATCCAGTGTGGGATACATCCTGAGCTGCTGGCCAGGGATTACCCTCAAGCTCTGGAATCAAAAAAACTCCTCCTTTCCCTGCTTCCAAAGGAAAAAAGGGACTTCACCAGAGCTCTGTGAGGACAAGGAGGGCCGTGAATCTCTGCATCCTGAGCCATGAGCCTGCCCAAAGCGCTGCTTTCATTAATGTCATGCAGGAGCCTTTGCAAAAGGCAAATTAATTTGCCTCTCGTCAGCTCCCTCGACGTCTGCTCTGCTCAAATGCAAGATGACGAAGTTTCATTTCATTGTCTGTGCCAGCCCTTAATGGCTACTTTATTCCCACACCGGAAACCTGCTGGCACAGGGAAGCTCCAGGCAGGTCTTTACTTCTGCAATTCCACCTGGGAATCTGCTGCCGAAGAGGAGAGAGGGAGAAGCCGATCCTTGGAGACAACAGAGGGCATCAGCTGCCCCTCAGCCTTCTTAAAAATGGTGAGACTTTCCCCAGTGGCTGGAGGGAGAGGGAAGTTGTGGGATCCAGAGGACTGGGATCTTCTCCAAATCCTGTCATAGAATCATGGAATGGTTTGGGATGGAAGGGTCCTTAAATCCCATCCCGTTCCAACCTCAGCACAGGCAGGGACACCTTCCACTGTCCCAGGCTGCTCCAAGCCCCATCCAGCCTGGCCTTGGACACTTCCAGGGATCCAGGGGCAGCCACAGCTTCTCTGGGCCTCACCACCCTCACAGTCAGGAATTACTTCCCAATATCCCATCTAACCTCTGGCAGCGGGAAGCCATTCCCTCTTATTCTGGCACTCCAGCCCCTCGTAAACAATCCCTCTCCATCCCCAAATGACGGTGACGCAACACAATGGTTTTGGGAAGTGGGAATTTTGGGAGAATAGAAAAGAAAGGAAAAGCTCTTCCCTCTTGCTCCCTCCTTTCCTGGCTTGTTTGGAATATTTCTTCCACTTTTCTGTGCTGTCAGCAAGGAGGAAACTCTCATTTTTTGGCTGTTTTGGCCATGGTTTTACTGGGGGCCACAAAAGCCCCTCAACCCCATTGAGGCAGATCAGGAAATGTGGGCAACATTGGGGAACACCCTACAAAGGTGGGTTATGGATGGGACGAGACGGGACAGGACGGGACGGGGTGGGAGGGAATGGGATGGGTGCAGTGGTGTGACCAAGCCCAGCATTCCTGCAAAGCACCTCTGGAATTGCTGCTCCAGTCTTTGGGAGGCTGGAAGCAAAGCAGAGCTGCCTTTCCAGGCACAGGAACCCTCCCCAGGCTCCAGGAGGGTGTGACCCATGGTAGATTGGATTAAATTCATTAGCCAAGGAAGTGATTTAAGGAGACATGGCATGGCTGGGCTTCCCATCCGGCTCTGCAGTGGCTCCAGGGCTTTCCATGACACAGGGAAAAGCCACATTTGGCTTTACCACAGCTGCCTTCTGCCTTTGCAGCTGGTTTTGCATCTCTGCATCCCCTCACGAAACCTTTCCTCTGAGTCCTTCAGGTCACCCCACTGTTCCCATCCTGAAAGAGGGATCAGCCATTTCCAGGGGTTGTTTGTGGTATCCCAGACTTCACAGGTTTAAAATCAGAGCCTGGAGCCCAACAGTGAGACCCAAAATGAGTAATTTGTGGCCTGTCCCCTGTGATTGTGAGGGGTGATGAGACCTCGGAAGCAGCAGGGCTGGGCAGAATTACCTAAAGTGAAACCAAATCCACCCGAGAGACTCAGAACAAACTTTTGTGTGGGAATAAATTCCTTGTGCCACATCAACTTTACTTGGGAATCCTGCAGAGGAATCCACGGGCTGGGATCCCTGCATCAGCCTCCCCACTCTCCCAGCCAGGAATCCCTTCCCAGTATCCCATCCATCCCTGCCCTCTGGCAGTGGGAAGCCATTTCCTGTGTCCTGTCCCTCCACCCCTTGTCCCAAGTCCCTCTCCAGCTCTCCTGGAGCCCCTTTAGGCCCTGGAAGGGGCTCTGAGGACTCTCTGGAATCTTCTCCATGTGAACACTCCCAGCTCTCCCAGCAGAGCCTTGAATTTTCAAGCTTTTTTTCAATAAATGAATAGTAATAATAATTTTCATTCTGGCTTTTGGATTCAGCATTGCAGGGGGGTGAAGGTCTCGTGAGTTTTCCCCAGATTACCGTAAATTCTCCATTTCTCAAGCCTAACAAGTTTTTTTTTAGCGGTGGGTGTGACCTCCTCACTTAGAAGGGCTGTGCTCAGACATTCCTTCATGGAACTCTGTTTAGATGGGCTTTAAGGTCTCTTCCAACCTAAATATTCCATGGTTCCATGGAGGTGCAGCCCTCCTGCTGCTAGTTTTTCCTCACAGATGGAGCTGGGTGTGCCAGCAGGGTGAGCTGGGGGATCCTGGGCTGGATCCTGTATCCCTGTATCCCTGTATCCCTGCTCTTCCCTGATCCATCCTTCATCCAAAACGCACATCCAGGCAGAGGGCTGGATGGAGCAGAACCCCCCAGGGTTTTTTCATCCAGCTGGGGAGACATCCAACCAGAAAACCAACCAGAAGGACTGGGAAAAATCCAGCCAGAGCTCCGAGAGGATCCACAACTGACTGAAGACAGAAAGAAGGGAAAGTTTTACAAGCTTGACTGGGACGTGGAGCTAAAAATACGACAGCAGTGACTTGGGGAGGGAGCGGGTGTCCAAGGCCACCGCTTGTTTGTGCACTCACGGCGGGCCTGGCGCTCACCCCTGGAGAAAATCCTGTCCCTTAAGAGCATCCAGATGAGGTGTGAGGGAATTTATATCCTCGATCCTTGCTCTCCATGCTCTCCATGCATCCAGCAGGAAGGGCAGGATCACACTTCCCCAGTGCCCAGGGGCTTTTCCAGAGGTTTGGAAGGGGCACATCGTGTCCCTGTTTCACAGCCCAAGGTGGGGGATGTGTTGGGGACACTCCTGGAAGTCATCAGGCTGCTTTTTTTAACCAGCTTTCCCTGAAATGTGCAAACATCCATGTCCATCAAATTCACAGGGAGATGCCGCCCATCCGCCAGCACTTTGGGCTCTTCCCAAAGTGACCTAAATCTTCCAAACCAAGAGACTAAACAGTGTCAAACCCACAGCAAGAATCTGGATTTTCCAGGGGCCGTAAAAGCTACGAGGCATTGTGGAGCAGCGTGGATCACTCACCATCCTGCCCCCTGTGATGAACCTGTGACCTCTCCCAAAAAACCACCACTTATTAGGAAAAATCAGGACCCGGTCAGCAGCCTCGTGAGCTGAGCTCATGTGAGGAGGAGGGCAGAGATCCCAGGGTTTCCAGGCAAATCAGACCATAAATCTTTGTAGGGTTTCACATGCCAGAGCTGGGGCTCCAGTTTCGTTGTGGTTCACGCAGGGCTGCCCCAGATGCAGAAGGTGCCATTTTGTGGCTGAATTAAAAACTCTCTGAAAAAAACACCCATAAATCTTGTTTTTCTGAGCAGCTAGGTTGTGAGTGAGCTCCTGCCATAGTCAAAATTCCAGCCCTCAGGTCTGGCACGTTCCATCCCTGGAACTGTCCAAGACCAAGTTGGACGGGGCTTGAAGCAACCTGGGATAGTGGAAGGTGTCCCTGCCCACGGCAGAGGGTGAAATGAGAAAAGCTTCAAGATCCCTTCCAACCCAAACCATTCTGGGATTCCATACTCTGCCTCAGCTTCCCCTCCATGGTGCAGGGACAACCCCCCAGAGCTTCTTGAGCCCATCACCCTCCCCAAACCCACTCCAGCACCACTGTTCTCACCACGCTCCTCCATCTGCACTGCAATTTCAGCCCTAGAAAGCACCTGGAAGGTTCTGGATAAGCAGCATAGCAGTGGTTGGTGGAACTGGGATGGATAAATTCACTATGGATGCCATTTATTGGGAGCCCAGTATCTCAAACACCGCAGTAGGCCAAGGTTTTATGAATCTGCTCACGGGGATGGATAAACTGCTATGGATGCCATTTATTGGGACCCCATTATCCCAAACACTGCAGCAGGGACAAGGTTTTATCAATCTGCTCACTGGGATGGATAAATCCACTATGGATGCCATTTAGTGGGACCCCATTATCCCAAACACTGCAGCAGGTCCAAGGTTTTATCAATCTGCTCATGGGGGGAAATGGTGAGGGCCAGCACAGATGTGAAACATCAAAGCAGACAGAGTTTTGAACAGAGTTAAAAAGAAAAGGATCTGTTTACAAGAGGCCATTCCAGGGCAGTGTGGAGCCTGTTTATCCCTGGATATTCGTGCTACCAGAGCTTTGGCCCCACAGCAGCTGGAGAGCGAAGGGGTTTATCATGGGGCGTGGATGTGTACACGAGACAACATTTATTTGTCATGAGCAGCTGCTGTTTCCTCTGCTCCAGACCTTTTCCATGCGGCTGGGGCTGGGAATTGCTCTTGTACCGCTGTGAGGTCTCTCCGAGGGCCCCGCAGAGGCTGGATTGAGCCGCAGATCCATCAGGATGAGTCCTCGGCGTTTACTCCCAGCAAATCGATGCCTGGAGAAGGCAGGAGCAGCCCTGCCTGAGGGGCTCTGCCAAACTCCCCGGGGCTGCTGGAGGAAGCTGCTCATCATCTTGGAATGATCACGTCAGGAACTGGTTTTGGAAAGCTGTGGAGTGCTCCTGCTTCCTCCAGCACCCCGGGTCAGCGCCATCCCCGGCATCCGGGGCTCCCCTGGGGCTGTTCCCGGAATCCCTCCTGCCTGCGGAAGGTCAATGCCCCGGTGGGGATAAAGGAGGAGCACGGAGCCTCTGCAAGCCTCGTGCAGCTCTGCCAACGGGGATGGGGTCATGGGAAGGGGACAAGAGAGAAGGGAAGGGGGATAAGGGATGGGGAACAAGGGAAAGGGCAAGGGGATGGGGAAATGAGAAAAGGGAAAGGGGGCAGGAGAAAGGGGAAAGAAAAAGGGGACAGACATGAGGGAAAGGGGAAGGGGGACAGGGGAAATGGAAAGAGAAAAGGGAAAGGGGCAAGACAAAAGAGAAAGGAAAAGGGAACAGGGAACAAGGGAAAGGGGAAGAGAAAAGGGAAAGGAAAAGAGGACGGGACAAGGAAAGGGAAAGAGAAAAGGGAAAGGAAAAGCAGACAGGCGAAAGGGAGTAAAAGAAAAGGAAAGGGGGACAAGGGACAGGGAACAAGGGAAAGGGGGAAATGAATGGGGAAATGAGAAGAGAAAAGGGCAAGGAAAAGGAGATGGGACAAGGAAAGGGAAAGGGGAGAGGGGAAAGGGAAAAGGGAAAGGGGCAAGAGAAAAAAGAAAGGAAAAGGGGCAGGGAACAAGGAAAGGGGCAAGAGAAAAAAGAAAGGAAAATCAGACAAGGGACAAGGAAAGGGAGAGAGGAGAGGGGAAAGGGAAGAGAAAAGGGAAAGGAAAAGGAGACAGGGGACAAGGAAAGAGAAAAGGGAAAGGGGCAAGAGAAAAAAGAAAGGAAAAGGGGCAGGGAACAAGGAAAGGGGCAAGAGAAAAAAGAAAGGAAAATCAGACAAGGGACAAGGAAAGGGAGAGGGGAGAGGGGAAAGGGAAGAGAAAAGGAAAAGGGGGAAAGAGAAAAGGGAAAGGAAAAGGGGACAGGCACGAGGGAAACGGGAAGGGGATGGGGGAAAAGGGAAGAGAAAAGGAGAAGGGGAAAGGGGACAAGGGACAGGGAACAAAGGAAAGGGGAAGGGGGTCAGGGGAAATGAAAAGAGGAAAGGGAAAAGAAAAGGAGACAGGGGACAAGGAAAGAGAAAAGGGGAAGGGGAAGTGGGGCAAGAGAAGATGGAAAGAGGACAAGAGAAAGGGAACAAAGGAAAGGAGAAGGGGGTCAGGGGAATTGAAGAGAAAAGGGAAAGGGGGCAAGAGAAAAGAGAAAGGAAGAGGGGACAGGGAGCAGGGGACAAGGGAGACAGGAAGGGGACTGGGGAAGGGGAAGAGAAAAGGGCAAAGGGGAAAGGGGAAAGAGGACAAGGGAAAAGCTTCCAGGCTCTGTCCTGGTGTGTCTGACCACTGGAATTGCTGTGCCTGGCTGGTTTCTCAGTGAGTGGTATTTTGCCATCATCCCTCCATTCATTACCTTTTGCATTCCCCAGTTTTGGCAGCCAAATCAGCCCTGGAAACCTCAGCATTCCCTGCAAGATGCTCTGGGAAATGGAGGCTTGGTGCTGCCGAGGGGTTTGGGAGCATCCTGGGACAGCAAAACGCAGAACCCCTGACGTGCCTGAGAGGGCTCAGGGATCAAAACCAAACACCAGGACATCCAGGGCAGGACACCCGCTGGTTCAAGCAGCTCTTTCCCCCTCAGAGAGCTCCTTCCCCAAGTGATTTGCTCAGCGCTTTCCTCCTTGCTGGACTTTCTGCTAAAACCAGGGCGCTGTGGCTGGTTCTGCCTCCCTGGGCACAGCATTTTCCTGCCAGGGCATCCCACTGGCACCACTTCCAACTGCAGCACGGAGCAGCTGGGCTCAGCTTCAAGCAGCCAGTGCTCCCACGGTGCCAAATGCTTCTCCAGAGCTTCACAAGAGCTATTCCCTCAATTATTCATGGCTGTGGTTAATGTGCGGCAGTTGTTGGAATAAATCAGGATTTGCAATGTTTGTAATCAATAATCTCCCTTCCAGAGGGGCTGGAGGGCCCTGGGGTGGCACATCCCTTCTGTTTGGGAGCACTGGAGCAAAGATTCAGCATCTGGCAGCTCTTTGAGGGGAATAAGCTCTGCCTGGGCATTGCAGAGATGATCTCGGGGATATCTGCTGCCGATGCCCCCATAACTCCATCCAAAGCCCTCGGAGCACATTCCCCACCCCTCAAGGATTGAGGTCCAGTCAGCAAACACCATCACATTGCTGCTTTTCTCTATTTTTTCCCTCTGGGGAGGGAAGATGTGTTTTCTCACATTTTTCTGGAGTCACTGTGTGTTTTTAGAAGGACGTGCTAAGCCAGGGAGGATTTCTTCTTGTGGCTGTGTTTTCTCTCAGACTTTCCTCCACACAGCAGTGCCCAGTGCATTTTTAAAATCCTATTTAATTGTCCTTTCACCCCTGCTTGGACTCGCTGGTGCCTTCCTGGCAGTGGAAGGCTAAGGCCATAACTCATAGGGGACACTTTTGGGGTCCCCATCCTTGTAGGGAGTCATTGTGGGATTCTCATCCTTGTAGAGGGTCTAAACTCCTTGTAGAGTGCCCTTGTCCCTAAAGGGGGTCCCTGTCCTTGAAGCGGGGTCCTGTGGTGTCCCTGCCCTCATTTGGAGTCAGTGTGGGATCCTTGTTCTGGCATCAGGATCCCTGCTCTCCTATGGGTGATCCCTGTCCTTGTAGGGAGTAATTGTGGGATTCTCATCCTCACAGAGGGTCTAAACCCCTTGTGGAGTGCCCTTGTCTTCCTATGAGGTCCCTGTCCTTGAACAGGGCATCCCTGCCCTCTTAGGGGGTCCATAGGGGATGGCAGCAGCCAAGGGGAGCAGGATGTCCCCCACAGGGAGCCACATTCCAGTGGGACAGCCAGGATGGAAGGGGACAAGGAGTTGGCTGAAAATCCAGTTTGTGGGACATTCCCAACACAGACCGACAGTTGCTGAGGTCTGGAAAATCCCACAGAGCCTCATGTTGGGGGCATGGGAGTGGGAGGTCACAGTGACAGAGGTCACTGTGAGAGGCCAATGGCCAGGAGAGCAATGAGGAGTGAGCAAGAGCTGAGCTCTGCAGAGAATAAAGTGACCAATGACAGCTCTGCCAGCTGGGAATGGGGGCTGGGAGGGACTAAAGTCACCTTTCTCTATCTGGGCAAGAAAATGGACCTGTCTGTGAGTCCAGGAAAAATCTCCTGTCACAGAGTCATGGAATGGTTTGGGTTGGAGGGATCTTAAAGCTCATCCAGTTCCACCCCTGCCATGGGCAGGGACACTTTCCACTATCCCAGGGTGCTCCAAGCCCCATCCAGCCTGGCCTTGGACCCTGCCAGGGATCCAGGGGCAGCCACAGCTTCTCTGGGCACCCTGTGCCAGGGCCTCCCCACCTTCCCAGCCAGGAATTCCTTCCCAATATCCCATCCATCCCTGCCCTCTGGCACTGGGAAGCCATTCCCTGTGTCCTGTCCTTCCATCCCTTCTCCCAAGTCCCTCTCCAGCTCTCCCTGGAGCCTTCTCCTCTCCGGGTGAAAACCCCCAGCTCCCCCAGCCTGGCTCCATATCCCAGATATCCAGCAGCAGGGTGTTCCCAGCATCACTGGACACTGGATTTCCCTGCACAGGAGGGTGGGGGCACAGAGGAGTTTGGACTATGGCGGATCAGGGAAGATCCACCCAGTGGGAGAGAGCAGAGCAGGGTTACACAGCCTTCGCATCCGATGACTCAATTCCCAACCATCCCTGGGATCTCAGAGGGATGTTGCTTAAGAAAAAAATCATGGAAAGCTGAGGAGGTCCAAAGGAAATGGACAACAGGAGGTTTGTGATTAAATGGCTTTAACTCACATCCTCAAGACATAGATCTACTTGGGGAGATGTGTGGGGGACAGGAATGTGTGGAGCTGGCCGTGCTGGCTCACACTGAAGGTCTCTTTGTAGCTTGTCTTCAGCAGCAGACATGAGCTGGGATTTAGGGAACAAGTCCAAGGACAGGGGAAGCCAGAGCAACCTCAGCTGGCGATGGCTGATGGCTCCCAAAAGCCAACCCAGCCCTTTTCTGAAGGGACCCCCAAGGCACTTGGAGGCTATCCAGGGATTTATCCATGGGTGGGAAACCCACCTTGTGGGGATGAGGGATGTAGGGGGTGTCCTCCCAGGGGGAAAAGCTGGGAATTGCAGCCAGCTGGCCTCTCCAACACGGCAGGACACGGCTTGCCAGGGGAATAGTTGAAGCTCTGTCATGAGGAGCCAGGGCCGGCTGGGCTGTGTTGGGAAGCCTTTCCCATTCCCTGGGGATCAGACTGCAGAGAGAAAGGAAAATATGTAAGACCTGTCCCAGCTGGAGCAGAGTCCTTAAAACTGCACTGCTGGCTGCAAGAAAGGAAGAGAGAAATCCATGCTGGGAAAAAACCCCAGCTTTCTCTCTTACTCAGTCCAGGCAGCATTTGGTGACCTGTGTGTCATCCCTGGAATCTGCTGCCTTCCTGCATCCTCCGTGGCCAGGCTGCCCGAGTGGGGACCTGGCAGTGTCACCCAGAGCCCTCTTTGCTGTGGGATGGCATCTCTGGGTCACTGCGGCCCCAAAAAGCCACAGGACTTCCCAGGCCATGAATCAGGAGGGATTTCCTCCGGCCAGGGCAGCGCTGCCCCGGGGTGACACAGCCTGAATCACATTCCCACCCTCCCATTTCACTCTCCACAGCTTTCTCCTGAGCTGCTTTGCTCCTAGGGAGGGAGATCCCTATTTTCCCAGTGCCAGCAGTGGGGACAGTCCCTGCTGCGCATCCCCATCCTGGTGGAGTGAGGGACCCATCTGCCCCCAGCGCAGAAAGCTGCACACACCAGTTGCAAACTGGGAGAAAGGACTGGGTATCCCTCTGGATGGACAGGGAGAGGGAAGACTGGATACCACCCTCACCCTGCCCTGCTCCTGGTGGGGGTCCCTGCTGCAGGTGCCACCCAGGATGGCCACCCTCGGATGGCCTTGGGGATGGTGATGGTGCCACACAGGAGGTGACCCATTCCAAGGCTGCAGGGTCATGTCTGAGTTGGAAGCCACAGACATTCCCAAATCCAGTCTCCAATGCCACTGTAAATCATGGATTGAGCATAAACAGACAGGTTGGGCTTTGGTGGCTTTTTTATTTATGGATTTTGGGTTTTGCTGATGCCCCAGGGACAGGGATGAGTGGGAACCTGGAGCACTGCCAGGTGGGACCCAGGGATACCGGCGTGTCACAGCCAGCCCTATAATTAAGCCGGCACTTAATTAAGGCTCCAAAAGCACTCTGAGTGCATCCCTCGTGAGGGAGACTCTGGTGAGGAGCTCAGTCTGGCCTCAGAGAAGGAATGAAACAGGATCCTGCCTGCACCCGGAGCCTGTGGAGCCTCACTGCTGCCTCCTCCCCAGCCCGAGGGGAAGAGCAAGGGGCTGCAGGAGAGGCAAGAGACCTAGAGCTTTTGGGATTTGTCCCTCTGGGGTCCTCGGCTGGTGTCCCTCGGGAGCCAGAGCCCCTGAGGATGGTGTGGCAGAGTTGCCAGCTCATCTTTTTCATGCTGTTCATGAAAGGAGGAGGAGGAAGGATAAGTGACACCAGGGTGGGGACCCAGGAGGGGACAGTGGCCAAATGATTCAAACAGGTTGTTCCCACCCTGGTTGTCCTCTTAGCTCATTCCCAAGACCCGGAGATGGGTTTTGTCACTGTGTGTCCTTTTGGGGGCTGTGTCCTTGCTGGGGAGTGTGTAGGGGCCTGGGGAGAGACAGTGGGATTCAGAAGGAGGGAAATGCAGAACTCCAGGGATAGTTCAGGAAGAGGCAGGATTGGACTCTGGACACATTCCCTTGGCAAGGAATCCCACCCAGATGTCCCTGCTGCCTCTCCCTGCTGCCTGCTTGGATTCACACCCAGCTCTGGCTCGGTGGGAGCAGGCTGAGGTTTCTGGGCCCCAAGCTGGGTGTCTGGAGTAGGGAATCTGCCCCATCCCTCTGTCACCTTGTGCTCTCCAAAAGCACACAGCCCCTGGGGAGCTCAGACACACCTATGGATATTGAGGGATGCTTCTTGGTGGGATGTAGGCTGTGCTTGGCTGGGCTGATGCTGGATCTGGGACTTGGGGAAAAATTTGGGGCCACATGGGTGCCTGCCAAGGACGATGCTGAAGCCTGGTTGAAGCCTGGGGTTGTCACACTGGTTATCCATTGGAAATACACCGTTGGAGTGACTCTGCCAGGATCCCAGTGTCCCCATGAGCCACCCAGCACCCTCCTGGGCAGGTCTGTGGGAACAGAGAGCCTTGTCTCTGGTCCCTGGTTGGTGTCAGTCCCTGCAGGCTCTCAACTATCCTCTGCTAGCTTTAGATAAACAGAGAGGTTGAATTTGAACCCAGAGGGACTGGTTCCTGGGAGCAACTGAGATTATCTGGATGCTGGTACCCACATTTCAGCATCCCTGTATTGACAAGGAGGATGATGCTACTTTTCCCCTGTTCAGCTTCCAGGTCCATGGGATCGGGAGTCTCCAAAGGAAGCCCCACAGATTCCACCCCCACTGCCACAGGAAGGGTACTTCATGGATGAACACTGGTCACACCCCTTTCCCACCTCTGTTCCCTGTGTTTGGGAGCTGCCCTGGGCTGGGGGACTGTTCCAGCTTTGCTCCTGAAAGCTTCTCCAGCTATTTTTGGGCAACAGCTGCCTTTCTAAATATTTGCCTTGGTGTTGGTGCCTGGCCCCGCTCACAGCTGGGCTCCCTCTCTTGCTGTGCTAAGCTGAACTCTCCCAGCTGCAGCATCCGTCACACATCCATATCCAGGATCCCACCTCTCCCCAGGGGTCACTTCTCCCACCCACGTCCCCATAGCAGGTCTAGGATCCACAGGGAGTCACCTCAGCCCTCCAAAACTCCCAGTCCTCAATGTGAGTCACTCACAAGCCCAACTGCAGGAGACTCCAAGACTTCCAACCCAGGAGGAGCCTGAGGAGATGCTCCATGCACGGCACTGAGGTTCTGCTCTCCCCTCTCCTCCAGGCAGGACTGCTCATGGAGCAAGGCTGGGATAGGGACACCATGGATTTCATCCCCAAGGGCCTGCTTCTGCCCTGGGGACAAGAAAAAACAGCCTCAAATTGCTCCAGAAGAGGTTTAGATTGTATATGAGGGAAAAATTCTTCATGGTTGTCCAGCCCTGGCACAGCTGCCTAGGGCAGTGGTGGAGTCCCCATCCCTGGAGGAATTTAAAAGCTTTGTGGATGTGACACCTGGGGACATGATTTGGTGGGACTTTGCAGAGCTGGGGAAACAGTTGGACTTGATGATTTTAGAGGTCTTTTCCAACTTTAGTGGTTCCAGGATTCCATGATTCCATGGCTTTTCCCTCTCCGAGGCTCCTGGATTTTACTCTTTGTGGATCCATGTGCAGAGCGAGCTTGGGCAGTGGCCAATGCAGAGAACACCACCGAGTTTAGCAGTAGGACCATTTGTGTTGCCAGCAAGCCAAGAAATCCCAGCTGATGGACTCCTCCCCACCTCCCCTCCCCACTGGAGGGCCCAGCTCACCCTGCAGGGCTGGAGCAGAGCTGGAGCCTTCCCACCACAGCTGTGCTGGGGAACCGTCCCGTGCGCTACCACGGAGCTGAATCATGGGCTTGCAGCCACTCTTTCAACACACAGGAGGGATTTGGCAATTCCACAGGCTATTAATAGAGCCAGGCTGCTCTCCTGGGCCCCACGCCGGGCTGGAGGGGTGAGGGAGAGCAAAGCAAACTCTCAGGGAGGTGAAGGGCTGAGTTTACCTAAGGAGAGGTCGGGAAATAACCTGTCGGGAAACAGAAACCACAGCGCTGCTCTCTCCCCACTTATCGCTCCCCGTCTCCACGTTGGCTCTACTGAGCCAAGAGGGAACAATGGACAATGAACAAAAACGTCCTCAAGGGGACACGCCACCTCCGCTCCCTCCACGGCCCTGTGGAACCCTGGGGGCTCCCACTTTTCGGGAGCAGCAGGAAAGGCACTGGGAAAGGATAACCGCGGGATGGTCCACGGTGGTTGCTTGTCTTCCAGCCTGGAATTTGACTTCACCCTCTGGGTGTGAGTCAGGAGCAGTGAGGCCTCTGCATGGACCTGGCTTGGGAATGGAGCAGTGCCAGGAGGAGAGGCTGGAGTGGGAGCACATCTGTGGGAAGGGAAAATACAGACAGAAGGTGCTACATGAGGAGCTGGTTTGGATTGCTCTTCCCAGCTCCCTCCCCATCCCCATCCCGGAGGATGGAGCCAGTGGTGTCCTTGAGACCCAACTCCTGCCCATGCTGAGCATGGGGCAGGAGGGATGGAGACCCTTTCCTGACCACACTGCAAGCAACAGGTTGGGAGCTGGGGGTACTTCCCTGGGCCTGTTGTATTTTTACCAGTGGAAGTGCCAGGTGGAAGAGCCACCCTACATAACAGGGAACCCCATGCTACTCAGCTACCACCCCTTATCTCACCTCCCAGCACAGCTCCTCAGCCACCTCCAACTGCCATTATGGCATCCATCCCTTCCCATCCCACCCCTTCACCAGTATCTGTCTGTCTGTCTGTCTGTCCCAGACTGTCCCTGTTTGATCCCCACCCCCTGCCCCGCACTGACAGGCAGCAGGGGCATTGCGTGGGCTCGGGGAGCTGCTTCGGGGGGACACTCTGGGGAGGTGACACACTGGCAATGACGGCTCTGCTACCTCAGGACCCTTCTCCACCCCCTCCGGCAAGGCCAACGGCACAGGGAACACATCCACGGTACCAGGAGGGATTGCGTCACCCTGGATGTTCCCAGGGGTGGGCTGAGGTCTGGACGAGGCTATTCCAGACACCCTCGGCAGCAGCCCGGCCTCACCCGGCAACTCCAGACAAACATTCCCGGACATGGCTCCGCCGCTGCCGGCCGGGCCCTGCGGCAGGGGCAGGTGCTCCAAGGCAGGGATCACGGCCAAGCCGTGCTGGGGAGGAATCTGCCCTGCAGGGAAAGCAACTCTGCCAGGCTGAGCCACCAGATGGGATGGAGGGACTGGCTCTCACTGTCCACCAGCCCTGCCGGCCTCCCTGTCCCCTCCTAGCCCCAAGGCACATGAGCCAGATCACCAGGTCTTGTGCTGCTCCACATTCTGGCAGCGCTGCTGGAATCTGTCAAGGCAGATCTGTCCTTCCTGTGGCCCTGCTCCTGCCTGGCAGCATCTCCCTCCTGGGGACCGTGTCCTCTCCTGCCTCCTCCCTGCTGCCTTTTCCGCCGTCCTGCAGCTGTATCCCAGACCAGAGCCTGGCCATTGAATGAGGCTTGCTGGGAGGGACTGTGGCCACCCAGCAGTGGTCCAGGATGGGCTGAGAATTGGGAAATTCTCACCCAATTTGGAAAATCCACCTTCCAACACAATAGCTTGTCTCTCACCACCCTGGTTCTGCTCAAAGGGTGAAAAACCTGGAAGAAACACCGTGACCACTTCCAAAGTCCCAGGGTTTGGAGACCAGCGGGCACCTCCATATTGTTCCCTCTGAAAGCTTTTAAACATGGAAAACACAACAGACACCTTTAATATTCCCTCTGCCCTGCAGTGAGCACTGCTGCCAGCCTTCCTTCCTCCGAACTGATGATGATGATGGCTTTGTGGGACTCCTTCAGGATAGGGACAGACCAGAGAATCACAGAATATCCCAGGTTGGAAGGGGCCAACAAGGAGTGAGTGGAGAATTTTCCTGTGGTTTTGGGCAATAAATTGTTTTGCTTTCAACATAAGCACAAAGTCCTTTTTTGTGTGTGTGTGTCTATCTTTGTTTGATCTTCTGATAATTTAAACACCCCCTGAAAGGCTCCTGAAGTACAATCCAAGTCCTAGCAGAAGAGTTTGGTCTGAAGCTGTAGTTGATCCATATCAGTCAGGAAATCTTCAGCTGAGCCCCCCCAGCACCACCAAGGGAGGAAGAGCTGCGGTTTACACCGACAAACACGGCTTTTATTGTTAAATGGCTGAAGAAGGAGCTGATAACATCAGTGTCCCTGGTGATCTCACCTCACTTGAGCAGCAGCATTGCTGACAACAGGGGCCTGTTGTACACACAGGCCCCCAGCATCCTGCTCCTGCAGCCTCCTGGGACAGGACAGATCCCACTGCTCCAGCCTCATGGGAATCACTCTGTCCATCACAGCTGCTCCCCAGAACACGAGCTCTGCCTCCTGTGCCTCACTTCTCACCCAAGGCTGTAATTCCAGGCCAGGCTGGATGGGAATCGGAGCAGCCTTGTCCAGGGGAAGGTGTCCCTGTCCATGGCAGGGTTGGACTGGATGCCCTTTAAAGGTCCCTTTAAACCCAAACCACTCCGTGGTTCTGATTCCATGAACACCCTCGGAGTGTTTCTTTCCGCCCAGCTTTGTCCCCAGAGCCAGAGCTGGTGGAAACAGCCAAGTGCTGGAGCATTTCCTCCGGTGGATGAGGAAACTTTGGGATGCAGACCCCATCAAACTGCCCTCAGTATCCCTAATGTTTTCCCCCTGTCCATACATATCCTGGCACATTTTTGCCTCCATGGATTTCTCCGAGTGCCTGTTTGGGTTACACAATGGAAAAGACATTTTGTACTGAAAAATAAAACCCCAATGAACTCAAAGCCACCTGATGTGATCCAGGACCCTGACCTTCACCCAGAGGAAACCCATAGCTGCCCATCCAGCTGGATTCTGGCAGTGGTGGGACATGGATCATCACATCCCTTTCCCCTGTCTCTGTGGTGGCACCTGCAGGGTGGACTCAGCCCAAAGCTCCAAGCATCCCAATCTAGCCTGGGAGGCTGGAGCTGATGGATCCCACTGGTGGTGATGTAGATAAAGCCAGTAGAGCCGGGACTCCCCAGCTAAAGAGCCCCCTCATCCAGCAGCATCCCATCCGGATCCCACTGGGAAGCTATTCCTGACCTCCAGCGCCTCGGTGGTGATGCTCCAGCGTCAATCCAGCAGCACTGGGAGAGGCAGCGATTTGCGAAGCCACAACGGAGATGTGGCACTGACCCCTAGTGACAAACTCCTGCCCCAGTCCCGCACGGGAAAAGGGCTGCGGCTGGAAAAGGACTGCGGCTGGAAAAGGACACGGGGATGAGAGTGGGGACGTGGGAATGCTCCTTGTCTTCCACAAACCCTGCAGAAGGAAGAGATCCTGCTGATGAGGGGCACCCACCGCTCCCACCACCCAAAACAAATGCAGAGGAGCCTACTCGACATGGAGTTTATTTAAGGCGCCATGAAAAACCCAATTATTGCACTTCCCACTGCCAGAGGGCAGGGATAGATGGGATATTGGGAAGGAATTCCTGGCTGTGAGGATGGTGGGGCCCTGGCACAGGGTGCCCAGAGAAGCTGTGGCTGCCCCTGAATCCCTGGCAGTGTCCAAGGCCAGGCTGGACAGGGCTTGGAGCAACCTGGATATGGTGTCCCTGCCATGGCAGGGGTGGCATGTGATGATCTTTAAGGTCTCTTCCAACCCAGCCCATTCTGGGATTTGATGATGACGATGAGGGACAGGATGGGAAATGACCAGTGTTCAGATTATGGAATTCAGCAGCGTAAGGAGCTTATGGAGCAGAGGAATGACGGGAACACAGAAAGGATCTGTTCACACCCTTCCCTTGGGAGTAATGCCTTTGATCAGCAGGCTGCAGTTTATTCCTTTAAATACATACATTCTGGCTCAAAGCCTGTCATTCTGTCCAAAAATGGTCTCTTGCAATTAAGGGCTTCCAGGAGAGCCCAGGACTGATGATCTATTTCTGGGTATTTCAAAAGACTCACGGCCATGTGTGCTGCTTGCAAGATGAGAAATACAGTTTGCAACCCTCTCAGCAGCTCCTTACCAGCATTTTTTCCTCTTCCCAGTAATTTCAGAGCCCTAAGGAGCAGGAGGAGGATCTGACCTTTCTGTCATGTCTCACTTGTGCAGTGGAAGGGAGATGTTCATTGAAGGGAGTGGATGATCATGGAATCCTAGAATGGTTTAGGTTGGAAGGGATCTTAAAGACCATCAGCTTTCAAGACCTTGTTACTTCTTGTCTCCAGGAGATGGGCAGAGGCTGGAAATCCACTGCCCCAGGTTTTGCATGTCCCCACTTAGTTCTGGATGTGAACCAGCTCCATCCCACCTTGGAAGGTCCAGCCTTGCCCTTCATCTCCCTCCCCTCTTCCACAGTGCTGAGCTTTCCACAGACCTTGCTCTCTGCACCATTCCAGCTCAGCAGGCACCAACCTCACCGCTGTCACCAAGAGCAAAGACAAATCGAAGCTGCAAATAACCCCCTGGGCTCAGGACCAAAAAAATGCCAGCAGTGAGGAAAGCCATCTCCCAACCTGCCCACCCTCAGGATTTGCTGGCAGAGTTTTGTCCCAGCTATTCAGGGCTGTTATGTGACCTGAGCTCTGGCCTCTAGAATAAATCTGCTTCGATCAGATCCTCCTCTATCCCCTGAGGATGAACACGCTCACGAATTTGGGTCACAAGTCAGGTGTAAACACAACTGGGGGCTGGTTGGAGCAGCCCTGGAGCGGTGGAATGCTGGCCCTCCTGGCTCCACACGGTTCCAGCACAGATGGAATCACAGCATTTGCTGGCACACATTAGAGCTTCTCCTGCAGCCAGGGAGGACAGAAATGGGCTTTTTATCTTGGAATCACTCACCCCTTCCTGCTCAGGGGCAACTGAAGCAGCTCTGAGATTTAGGGAATCTACAGAGCAGGGCTGATTTTTCTTTTCCAGTGTAGTTGGTTGCTCGGTGAGCTCCCAGCAGCAGCCAGGGAACAACACGTGGGATGCACAGACACGTCTCTGGCATCAGAAGCCACCAGCACTCTGCAGCAGGGAGTGGCCTTTCCCTTCATTCCTTGACAGCTGAAACCACTTCTGTCCTTGGAGTAAAGGCTGGGCAAGTGTGAGGTTTTCCGGGGCAGCCCCACACCTTTTCCCACCCCAGCTCTCAGAGCTCGCTGTGTCTCTTGCCCTGCTTGTCCCTCGCTGCCAGCCTCGGGGCTGTCCCCCGCAGGTCCCTCCCAGGGGAACCAACTTCCTCTGCCGTGCTCTCCCGGGATGGCTCTTCCCGGGTGGCAGTGTCCTGTCCAGCAGTGTCCCCTCCGGGGCTTTTGGGCAGGTGTGGCACTGGGGTGTCCCCGCGGTGGGGGGAATTGCTGGGGGAGATCTTGGGCACGGATGGCTCCATCATCTGGAGGAAGTCGTAAGCAGGGAGTGGTGGCTTCCAGTCTTCCTCAGACAAGGTACCTGAGCAGCAAACACAGTCCCAGTTAGTAGGTAAAGAGTTATGCCCCACCTCCAGGGATGGTTCCCTTTCCAAGGAATTATGGCTTTTTTTTCCCCCTTCCAATGAATTCAAAATTAACCAGAATGGTTTGGGTTGGATGGAACCTTAAATCCCATCTTGTTCCATCTCCTGCCATGGGTAGGGACACCTTCCACTGTCCCAGGTTGCTCGGAGCCCTGTCCTGTTGCTCCTGTACCCTGGCCTTAGACACTTCCAGGGATCCAGGGGCAGCCCCATCTTCTCTGGGCACCCTGTGCCAGGCCCCCCCCCCCCCTCCCAGCCAGGAATTCCTTCCCAATATCCCATGAAACCCTGCCCTCTGGCAGTGGGAAGCCATTCCCCTTTGTCCTGTCCCTCCACCCCTTGTCCCAAGCTCCTCTTCAGCTTTCCTGAGGAAGGCATATCCATGCTGGCTCCCTCCAAAGCCTCATCAGGCTGATGAAGACATGAAGGAAGCAGTGAAAAGCTTCACAGCACAAGCCAACCCTTTATGTCTCAAGGACCCCAGTAAAACACCCGCTTCCTTATCCTTTCCCATCCAGAAAGAAATGCAGGGAGGTGCCCAAAGAGCAGCTACTTCTTACACTGACAGCTGGGAGCTGGGAGGTTTTTTATTAGCAAGCTGTGTTCGGGAATGGGAAAACACAGCCAGATTTGGGGATTATCACAGGGAAAAGATGTCAAACCCAAACTATCCACCTTTGGCTCTGAGCATTAAACAGTCCCAAAGCAAACTTGTGAGTGTGGGCATTCTCTCCTGGCTGGACTATTTGTACTTCTGCAGCTCTAACAAGCAGAGCTGGTTTTTCCATCGTTAAATTCCAGGGCAGACAATTTATTGCACATAGTATCTTCTCATAAACAGACTGGAGTTCACAGTGTGTGCTTGGGAACGTTATAAACCTGTGTCCACTTACTGCTGGGAATCTCCAGTCCGGCTTGGAGCCTCTCCAGCCAAGACAAGATGTTCACCTCAATGATGGACTGTTCTGGTGGGAACCTGAATACCTGACCCCCGGCGTGAAGGTTCACCCAGAGGAGAATGGGCAAGGAAGGTGTGGTGGTGGAAAAGTATTTCCTCAGGATCCCATGTCCCACTGGAGTCTTCTTCCTGTTGGGAAGAGGAGATTCAGGTTTGGCAGGACAACAGGACTGAGACCCAAGAAACCACCAAAGGGTCACATCCAGCAAAGCACAATTTTGTGGGACTGTAGAAGCATCATCCCTGGAAGTGTTCAAAGCGAGGCTGGACGGGGCTTGGAGCAACCTGGGATAGTGGGAGGTGTCCCATAGAAAAACACGATGGGCTTTAATGACCCTTCCAACCCAAACCATTCCAGGATTCCCTGATTCTAAGCTCATTGCACTGTATATAAACTTAATGCCTTAAGGAACCTGTTAGGGTCCCCCTGTTAGGGGACAACAGCCTGGATGTGTGAAGAAATCCTTGAGTAGGGCAAACCCTGTAGAAAGGTGGAAAAAAGGTGGGAAAGCTTCTAAGAACAGGTGGGACAAGAGTGGGACAGGTCCTGCAGCCCCCCAGGGTCAGACCCTGTCTGCAGGGACAGCTGCCAGTCCTTTCCAGCCCAGCTGCTGCCACTGCCACATGGTGACAGCAATTCCACAGAGATGGAAAAGCAAATTCCTCAAGTGACACAGAGAGAGTGAAAACAGGACACTGAGACAGAGGGACACCAGGCTCACAACGGTTCTGAGTCATTCCAGCACCATTTTAGGGCTGAGAGTGATGCTCCAAGTCTGATCTGGCTCTCCCCCTGCGAATGAGGACTTCTCTCTAGGATGAGGGACTTTTGACAAGGACATGAAGTGACAGAGCAAGGGGGAGTGGCTTCCCACTGCCAGAGGGCAGGGATAGATGGGATCCTGGGAAAGAATTGTTCCCTGTGAGGGTGGGGAGGCCCTGGCACAGGGTGCCCAGAGAAGCTGTGGCTGCCCCTGGATCCCTGGAAGTGTCCAAGGCCAGGCTGGATGGGATGTCTTGGATAGTGGAAGGTGTCCCTGCCCATGGCAGGGGATGGAACAAGGTGATCTTTAAGGTCCTTTCCACCCCAAATCACGCTGGGATTCTGCCCTACTTTGTGGCAGTGCCATTTTGCTCTGGCACAGGAAGGCTTTTTGTGCCTCAGGAAGGCAGCACAAAGGCAGATGTGTAGGTGGGGAAGTTCCAGGGCTCTTGTTTCTGGTGCATTACTGGCAGCCCGATCCCTTTCTCTCTGAGCACATGTGCATTCTCCCCCTCAGCTAAACTCCAGCCCACGCTGGACGGCGCTTCCCAGACTTCAAAGCACATTATGATTAAGCCACTGAAGTTTCTCTGGGTTTGGGCAAAACAAACAGAGGCCAAAAATTCAAACTGCAACTAAGAAGGGGAGGATAAAAAAAAAAAAAATTCCCTTTCCTACAGCTTTCTGTTCCTTAGGTCTTGAATTAATTTTGTTTCTTGAATATTTTTAAGTTTAATTTATGGGGCTTCTAGTTGAACCTTCTTGTGAAAACTTCCTTTCCCCAGTCAATGACCAGTCATTCCCTCTAACTGCTGGTGGAAAATCACCATAAGAGATTCCAGGAGGGCAAATTTCGATTTTTTTTTTTCTCCCACATGCAACAAAAATACAAATAACACCAGACCCAGGGTCAAGCTGCTACAAGCACTAGAGAATGTTTTCCTCTATCAAAAATGATTCCTGCCATCAATTAAATGTTTACTAATTTTACTTTGTCAGGCGATTTTTGCAGCTGCCCAGAACACTGCCTGAACCATTGCTCAGTGGTTTGACCTCCCAACTGCTGATGATTTCAGACCCAATAATCACATTACCAACTCGTGTTCTCGGTAATTGCAGCCTCAGGGGTTTTTTTTCTGCAATGCTCGGAGCGAGTTAAGGGAAAGGAGAGATTTTCAAACACTCACAGGTTCAACCAGCAAGCCACAAATGCCTGCTGGGCTCTTCCTCTTGCCAGCTTCAGCATTTCCTTGCTTTCCATCTGACTGATGTCACCAGCACTGAACAGGATGAGGAAGGGCTTTCTGAGCTGCAAGTACTGGGGCAGATTTTGCACGGTGATTTCTGGCTGCAGGATGTCACAAACGAGAAATTGGGGGTTATGGGGAGGAGAAAACTGGAGAAAATTTGACTTTCTGCTCTTACACTGATGCCTTGGGTGGCCACCTAAAAACAGAGGCTAGACAAAAATAAGAGAATAAAAGTAGGTATTTATTTGAAAGGCCTTCAAAGGTGCACGCTGGGTAGTCAAAAGGCTCCACCCAAGATGGACCCCAGGTCATGGGTTCTTCACACTTTGATAAATTTGGTCCATTTGCATATCAGGGTTAATTCTCCAATTATAACCTCAGTTCATGATGTAATTACCCCGAGTTTGCCCCTCCTCTCAAGGCTTTAGTTCACGCATTTTGGGGCCTGGGGCAATCTGGGTGTCCTTGGAGAGCAAACCCAGAGAGGTTTGTTATGTCTGACCAGCACGAGAGAACAGCAGCTCACAGGCCACAGGAAACTGCAGAGTTACACACCAGACAGTGCAGGATTGGAAAAATACTAAAGTTAAAACCTAAGGCATCAACATGAGGGTGCAAGGGTTAAGCAAGGCTGAAGTGTCCCTGTGGAACGTGGGAAGCTGGAAGAGGGCTGGGATTTTGGTGCACTTGGAGATGTCTTTGCCCAACCCAAGCCCACCAAGTCCGTGGCAGTAGCTGTGAGCTTGGAGAAGGGGATGTGAGCAGAGCAGGCAGAGGTTACAACCAGGCTCCAAAAGGCACATGGAAAAAGCGCTGGGAATAGGGAACAGACCCTGTGAGAGGTCAAGCACTGCAGAGTGAGGGACTCTGAGGCCAGTCCCTCAACTCCAGGGTCTCCTGCTCCAAGACCACACAGCAAACAGCAGATTTCTGTCCAGACTCCCTGCTCCAAGTCATAAAATTTAAAAACAAACTCGGCATGATAAAAATAACGAGCAGACATGGCTGCTGTGCAGAACTCCATGCTATAATCAGGGCTCTGCAAACGACTGCGATGGAAAAAGGACATTTTGATTTTATTTTTACTCACAAAAACATCCAGCAGTTCATATCTGATCATCTGCACCATGTCCTGCACGTTGTGTTTGGACAGAGCAATGCCTTCCACGCTCTGGCCTCTGCTCCGGGCAAGGAGGAGGGCAGGGGGGGACACGGAGTATTTTTGGGACCTGGAAAAGAGAGATGGGCACAGGAGGGTTGGACACACACCAAATGTGCTGCACACAGAGCTGGCACCCTCCTGGAGACATGTCCTGATGCCTTTCCCTGGCCTTAAAATTAAGAGCCGAACACTCTCAAGGGGTTAGAGGGGAAAAAGGGGTTTTCACCTGGGTATTTATTCAAGGATCCTTAGGTGCAGCACATCCAGGTGGGATGCGCCGCAGAGCACACGGAATGCACACCCACGGTCAGTCGGGTGTCACATTCCAGGCCTCACAAATGAGCACATCTATCAAAGATTCCCCCGTGAGAGGCTCGAGTGACCCCCCTGCCCCGAGGAACCTTCCCCTGGCCGGGCCTATCTCAGCTCACAGAACGTGCTCTAGAGAGGCCCTTGGTGTCTGGGCCTTTCTGACCCCTCACTGCGAGGCTTCCAAGGTGTTTGGTCTCTTGGCTTAACAAAACATTAGCTCTAAGAATGTGGGCTAGAAGCACTAAGAATATAGAAAAAGTATATAAAAGGGGTATAAAAGAAAAGGCAAAAAATCATCATGGCATCAGTCCCATCCTTGGAATGTCCAGGGTCAGGTTGGACGGGGCTTGGAGCAACCTGGGATAGTGGAAGGTGTCCTGGGATAGTGGAACGGGATGGGCTTTGAGGTTTCTTCCAACCCAAACCATTCTGGGATTCTGGGCTTCTATTCCTACTTCTCCCTTCACTTTTACACCTAAGGTTGGGTGGTGCAAACACCCACCCAGGGCTTCACTCTCCCTCCCAAGCCAAGGCAAACAGAAGGTCTCAGACTCCATCCAAGGGACACAACCCACACAAAACGACCTCCAGGACATCCAATTCTTGTCTCACTAAACAATCCCAAGAATTTTGGTGAAGTCCAAGCCCCACACGGGATCAACACAGAGAGGCTGCACCCATCCTCTCTTGGTGGAGCAGCCAGATCATCCTTTATTCCACACTGTCCTCCTGGTAAGAGAGTTCAAGGTATTCAAAGAAAAGCTGAGAAAGTGGGAAAAGCCAAAATAGGAGAAGTCTGAGCAATGAAAGGCCAGGGGGGACACTGAGCCAGGACAGCAATTTTTTGGAAGTTTGAGGAACTTCAGCCCTGGAGGCTCCAGATGGCACAGCCCAGAGGAAGGGTGTGCCAGGGGAAATCAGCTGCCTCTGCAGTTTTTTGGGGGCACGTCTGGTTTGTTTTTCAAAGGCTCCTGGCAGTTTTTCAAAGGCTGTGACACCAAAGAATCCCAGAATGGTTTGGGTTGGCTGGGATCTTAAAAGATGATCCAGTTCCACTGCTCCCATGGGAAGGGACACCTTCCACTATCCCAGGGTGCTCCAAGCCCCATCCAACCTGGCCTTGGACACTGCCAGGAATCCAGGGGCAGCCACAGCTTTTCTGGGAACCCTGTGCCTGGGCCTCCCCATCCTCACAGGGAAGAGTTTCTTTAGGTCATCAGTGACAAAGCAAGTGGAGGGCACTGCAGGTAACTCACTTCCATGGTGTCCAACTCTTTTGGAGGTCTTTCCCATCCTCCATCACAGCATTTACCTCTCTGGGAATAAAACACCCACTGCAAACTTCTAAGGGCCATCCCAGACCTGTGCTGATGTTGTGGTCAAGAGCAGCAGTGACCAGAGCATCACAGAACATCCTCAGCTGGAAGGGCTCCACAAGGATCACTGAAGTCCCAGCTCCTGAGCATGGACTTCCCTGAGGCCTTAAAATCTTGGGGAACAATTGCTAAACTGTTCTGGGATTTATCTGAGCCATTTCAACTTTTTTTAGTTTATCTTTGTAAATGCAGCCCTGAGCTAAGCTCTCCTCTCCCAGTCTGGACTCGCAACTTCTGCTACTCAAAAGAAGTTGATTCTCACACCTCTGCAAATCCTTTGGGCTGTCAGGAAGATCCTGAACTTCCCTCTTCATTGCTTTGCAAATTAACCTGTATTTACCGTAGATTAAGAGTGGCAAAAAACTAAAAAAAAGAATTTAATTCAGGGATTTTGGACTTATGAAACTTCTACGGGATTTAAAGAGATTCTTTGGCTTGGTCATGGCTCAGAGGAGTGAGAACTCTTGTTCCCTGTATCTAAAACACATCAACTTGTTCAGCAGCCTTTGATAAGTACCTGTGAGGGTGGTGAGGCATTGGAAGAGGCTTCCAGAGAAGCTGCCCCATCCCTGGAAGTGTCCAAGGCCAGGCTGGATGGGGATAGTGGAAAGTGTCCCTGCCCATGGTGGAACGAGATGAGCTTTAAGGTCCCTTCCAATTCTGGGATTCTATAAGGAAGTATCTTATATACTGCCAGAAAATCACCAAATTCCCCAGCGAGAATCTATCCTGAAATCCCTTCTCCTCTTCCTGGTCCCGAGGGGTTGCATTGTTGCTCACCACATCTTTCTATTTATACAGCAGGGCCATTCAGTGGGTAACACGAGTCTTGCATTTCAATCAAAACCATCTGCAAACAAATACTTGGCAGGAATCTCTGACATCGATGTGGAAATAAATAACGACCACATTCAAAGCGTTTCTTCCTCAATGCCTTTTCCCCCTTCATTAGGGACCAGCCCAGCAGGTGCCTGCTGAGCAAACAGCTCTGCTGACAACAGCTTTGTGTATCCTGCAGCCCTTTTTCTCTGGAAAAGGTCTACAGGATGCATAAAAGGGGAATCAGTTTTCCGTGTCCTGGGAGCCACAAATATTTTCTCCTTGAGCACTGAGCTGAAGAATGGCTTTTCTTTTTCTGCAGAAGGGAAGTGAGCCTGGCTCTTGCATAAGGGATTCCTGTAAGTGTTTACTTTTTGCTTACAGTTGAGAAGTCCATCAGCTACAGTAGCTTCACCACAAATCACAGCCAAAATCCAAATTTGGCAGAAGGACTATCAATATAAACTGCACTAAATATTCCTGCTGAACAGGAGCAGGCTGCAGGCTCCTGGAACAGGAGCAGGGAGGTGGATTCCTGCATGTATCAGCTCTGAGAGAACACAGGCTTTTTCTCCTGGTACCTTGAGAGATCACCCTGTCCTCTGCTTTTTTTTTTTTTCCTTTTATCAGCTGGGCTGAAATCCTCAGGGAAGAAAAGTCTTAGCTGGGGGGTCAGGTTCCCCCCGATGCCTGGAGCACAGTTTGGTTTATGGAGATGTATTCCTGAGGTGTCTGCATTCCTATTCTCCGTGCTTACCACAAAAATGCCCGTGTCTCATCAGGAATGCTTCACACCTCTGGGAAACTCATGAAAATAATTCCCTGCTGCACTGCAGGCTGTTAAACCCACACCTAGAAAACAGGCCAAGGACCTCCTGGGGTTTTTAACTCTGCCTTAATAGCTAATTCCTGATGGAAATGAGAAGCCAGGACAAGCTGGAGATTCCCCCTGGATCCAGCTGCATTTCTAGGCACTGAAGCACCTCTCACACTCACCCAAAGGACTTTGCCCCTTCCTGGATTATTAATAACACAGGTAAGATCCCATTAGCTCCAAGGGATGCAATTAAAGTCAGGGATGCAATTCCACCAGGAATGCAGCTCCATGGAGACAGCCTTTATTTCCCAGCTTCCAAAGCCTTTTCCACCACCTAGACTCAGTGTCCACTCCACTCCTAGCCCTGGTAGTCACAAGCAGCTTCTTTTCTGGCTGCTCTTGGCAACTGGGGGCAACCACCAGAGCAAGGGAAGGCACTGCAGTGACAATCCATCACTTTTTCCTTATGGAAGGAGAAGGGCAGGACTTTTTCTCCCTCAGACACTGATAGTATCATTTTTCCAGCCTGCTTTTTATTTTCAGAAAGCTTTGCTCCTGTGTGTATGAGGAACACAACCAGATTCATGGGGGCTGAAAATTCCCAGAGTGAATAAAAACAGCAGGAAGAGAAGTGACTGTTCATTTCAACAGGGCTCAAATAGGTGACTATGGATAGGAAGAGAATCAGTGGCAGAGCCAAGGTGACAATTCCCTTTGGATGAGTCCTGACCCATCTCCCTTAAGGAAGAAGTCACTTGTAGCTGTCACTCAGCACAGTGACACTTGCTGACAACAATCTGGAAGGGACCTTAAAACTCATCCAGTCCCACCCCTGCCATGGGCAGGGACACCTTCCACTATCCCAGGGTGCTCCAAACCCTGTCCAGCCTGGCCTTGGACACTTGCAGGGATCCAGGGGCAGCCACAGCTTCTCTGGGCACCCTGTGCCAGGGCCTCCCCACCCTCACTAAGTGAAGATTGGCTTGGATTCTTCCTAAAGAAAAAGAGAAACCACTTACAAAACCAAGGCATCATCTTCAAAATACATTCCCATCCTTACGTGGCCACTGAGGATGTTTCCTGCCTCTTCAAAAGCTTCCCTGGCTGGAAAAAGACAGAAATACAAGAATAAACAACAGTAAGAGAGATGTTGAGGTTTTTTCCTGGAAACCTGATCAATGCCTGCACGCATAACACCCTGCCAGAGCAGATTTTCAGGAACTAAACCAGGATTAGAGGCTCACAAGAAATTACTGCAGCTCAGGGCTGCAGGCCATGGGAGGAGGAGCAGGCAGAGACCAAGGATCAGGGGAAAATTCCCATTATGAGAACAGTGTTTGCTCTTCAGCCACCAGCATTGAGCCTCCAGGATCTGCAGGACAGAGGAAAATGAAATGTCTTTAAGGACTTACAGTCCGTAAGCGTTTTTGGAAACAGAAGACCAATTATAACTCTAAACAGAAATCTTACAAATCCCAGTGACCTTTGAGAAATGATGGATGATGGCTTTACTGGAGTAGGGCTAAGAGCCTGGAGATAAACCAACCTCTCCCTCAAGTGTCTCTTGGTTTATCCAGTTCCTCTGAGCAGGCTGGGGCTGTTGCAGGATAGACAAAGACCAGGCTGGGCTCTCTTGATCACAGCTGAGACTGAGACCACAGCTCCAAAACCAAGCTGACTTCAGAGCTGGTTTATTCCCTTATAAAAAGCCTCCAATTTCACAGAATCCCAGAATGATTTGTGTTGGGAGGGACCTTAAAGCTCATCTTGTTCCACCCCCTGCCATGGGCAGGGACACCTTCCACTATCCCAGCTTGCTCCAAGCCCCGTCCAGTCTGGCTGTGGTTTCAGGCAGCGGATCCATGGGAAAGCCAAGCTTTGTGGGAATATGCAAGTCATGATGGGGAGCTTGTGAAATGCAGAGATCAGAGCTCCCAACAGCTGCTGCCAAAGGTGGGGTGAGAACAGGGAGGATTTCAACACCACCACCCCCCTCCTCCTTTCAGTTGAGCAACTGAAAGCAACAAAAACGTCTCTTCCGACCCAAAGGAGAGGGAGAAATCTCTCTCTTTGGAGAAGCCAGGTTTTTCCTGGTAATTAAGGGGGTACCTCAGATACAGCCATGATACAAATTGCTGTCAGACACCAGTGACTGTTCCTCAGAACGTTCACTGTCACAGTCCAAGCTCCTGGGACCAATGACTCAGAGCTCAATAGATGGAGCTGCCTCACAACTGGTCGGCTTTTGGTTCTGTGATTCCTGTTTTGCAGCCACACTTCAAGCTGTACTTTCCACTGTTTCCCCCATGGCCCAGAAACTTTCATTTCATCTGTTTTCCTTTCTTAATGAAAGGAGTTCCTTAAGGAGTGGCTCATTGAGGGCTCAGGCATTATCATAGAATCCCAGAATGGTCTGGGTTGGAAGGAACCTTAAAGCTCATCCAGTTCAACCCCTGCCAATGGGCAGGGACACTTTCCACTATCCCAGGTTGCTCCAAGCCTTGTCCAGCCTGGCCTTGGACACTTCCAGGGATCCAGGGGCAGCCACAGCTTCTCTGGGCACCCTCAGGGCCTCTCCACCCTCACAGCCAAGAATTCCCAATTCCCAATATCCCACCTAACCCTGCCCTCTGGCAGTGGGAAGCCATTCCCCCTTGTCCTGTCTCTCCATCCCTTGTCCAAAGTCCCTCTCCAGCTGCTGCAGAGAAAGCACACTTGGATGTTGCTTTCCAGCTCTCTTGGTCTTAGATTAATTGATTTTATCTGTGTTGAAAGAAAAGTTCTCATCCCAAGTTCCTCCACCAAGCACTTCCCCAGGCTTTAAATCCTCACTTGAGACATGAGCTTGTCTTAAAGTGCTACCCTGGAGCAGCCCTGGCTGCAGGAATTCTCTCCTAAGTCAGGAAAACCTCCAGCAATACCAGGCTTATTCCTTGACCTGATGACATCCTCCCTCCCCATCACACTTCCACACTGCTGTGCCAGACCCAAAGTCACACACCAGCCCATATTTCTCCAGTGACAGGTTCTTTGTTCTGTACCCAAAATCCCCCCAAATTCACACAGCTCCACTGCAGACAGGAAGCACTTCAAAAAAATCTATTTAAATATTTCCTAGGAAATTAGTTCCCCCTGAAAGAACAACTTTAATTCCTTGAGAGGGCTGATCATGCTCCGCAACAGATTCCTTGAGCTGGAATCCCAGCTGCCCTGAATTGCACAAGCACAGCTTCACTGATTTGGAAATGAGAAGGAATCAAGCTGCCAGATGAGGAAGGGTCTAAAATCCCTGCAGGGTTCTGGGAAGCAGGATCTGAACAACACCCCTTATCCCTCTGGAAGGAGGCATCTCCTGACCGTGCTCTCCAGCACAGCAGCTCCTGTTGATGCCTTAGGTTTTAACTCTCATATTTTTCAAATCCAGTGTGTAACTCTGAAGTTTCTTGTAGCCTGCTGACTTCTGTTCTCCAGACATAACAACTCCTCTCCGGGCCTGCTCTCCAAGGATACCCAGGCTGTCCTGGGCCCGAAAATGTGTAAACCAACATCTTGGAAGGGGCGCAAGCTGGGGGAAATTACATCAGTAGCTAAAGTTTTAATTGGTGAATTCATGCTGATATGCAAATAGGCCAAACCTATAAAGGTGTGGGGAACTCGTGACTTGTCATCCATCTTGGGGTCCATTTTGGATGTAGCCTTTGGCTCCCAGGGTGCACCTTTGAAGGCCTTTCAAATAAATACCGACCTTTATTCCCTTATCCCTATCTAGCCTCTGTTTCTAGGCAGCCACTCAAGGCGTCATTGTAGCATCTGTCACTTGGCTTCCACTGATGCTGTCAAGCTCTGTGAGGCACCAGAGTTCAGGGATATTTTCAAACATCTGCCTAAACAGGGTTTAGGAGTCTTACTTCCAGGGATGCTCCCAGTTGCTGCATCAAAACCAAATTTTTCTCCTAAAAGTTCTCTGAGTTACCAGGAAAACACTCACTTGTCCATTGCCTTCATAATACACTCAGCTCTTCCTAGTAAATTCTATTTAGGATTTTTCCAACAAGCCTCTTTTAGCTCAGACCCCCCAAAGAGCTTCTCAGCATTGTCCTGATGCTGAAGGTTGGAAAACATCCAGGATTTATTTAGCAAGACATCTCACTGCTCTGTTTCAGTTCACTGGAAATGGCAATGACACTGTGCATTGCTGCTCCGGGTTAGAGCAGGAATTCTGCCATGAGAAAATGGTTGGGAACCCCAGAGAAGTCTGCAGGATGATTAAGAGGAACAGTGTGGTTCTCCTGACTCCAGCCTGGTTTGGTGCCAGAACAGGTTTCTGCTCCCTCAGGCTGTTCTGCATCACAGCTCCAGCACCCCCAGCTAACGGGTGGAGAAGACATCCCAAATTTCATCTCCCTGTGGCTGAGTTACCCCAGCCTGAGGATGCCATTCTGGATTGCAGATGGAATGTGCCCTGAGGGAAGAGGCAACCCTACAGGATCCACAAAGAGCTGTCTGGAAACCCCCAAGGATCTTGTTTGCATGGAAGGAAAGGAACAACTTCTCTGTAGAATCTCAGGATGGTGTGGGTTGGAAGGGACCCCAAAGCCCATCCAGTTCCACCCCCTGCCATGGGCAGGGACACCTTCCACTATCCCAGGTTGCTCCAAGCCCTGTCCAACTTGGCCATGGACTCTTCCAGGGATCCAGAGGCAGCTGGAAGAAGAAGACAGCTTCTCTGGGCTGGATGAATGGTTTTCTGGGATCAGTAGGATTTCCTGCTGCATTTACCAGATTAGATCTCCAGAGGAAGGCAGGGAATTGGCTGTCAGCTGGCTCAGAGAACACAGCCCAAGTGTTTTCCAGTTGGTTCCAGACATTCTGTCTTGTTATTACCTCTTCCCTCTGGACACTCTGATGGGAGAAAGTAGCTTGGTTTGCATTAAACCAAAGTTTAGAGGCACAAGGGAGCTTTAAAATGAAAAATAGTCTGAAAGTTTGATCTTAAGTAAGATCAGAAAGTTCTCCTTTTTTTAAGGCAGCAATTCCCAGGGGAAGCTGGCAACTGAGAGTCCATGGGGTTGGAAGGTCCCAGCTGCCAACTGTGAGGCCCTGGCACAGGGTGCCCAGAGAAGCAGTAGCTGACCCTGGATCCCTGGAAGTGTCCAAGACCAGGCTGGATGGGGCTTGGAGCAACCTGGGATAGTGGAAGGTGTCCCTGACCATGGCAGGGGCTGCAATGGGATGGGATTTAAGGTCCCTTCCAACCCAAACCTCTCCATGATTCTGTGATTTGCCTGATGTTCCCTCTCCAGACTGGCTTCATTCCCTCTCCCTTGACCTTAAAACTCATCCCATTCCACCCCCTGCCAGGGGCTGGGACACCTCTCCCTGCTGTTCCTAGAGTGGAAAAAAAATACTCATGAATGACATGAAAAACTAAAAATAATAATAAATTGGTTGGAAAATAGAGCTTTTTATTAGTTTGGTGGATATTATTGTCTACACTTATATTAATGTGGTAACATCGCATTTCTATGTCCACCTATTTCAAAACCCACAAGTGGATTTCATTGAGTTACTCACATTTCATTCCTTTTGATGCAGGAAATTTCTATTTTACCTTATCGCTGTTCTGTTTTTTTAAAAAAGAAAGATTTTGGACTGTGTGTTACAAGAACTGGGGCTACCACTTTTTCAGGAGAAATCAGCAAGATCCAAGAGTGGATCTCTTCTTTCTTTAATGAAGAATATGCTGTGACATGTTGTACATGGGCTACAGTAAGGGACTGATGGATCTAGGCTAAACCAGAGGCTAGGAGGGAATTTAATGCCAGCCTCCAACTGCTCTGATGGGACTCATAAAGAGGACAAACTCTTCAGGGTAAGGGGCAGGAGATACAACAGGGACAATAGCTTTGGGAAGTTACTACTCCCACAGAACACACCCAGCAGCTGAATGTCCTCTGAGCCAGGGTATGGACCTGAGATCCTACATCTGGAACCACCTGCCACCCTCTTACTGTAAAACTGAAGAAGGCAGTGCCAGGCAGGCTGTGTTGTGAACTCCCAAGCAGCTGGAAGCATCCCTGTCCCACCAGGAATAAAGCCAGAGAGTGCTTAACCCACCAATACCAACAAACCTTTGCTGGTGGCTGTGCTAAAAACTCCCAGGAGTGAGGTGTGGTGATGGGATGAGAGCTCAGATGGAAACTCCCCTCTTAAATATCCTTCTGCTTCATCCAGCGTGGCCAGCTTCAGCGGGCAGGAAACTCGGCTCCTGTGGAAAGGCAGAGAAACAACTTGGGCTGTTGTCTTCTCTGCTTTTGGGATGAAGAGTCAAGAGAGCAACCTCAATCCAACAAGGCCCCAGCACAATGGGACACCTCAATAGAGACAAAAATGATCATCTGGGAAGGCCCAGAGAGGTGCTGGAGCTGATTACAGTGAAGAGAGGACAGCCTGAGCCAAACCGAGAGCCTTGGGATCCCCATTAAAAATAATAAAGAAGGAATTCCTGCAAAAAAAACCAGGGATGGTGACAGCAGGATGTGGCATTTGTCACTCACAGCAGGATGAAGCTGATCAGCTCTTCGGTTCCCCACATGCCATCGTATGTCACTGATTGTTGTCCCTCCTTGTAAATCTTGATGGTGGGGAACTGGGTGACATTCTCCTGGGAGCAAAGGCCAGGCCAGTCCCAGCAGTTCACCCGGGACAGCAAAACCCCAGGGGTTCCTAGAGTGGAAAATAAATACTCATGAATTATATGAAAAACTAAAAATAATAATAAATTGGTTGGAAAACAGCTTTTTATTAGCTTGGTGGGTATTATTGCCTATACTTGTATTAATGCTGCCAGAAATTCACTAAAATCTACCCAAATACATGATCCCTTTGAGTACAGCCCATCTCCCTCTTGAAATCCCTCATTCCCAGAGACATTCACATCTGGCTGATAACTCCAAGTGACACCACAAAACCCTGAGGCAACTGTCCAGGAGCTTAAAAGGCAGGAGAGAAAGGTACTGGAAATACCTTAGGAATAAGGCCAAGAGAAAGAAATAATGCAGGCACTCAGAGAAAAGAGGGAAGATAAAGCTTGGCATGGAGGAGCAGGGTGCAGCCAAGACTTTTGCATTTCTGAAGGTGTTCAATATTGAAAAATGTCTGTTCTGCCTCGAGCACGGAGCCAAATGCACACGCAGCAGTTAAAGGAGATGGAAGAGAGAGGTAATGCCACAGGCTCTCAGGCTCAGGGTGGGATTCTTGGGGTGTCCTGTGCACAGCCAAGAGTTGGGATTGATGATCCTTGTGCATCCCTTCCGACTAAGGATGTTCTGTGATCCCACCTAAGCCACCAGCAGACACCTGTGTGAGTTAAGAACGGGGTCTCACAAGCAAGGGAGTGGGAAAGGAACAGCACTTGGGAATTACAGAGCAGTCAGTCCAACTCTGGGTCCTGGGAAATGTCCTAAAAAGGCCTTTTATGGATCTCACCAATGCAATAAAGTCGAGGGATTGGTAAGAAGTGAAACAAATGAAAAGTTGGTTCCCTGCGTGCTCTCCACGAGTCCAAGATTTGTGCAACTCCAGCATTTCCTTCAGCAAAGAATCCTGGAGTCACAGAATGGTTTGGGTTGCCAGGGACCTTAAAGCTCATCCCCATGGGCAGGGACACCTCCCACTACCCCAGGTGGCTCCAAGCCCTGTCCAACCTGGCCTTGGACTCTTCCAGGGAACTTACCAGCCTTTCTTTGATCTTTAGGGTAGATGAAGCCCAGCACAGGCTGCTGATGCTGGTCCATGGCTAAGCCTGACCTAAATCCTGACCAGCTTCACTCCCTCTCTTCCCTTGGCTTCCAGCCTCACCTGAGCTGCCTCAGGGGCTTGACCAAGGACAGTGTGCAGTTGTCCATGCCCACGGCAGGAATGCCCTATCTCAGAAATCTTCATTCCTTCCCTAAATTTCTTTGAACAGGACTCAACAGCTCCATGGGAAAGATGGGATGAAACCTAGAGACAGGTACACACCTGGAGGCAGAGCATGGCAAAGAGTCCTTCAGAAACCAAGGCTGGGGCAGATGATGAGGATTTCTCAAGAGAAACCAGCCAAACTTTCTTCTCTCCCTGTCCTAGGTTTGGTTCTGATCACTACTTTCATTAAAGGCCTGGCTGATGGAATAAAACACATCCAATCTGGTTTTGATCCCAAGCCCAGAGGGGCAGAAAGCAATTTGAAGGGCAAAGTATTAGGACAGCAGCATTCCATGAGAAGAAGCAGGATGCAAAGGTACCAGTGCTGCAGAAAAGGGATGGACTCTCAACAACATCTGCAGGCCATGGGAGGAAATTTATGTTATTCTGTCCTGGTGAAAGCTCTGCAGAACCCAGAAAGTCAGCCTGGGAAACACTTTTTTGGAAAGGTTTAAGCAAATGAGAATCTGGAGCAGTTTGGAAAGCATCCCTGCTGAGGAAAAACCCAACCAGGTTTTGCCTGGAAATTGCCAGTAAGAGAGAAACTATAAAATCTAACAATACGTCAGGGGTGCTCTGGAGGGGACACTGAGGTCACTGGGCAGGGCCAAGCAACAACCCATGCCAAGGTGAGGCGGCTGACCAAATATTGAACCGAGTTCTGAGAGCTGAGCACAGCTGAGTGTTGCACAAACTCTTGTTGCCCAGAGGAGTTGTGGACCCCCTAACCCCTGAGGGGGTTCCAGGCCAGGTTAGACAGGGCTTGGAGCAACCTGGGATAGTGGAAGCTGTCCCTGCCCATGGCAGGGGTGGAATGAGATGGGATTTGAAGTCACTCCCAACCCAAACCATGCTGGGATTCCATGAGGATTTTTGCAGATGGGGGTGAAGGTAGAGGTGACCTCAGCATGAATTCCTACCCCTTATCCCTGTATCCTTGGCCTCCCACAGGACCATTTTCTGCACCCTCCATTTGAGGTTCTGCATTGCAGCTCACACAAGGAGTTTGCTGCTGCTCTGCCTTGCATCAAACTCTTGTGCAGAAAAAGGAGGAAGCAGCACAAGTGAAGGGCCTGAAAATCCACTCAGGCAGGCAGGAGTTGTCAAAACACTCCACAAGAGCAGAAATGGTTTGTGTCATTCCCAGACTCTGCAAGAAGATCTCAAACTGAAAGCCTGACCTCAGATTTACTTCACATCTCTGATCCAGTATAGCTGGTTCTCATCATCTCTTACCACATCATCTTGTGTCTTGCCCAACTCTGGTAAATAATTCCATGGAAATGGGACTTTGATGTCCTGTTAAAATTGAATTGTGAGGCTGCTTGAAGCTCTTTCAAATATAAATTTTAATATTTGGGTATTAGCTCAGGGAATCCCCAGCTGGGAGAGCTGGGGGTGTCACTCGGAGAAGGCTCCAGGGAGAGCTCAGAGCCCCTTGCAGGGCCTAAAGGGGCTCCAGGAGAGCTGGAGAGGGACTGGGGACAAGAGATGGAGTGACAGGACACAGGGAATGGCTTCCCACTGCCAGAGGGCAAGGATTAATGGGATACTGGGAAGGAACTCCTGGCTGGGAAGGTGGGGAGGCCCTGGCACAGGGTGCCCAGAGAAGCTGTGGCTGCCCCTGGATTGCTGGAAGTGTCCAAGGCCAGGTTGGACATTGGGGCTTGGAGCAAACTGGGATAGGGGAAGGTGTCCCTGCCCATGGCAGAGGTGGAATGGGATTAACCTTAAGGTGCCTTCCAACCCAGAGCATTCCATGTGCTCTGAAGGAGCCCCACCTGACCTGAAAAACACCTGGTACAGGACGGTCCCTCTCCCATCCCAACGTGCACCAGATCATTCATGACTGAACGAGCAGCACTTTCAGGAACAGAGTAACTCAGCAAGGGATTGTCCAGCCCTGTGGTCACTGCTGAGTGGGAAAAAAGGTGAAAGGAACACAAAATCCTGCTGTCCTGTGGTTTTAGGTGCTATTAAACCCAGCAACACCAAGAACCTCTGTCCTAGAGGTCTTAAAACACCAGGATAAGACAAACCATCAGTGCTATAGGGAACAAGAAAAATCAGGAATCCCTTGAAATTATAATAATTTGAATTTGTAATTATTTGGTAGGCAGGACTGGCATGGTGATGGAGCATGTTCAGGGAAGGGAATGGAGATGGGGAAGGCTCTGGAGCACCAAGAGAGGCTGAGGGAGCTGGGAAAGGGGCTCAGCCTGGAGAAAAGGAGGCTCGGGGGGGACCTTGTGTCTCTGCACAACTCCCTGACAGGAGGGGGCAGCCGGGGGGGTCGGGCTCTGCTCCCAGGGAACAGGGACAGGAGGAGAGGGAACAGCCTCAGGCTGGGCCGGGGCAGGTTTAGATTGGATATTGGGAAAATTTCTTCATGGAAAGGGGTGTCCAGCTCTGGCACAGCTGCCCAGGGCAGTGGTGGAGTCCCCATCCCTTGAGGGATTTAAAATCCATGAGGATGTGGCACTTGGGGACATGGGGCAGTGGTGGCCTTGGCTGTGCTGGGGGAACATTTGGACTCCATGAACTTGGAAGGCTTTCCCAACCTAAATAATTCCCTGATTTTATTAAAACACCAACTCACTTGAAGAGTGTTCCAGAGGCTACAAAATGAAAGAGAAGTTACGTACAAAGTGTGGTACTTCAAGAGGAAGACTCCAATACAGAATGGGAACAACTACCTGGAAAACATCACACAATGAACCCCTAAATCCTCACTTTAGAGTCAGGCTTCACGGATATCCATTGCTAAATCATGCAGTCCATTTTCCTGCCTTTGAGCTACAACTTCACCCTGTCTTTATAAGTCCCTGGTCAAGAAGACTTCACAAGCACAGTGGAGGGAGGCAGAACCATTTTTCATCACAGCATATTGCTCTTCTTAGATATTGATTTCCTCTCTTCTTTGCCAAGAAGGCCAATGACACATCTAAGAAATGCTCAGCACTGTCTCACCTTCACATCCTCTGCTCTTAACCCCGTTTCCAAAAATTCCCATCTTGCAAAAGCAAACCAGAGGTGCAGCATTGAGCCCCAGTGGGACTGGGATTGGGACATTCTTGCTTCAAGAGTAGAAAATGTACTCAGTTCAGCAAGGCAGAGATACTCCTCTTTGTCTCCTGCTAAACTGGATCTCAACAAATGGAAAACACTTGAGGGCTGCAAACTTCACTTGGTGAGGATCTGCTGAGCATCTGGTTCAGGGTGACTCACAGGGTCATTCCAGTCTCCAGCCTCCTCTTTCCCATGTGTTTGATCCCACATGGCCTATTCTCAGTGCCATTTTGCACAAAGAATTGGTATCAGGAGCAGGACCTGGTTCTGCAATTCAAGGCACGGGTGATTCACTCCTCAGACAGCTGCTCGTGGCTTCCCAGCCCTTGGGAAGGAAGCTCCACCCCGGAGCAGGCAGGAATGCCAGAGCTCTGGGGAACTGAGAGTGCCCCATGTTTTATTCTCAGTCCTGCACAGCTCGAGGTCTTCCTGATCTAGCCATCACTGAGAGCACAGGGAACAGCATCCTCTGAGGCTTTCCAGCTCCTCTGGCAGCTGTTCTCCCAGTTCCCTGAGGTTCCTTCAGCAGCAGAGAAAAAAGATCTCCAGATCTACCAATGCAGCTGTTCTGTGTCTGCTCCGAGGTCACGGCACAGAAACCAGACCAGAGCCATTCCACAGGGTCACATCTGGCCTGGGAGTCTCTGGAGAGACCTCAGTGATCACAGAGGAAAGGCCTTGACCCCAGTCAAGATTCTCTGTTGAGAATCTGTCTGTGGCTGCTTCCCTGCACCGAGATTGTTATCAAGTGATACAGAACACACATGGTGAAATCCTGGCCGTGCAGAACCTGCCAAGGGTTGGCCACTGGCTTGGGAAGAGGCCAGGTTTTACCCACAGACTCTCCTGTGTTGCTCCTTCAGCTGCTCTGGCTGCCAGGGAAGTCCAAAAGAAACCCCAAACCACCAACACCCCCAACATCTCTAACAACAACAACCACCTCTCCTGTCCCTTCCTGTTTATTCCTGGGATTTCAGTCCAGATCAAAGCTGCTGGTGACTTTCCCTTCATGCAAACCATGATTGCTGAACTGTTTTCCTCCAGCCCACAGCACCGTCTGCAGCATTCCCAGGAGAGCTTCTTGTAAGCAACTCCCACTGCAGCCGCTTCCCAGAAGACTGTGGGGTCCTCTGCACACTCAATTCGTGTCCCCACTGCTGAGTCCTGCTGGCACTGTGTTCCAGCACCAAGAAAAATGAGCCTGGATAGAGAAAAAAACCAGGAGAAGGCACCAGACACCTCCAGAGGTGCTGGAATAGCTCTTGCCCAGATCCACCTGACTTCCCCACTGTGCTGCAGTGGGATGAAGCCACCTCAGTGTCCCCTGCAGCCAAGGGGAGAAAAAGTCACCTCTGGAAGAGATTCAGCCCATGTGAGAACCCACCTCTCTCCACAAACCAGGGTGGGGTGGGGTTGAAGGCCTGAATTTGGGGCTTACACTGCACAGACCCTCCTGAAGGATCGCTCCCTCCTGCCTTTGTTCCCAGATTCCCTGATGTGCTGGCTCTAAGTGCTGCTGATTGTTCACCATCACTACATTATTTATGGAGTTCTGTGGCCACCTGTGAGAATTCCCACAAAACTGAGCCAGTCTCCAGGCCCTAGAGGCACCAGCATTGTGAATTATCCCTCTGACATCTGACAGTGGATCTGGGCCTGCCCACACCTGTCTGTCCTGCCTTCCTCCAAAGCCAGGGATAATCACAGCTCCTTTTGCTGAGGTGCCACCCAGCACATTGATGTGCAGGGCATCTCCTGGGGCTGGGCAGGACGGGGCCCTGAGGGGCACAAACAGGACCCTGTTCCCATGTTCCAGGCCACAGTTCCTGCTGTTGGCTCCTCTGTGTCACCCACTGCCACTGGGGCTCTGCCTGGCCCTTCCCAAATTCTCCCTCATGCCGTCACCATGCCCACCAACATCCCATAATGGGATCACGGAGTGGTCTGGATTGGAAGGGGCAGGGACACTTTCCACTATCCCAGGTTGCTCCAAGCCCCATCCAACCTGGCCTTGAATGTTTCCAGGGATGGGACATCTAGAATCATAAAATCGTGGAATTGTCTAGGTTGGAAAAGCCCACTTAGATCATTGAATTCAATGGTTCCCCCAGCACTGCCAAGGCCACCACTGCCCCATGTCCCCAAGTGCCACAGCCACACGGATTTTAAATCTCTTAAGGGATGGGGTCTCCACCACTGACTTAGGTGGATAACCCTTTCTGTGAAGAAATTTTCCCTAATATCCAATCTAAACCTCCCCTGGTACAACTTGAGGCCATTTCCTCTTGTCCTGCTGCTTGTTCCCTGGGAGCAGAGACTCTGCAAAGATCCCTAAGTAAGACACAAAGGACTTTTCCTAAACAATCTAGTGTGGATATGACTTCCTTAAGAGTTTGAGGTGGAAAATGAGTGTATTCCAGGTGAGGGAGTGAGGTACCATCAATATCCTGGCTCCTGCTGCCAGCAGGAGCAGGTGAAAGCTCTGAGCCCTGAGGTTCCTTACCCTTCAGGTGAGTGGCCACCTCGGAGTAGGAGCACAGCACTGCCAGGGACACGGCTTCCCCTGAAACACAGGAGAGGGTAAAAACAGCCCTGAGGGCCAGCCAGGGGACAGTCAGCCCCACCTTGCTCCCTGACAATGTCACACTACGGATCTCTGCATCCCGAGGTGCTTCAAACTCTGTAAGGTTTGAAATAAATAAGAAAAAAATAACTTTATGCTTCGGCAGACAACAACCAGATCATCTAGGCCAGCCCATGAGTCCATGCTCTATTGATTTCCCCTCTTGTCCCACATTTTTTCCCTATAAATTCAAGTTTAAAAATCTCTAAATATCAGATTGATACCTGCCATTATCAGTTAATGAGAAGAACTGATTTAACCTGATTGTTATCAGTGTCCATGGGGCAGGATGTGGCATGGATTTATGGTCAGAACTTGTCTCCAGGATCATGGGGAGCATTCCAGAGTTGGAGAAGTAACAGCCAGGCCAGGTTTCATACTCACAGCTGGCATAAAACAGCACCACTGTCCGGGCAGCCTCCGAGAGGGAAGAGTGAAAGTTCTCCTCTGTCAGGACAAGGACCTGCTCCAGGGGCAGCTCTCTCTTCTTGTCCCTGGAAACTGCTTCCACCACCTGGTCATCCTGAATATCTGCAAGGGACCCACAGGTGTGCCCAGGGCTGGGGGAACTGCAGCCCCCTGGGCCACCCCAGCACATCCAGAACCCCTCAGCAGAGACATGGGGTGAGTGACCACCTTGTATGGGGAAAGCGGGCACACCCACACAGACAAACCCCCCAAAATGCCCTAATCCCACCTCCCACCAGCTCTGCCCTTGGATTGGAACACTACTCTCTGAGCTCCTCTAGGATCCTGCCCCCCTTTTTTAAGGAAATGCCCCCAGTTTTGCACAGAGAACAAATGCATTTTCAATTATGCATTGGAGGCACCAGAGTTTTCTCCCTGGAGGAGGCAAGTCTGGATCTGCTCTTCAAAAAACGTGTCTCAAACCCTTCCGAAGGGATGCATAATTTTCAGATTCTTGTAGACAACAGTGCTGGGGGCACTTTAACCCCCCACACCTTTGGAGCTGGTGCATCCAAGCCCATCCCTGTCCCTCACAGCACAACTGTTCCTCCAACAGCTCTGATTTTTCTCCCTGGTGTTTCCCCTAAAAATCAGAGCTGTGTGTCATATTCCAGTGATCTCAGAGAATGAAAGAGCCCCTTAGTGGCCACCAGAAGGGTGGTGGTGTGCAAAGGTGTGCAAAGACTGTGATGGTTTGCAAGTCTTCTCTGATGCTTTGCCACGTTTCTGATGCTGATTGCACCTTGATGACAATCAGCTTTCCACTGATTAACTGCACACCTTGATTGTTATTCTCTTTCTCATCCTCATCTTCCTCCTCCTCCTCCTCCTGCTGCTCATCCTCCTGGATTTGTTTGATCTTGTTCTTATCTTCCACCAGGGTTAGAACTTCATCTGTGTCTTCCAAGACCAGGTATTGGATTGGCATTCCCTAAGGAAAACAATAAATCAGTGGGAGTACAACATCCCCCTCTGCTTATTCTGTCTGCATGCCAAACTCAAGGCTGATGGGGCACCATCTCCCAACTCCTTATTTTTGGGATATACCACAGATCCCCGAAGCTGCCAAACAGAGGAATGTCTGGGTTATATTTCTTTGACCCAATTTCTCCTGTGCATGAGTATTTCTCACTCCAGGCTGATGTTTCCTTGTGAAAAAATGTGGCTATGAGGGATCCTGTGGTGAAAATGAACACCAGCCCCACCTCCCAGCAACTTAACACAGATCCAGCACTGCAGGAAAAATCCCAGTGGCCAAGCTGCGAAGGAGAGCAGGGAGGAGGTACAGGGGCCACTTGGATGTCCCCTCATTAGAGGGGTCAGGCTAGGTCTGAGGAGCCCATCACAGCCTGGGAAATCAGCACAAAAAATCCTTTATCTCATGGAGCTCAGCCAGGAGAAATGTTCCCAAGTGCACAGGGACTGCCAACCCATGGAAGGAAGAAAAAGCAACATGGATTTCTCAGAAATGAGACTTTGTCAGCTTAAAACTTTCTCTCCAGTGCTGATACCAGCTCAGACAAAGGCACTGGAGAGAAAATGGAAAGTT
The DNA here is from genome assembly GCA_013397915.1 of Daphoenositta chrysoptera. NCBI lineage: Eukaryota > Metazoa > Chordata > Aves > Passeriformes > Daphoenositta > Daphoenositta chrysoptera. Next base: position 196,716 of record VZRO01004980.1, on the reverse strand, counting down.
CATCAGGAGCTGAGAGAAATGACAAAGTGCTGGCACCTCCCAGGGGCTCCCAGAGCCATCCAACATGCCCATCTCTCAGCAGGCCACGGGAAGCCCTGAGGGCACGCTCAGGTCTCATCCTGCACCTCTGCAATCACAAGTGTGACAGTTCAGGTAATCTGGGCCATCGTGTGTTCCCTGGCATCTGTCAGCACCCAATTCCAGCCTGCCTCACAAGCTGGGTCAGGTCCTTCTGGAGTTTAACTCATCTTGATCAACCTCATTTAACTCACACCCTGCCCTTTTCCCAGAGGCACTGGGTTACATCAGCTCAGCACAGACCTTTGGTTGATTGCTCTTCGTTTCACACTCGGTCCTTTTCCCATCTTTTGACGCCTTTCCTAAGGCCTTTAGAAGTTCAAATCTTTGGGGAATTTGCACTTGGATGTAGTTCACAACCTTGTGTTGCCTTAAAGTGTAGTGGAGATGTCACTCTATGTTTTGAACCCAAAATAAACTCAGAATTTTCTCTTTCCCAGCAGGCACAATGGCTCTGCAGCACCCAAATCACAGAATCAAGGAAGGGACCTTCAAGATCATCCCATCCCACCCCCTGCCATGGGCAGGGACACCTTCCACTGCCCCATGTTGCTCCAAGCCCTGTCCAACCTGGCCTGGAAAACTTCCAGGGATGGGAAATCCACAGATTCCCTGGATAACAGGTGTGCACACACACGTGTGCAGCTTGGGAAAAACACTTCCCCTTGAGCTTCAGGGAATGCTGTCACATGATACCAGAGATGAGCAACCCCCCACCACCCCTCCAGAGTATCATGGCCAGGCAGGGCAGTAAGAGTTGTCCAGTAAAGAAATCCAGCATCCAACCTCATCCGGTGTCTTGAGGGCGATGTTTGACCGGTGCAGAACATTCAGATCTACAAGGTCCCTTCCAAAACACAAAATGAACATTAGATGGTCACATGGAAGGTGATCCCTCCTCTTCTGCCCTAATTCCATCAGTGCTGAGTTTCCTTTCCAAAATCTCTCTTAGTCTGAATATTTTTCCACCCCTAAGCCAGCAACACTTCCAAACTAATCTGATTCTGGACAAATCCTTAAACGTGACACCCTGTCACAGGATACAGCCTGGTTTTACTGCCTCCCATCCAAGTGTGATTGAGTCCACTGACTGTCACCTGGTGCTGGGGTAAGTGAGCTCAGAAACCCCACAAAAAGCAAGGAGAACCCCAAAACACCTGAGAGAAATACCTGGACAAAAGGGCAACTCCTGCTTTCCCCAAGAGCTGCCAGGCCACAAACTCTGCTGTCCTCCTGTCAGCCTCGTAGGTCTCCTTCTGGCTCAGGATGAACACCAGGGGCAGGCCAAGCTGCAAGTGAACAGTGGAGACCTTCTCAGGGTCCTCAGCAACCTCTGTCTGGAAAACACACAGGGTCATGCTGCAGCACAGCCCCATAAGCTGAAGGTACCTCAGCTCTTCCCCAGCCACAGAAATCCTCAGGAAAAAGCTTCCAGCCCCAATTATAAAACATCCATCGAAACAGAACCCACACAACTCCAGTTAAACTCCAGTTAATGTTCCAGCATGTCATGACCTTCGCTGCTAAAAACCGGGGCTTTATTTTCTGTGGAGTTTTTTGTGGTTTAGCAACTCCAGATGTCAAATCTCCACTCAGTTTTATTTACCTGGCATCCATTCCCTGGGGCAGTTTGAAAATCCCAGGCACAACATGCAAGAGCTGGAATCCTTCCCTTCCTGCCTTGGACGTGCTGCTTCATGACAGCAACAGAAGAGGTGCTCGATGCAGTGCCTTCCCTCCGTGGGCCTAATCCAGGAAAATGGCTGAAGGAGACACTTCCCAGCTCATCTGCTCATCCTTTTGGATGGGCAAGGATGACCACTGGGAACAGGAGGCTGCTAAAATTCTCTGCCCCGTGGAAGGGGGAAATAAAAGGGAACCTCCTGTTCCTTGTGATCACCAAGGTGTGAAGGACTGATACCAAATTCCAGAGGGTGCTGAGCCCCCTGCAGGGAGCCTAAAGGAACAGCTGAGGACTTTAGGGTTGTCTAGTTTGGAGAAAAGGAGGCTGAGGGATGACCCCATTGCTCTCCAGAGCTTCCTGAGGAGATGTGGACAGGGAAACTCTGATACCTCCAGCGTATCCAGGGATAGAACACGTGGAAATGGTTCAGAGCTGCATCAGGGGAGGTTTAGACAGAACATCAGGAAGGTTTCTTTACCAAGAGCATGGTCAAACACTGGAACAAGCTTCATATCGAGGTGGTCAGACCTTAAGAGTCATTTGGAAAATGCCTTCAATAATTTATTTAAGTTTTGGCCAGCCCTGAACTGGTGAGGCAGTTGCACCAGGTGATTCCTGTTCCCTGCCTGGACCCACCCTGGAAGAGGCAGATTCCCACACTCAGCTTTTCTCTCTGCTCTCACCTCCCTCATCCTCACATCCCTCCCTGCCCTCCCACCCCAGCAGCTCCTTCTTCCCAGTCCTACCACCAAAGGAGCCCCCATGAGCTTGAGGTGTCTGTGGATGCTGAGCAGGGTCAGGGGCTGTCCCAGGGCTGTCCTCCTGCAGGGCTGGGCCGGGTCTGTGGCCTGCTGGCAGTGGCAGAACAAGAGCCAGGCAGAAGAGACATCGGGGTCATCATGGCTGTGAGAGAGGAAACAAAACCCACCATGAGCAGGGTTCAAAGTGCCCTGACAGAAGGACCAGGTTTGCTGATATGTTTCACAGATGATCCTCAAGTTCAGGGTTTGGCAGGGGTGTGGAACCAGGCTGGGAGAGCTGGGGGTGTTCATCTGGAGAAGAGAAGGCTCCAGGGAGGCCTTAGAGCCCCTTCCAGGGCCTAAAGGGGCTCCAGGAGAGCTGGAGAGGGAGTGGGGACAAGGGATGGAGGGACAGGACACAGGGAACGGCTTTCCACTGCCAGAGGGCAGGGGTAGATGGGATATTGGGAAGGAATCCTTCCCTGTCAGGGTGGTGAGGCCCTGGCACAGGGTGCCCAGAGAAGCTGGGGCTGTCCCTGGATCCCTGGCAGCGTCCAAGGCCAGGCTGGATGGGCTTGGAGCAACCTAGGATAGTGGAAGGTGTCCCTGGTTGGTTGTGACACCATCACTGGTTGGCCTGTGGGTAACTTTGGGAAGTCACTTTCCTTTTCCATCGTACCCATTCCCTACCCCTAAAACAGGGATCACCTTCTTTGGAAAGGATTTAAGAGCTCTCCATGGAAGAGCAAAGTGCAGTATTAAGACCTCAAATCCTGCTGCCCCGGTTGCCTGGGAGCTGTTCCTGTTGGAGAAGCTGCACCATTTCAGCTCAGGAGGTGGTGGCGCTGCTTTGAGAATTGAGCCAATTCCTGTGCAATGACAACCGTGCCACCTAGTGGGAGCCACAGGACACTTCCCGGTATCCTGCAAGGATGGGATGGCACCTCGGGAAGGGCCACCCTCGTGCCTGCCCTGGTGTCACCTGTGACAAAATCCCACGTAAATCATTATGGAGTTGTTAATGTTGGAAAAGCCCTCCAAGATCGAGTCCAACCGTTCCCCCAGCACTGCCAAGGCCATCACTAATCTGTGTCTGCAAGTGCCACATCCACACAGCTTTTAAATCCCTCCAGGGATGGGGTCTCTACCACTGCCCTGGACAGCTGTGCCAGGGCTGGACAAACCTTTAAAGCCATGAAGAAATTCTTCCCAATATTCAATCTAAATCTCCTCTGGTACAACTTGTGGCCATTTCCCCTTGTCCTGTCCCTGTTCCCTGGGAGCAGAGCCCGACCCCCCCCAGCTGCCCCCATCCTGTCAAGTTGTGCAGAGCCACAGGGTTCCCCCTGAGCCTCCTTTTCTCCAAGCTGAGCCCCTCTCCCAGCTCCCTCAGCTGCTCCTGGGGCTCCAGACCGTTCCCCCAGCTCCATTCCCTTCTCTGGACACGCTCCAGTGCCTCAGTGTTCCTTGTCATGAGGAGCCCAGAACTGACCCCAAGATTTGAGGTGTGGCCTCAGCAGTGTCCAGCACTGTCTGGGCCTGTGGCCACACCATGGCTTGTACAAACCAGTTGCCATTGGTCTCTTGGCCACCTGGGCATACTGCTGGCTGAGGAAGCAACACCCCATGTGATGTTCCCACTTCCTCCTGCACTTTCCTGACTGCAGGAGATCACAGCAGCACCAAGTCACATGGAAGGATCTGCATTCTAAAGCAGCTCCTTCTGTGTGGGAAGGGGATGGCCAGTGAAGCCATGGGATGGGAATTCCCAAATCCATGAGCAGTGCTACAGTCCTTGCCCTTGGACATCCCAGCAGAAAGTGGGAGTGCTTTAAGATTTTAACATCAACTCTCCCAAAAACCCACGGCTGAGGTTTAATCCATCAGTCACGGAATGGAGACAGAGGGCTCTTCTCCTGTGAAATCCCACCCAATACAGCCATGAACAGCAAGGTTACTCCAAGGCCAGGAACACAACCAAAAGCAATTGAAAAACAGATCTGACTGTCCACCCTTGGCACAACATCCCACAGTCAATTTGGGAATCTGAGACAGCAGGAGTGAGGCAAACAGTGCAGGGAAGCAGCTGTCCACAGTGGGGATGTGTCTGGACATACCTGGTGGCTTTCAGCAGCGCTGCCTCAGTTGTCAGGACAAACTGGTGGATGGTCCCATAGACAAAAGCTGCCTCCATTACAGCCCTGTGCTCTGAAAGGGAAAGGCAAGGTGAACTCAGCTCTGTTCCCTCCACATTGCCTGTTCCTTCCTCCACAGGTGTAAATATCAATTCCCAGGCTTTCACAAACTCTCAGTACGTCACAGCTGTCCGAACACACACTGTGAAGGGAACTGAGCAGCTGGAGCTGGATCCCATTCCTGACCCCCAGCAAACACGTGCTTTGTGAGAATCCATTCCATTGCAGAGTGAGAGATCCGCCCAGGGATTTATTTACTTTTAAGACAGCAACCACTGGCTTGCTTTCCCTCTCCAAGTCCTCTCAAGGTTTATGCTCCCAGCAAAACTTTTCTGGTGCAACTGATCCCTTTGGAAACAATGCAAGACATATGGAAGTAGAGAACTTGTGGATGGGTGGCCCTTTTAGGTTTCCATTTGCAGGATTTTGGGTCAGAAACTCAGCTCCTGGATATTTTACTAAAAGAAGGCTGAGAGAAGAGACCAAAGATGGGAAGCTGAGTGTCCATACCTGCTGTCCCAGTAGCTGGTACATAGGCAAAGACCATGTTGGAATTCCCTTTCAACACATTTTCAATGCTCTCAAGGTCTGCCAGTGTTTCAATGTATTTAACTTCATTAAAGAGAAGGGCACTGAGGAGGCAGAAAAAAACCTCATTAACAACTGGTTGAAGAGTAAATCTGCATCCACACAATCATGATGGGGAAAAGAGGGTAAAATTCCAGCTTCTTGCTGGCAGACTGAAGATTCACAGCCAACTGGAGGTGCCCAGGTGTGTGCTGGTGAGCTGTCTCAAGGGAAAAGGTTTAACAGGGTCAAACTGTAACGAAGAGAGAAGCAAAGCCAAACCTGCTTGGCTGAGAGCAGCCCCTGGAATACCTGGGGTTGACATTTAGTGGGAATAGAAAGGAAAAGGATTTCGGAGAGTGGGATGTGGTCTGGACTTACAACAGAACGTTGGCGACGATGGAGTTCACGTCGAACAGGGCGTCGGTAGGGAACTCCCGGATCAGCCGGTTTCCTCTGGGGAAGGAACCGAGAAAGATTCACTGCATGGATCACACCTGGAAAAGGGAGCCAAGGCAGGCACAGGATAGGGAGCATGATGGAGGAATGGCAGAACACCGCTTGAGATGCCTTTGATCTGAGGTGGGAATCGTTCAAGCCTGGTTGAGCAGGTTCCTGCTGCACTTGGGGACATGGTGGCCTTGGCAGTGCTAGGGGAATGGCTGGACTGGATGATCTTAAAGGTCTTTGGAATGGTTGGACTTGATGATCTTAAAGGTCTTTTCCAGCCTTAATTATTCCATGATTATCAGTACAACAGTCAATGAGAACTGAGCTAATACATGGAAAAGCTTCCAGGTGACAACCCTTGGAGAAACCAGGGGGTGAACCTTCCCATCCAGAGCAGAGGAGTTAACCCCACCAACAGGGAGAACAACAAAAAGTGTTTCTGTCTAGGACTAGACCCAAAACCTCATGGTCTGAGTGTAACTCTGGGGGTGGGAGGCCACAGGGACAGGAGAACATCGATGAAGGATTTCTCCCACGGTTTCATTCCACAGCTCATCCCTCTTCTGCTCCAAGGAATGTGGGGCAGGATGGGAGGTTTCACACCAAGGATAAAGCATCTCCTCTGCCTGTGTTGGAATTTTGGGGGTACCTTTTGCTAAACTATGCACGTCACTGTGATGCCTCAGGTTTTAAATTTTATATTTTCAAATCCTGCACTGCCTGGTGTGTAACTCTGAAGTTTCGTGTGGCCTGTTGTCTGCTGGTCAGACACAACAAACCCTCTCCAGGTTTGCTCTTCAAGGACACCTTGCTGTCCCAGGCCCCAAAATGTGTCAACTAAAACCTTTGAGAGGAGGGGCAAGCTTGGGGTAATTACATAATTATCTGAAATTATAATTGGACAATTAACCCTGATATGCAAACGGACCAAACTTATAAAAGTGTGAAGAACCCATGACCCAGGGTCCATCTTGGGTGCAGCCTCTTAACTGCCCAGGGTGTGCCTTTGAAGGTCCTTCAAATAAATACCTACTTTTATTCCCTTATTCCTGTCTAGCCTCTGTGTTTTAGGTGGCCACCCCAAGGCATCACTGCTGTCCTCATGGTTCCTCTCATTCCTTTACAGACATCTCTGATCACTGACAGACTTTCCTTCAAACATTTGCACTGGACTTGTAATCCCAGTGCAGTGCCCAGAAATGCCCCTCACCTGAATAGAAAGGCTTTCCTCAATGCATTTTCTCTTCCACAATATCTTGAGACATCCTCTTTGGGACAATTCACCTAGAAAGAAAATACATGTAATTACAGATTCAGCCCCACAATGACTACACACCCACCCTACAGTTTTCTTCCATTCAGGGGTGTAAATCCAGCCTTTCCAAAGCTGCTGGGAGAGAAAATACATCAAAATGGAGACCAGAGATGGAGAGTGGAATTTGTACTTCAGCTCAAACTGCTGATTTGGGTCATCAAAAGCCCCCATGAGCTGCCCAGCATATTCAAAGTGACAGATCACTGCTTACTGAATGTGGCCTGTAGCTGGAGGAAACTAAAGAAATTCAAATATAAATATATAAGCATTTCTTAGAGTCTAATTACACTTGCCTGAATTTGTAATTCCCTCACATGAATCTGCATAAAATTTCAGCTAAAAACTCCTTTGTATGAAATATTTATTGCACTGAGCTGAAAAGTGAACCAACCTCATCCATCATGGAACGTGGACACTGGAACAGGCTGCCCAGAGAAGTCATGGATTTTCCATCCCTGGAAATGTTTCAGGCCAGGTTGGACAGGGTTTGGAGCAACCTGGGCTAGTGGAAGGTGTTCCTGCCCATGGCAGGGGGGTGGAAAGAGATGAGCTTTAAGGTCCCTTTGAACCAGAACTGCTCTGTGATCCCACAGTTCTATGAAAAATCTGTGCTCATCCCTTCCCTGCTCATCTTCTCTCACCTCCTTATTCCATCCCATCCAGCAGCTTTCCTGAGCCCCGTTTACCTTCACCACGGAAATGCCATAGTCCTGGAGGGCCTCAGCTGAGCTCTCAATCTGCTCCAGGAAGGGCTGGGCACCAGGAGAAACTGAAACACAAAAACAATTCCTCTGAAAGTCCTCAGGGTCAGGAGCATCCTCCTGCCACACACACTGAGGTGTGGGAGATGTTCCCCAGCCCACACCAATGTCTTTGGGAAACCACAACCAGGGATCATGAAGAACAAAAGCAAGGCCAAAGGTCTCCTCCTAATCCATGACAGCCTTTAGTTGTCCCTCATGAAAGGGATCCCCTTTTTTCTAGCAGGTATTATGGAAGAGAAATCCAGCCCTTTGAGGGGACAATTCCTTAGGAAATTTGCTTTCTTCTCCAGAAAATAATCCAGAAAAGGAATGAAGATGTTTGAAGGACCATGCCTGAGGACAAAGGAAGGAAAGAACCCATCCCAAGAAGTCTCTGCCTGTCAGGAGCACTTGGAACTGTGCAAACGCAGTGCTCGACCCCTTTGGGTTTAAAAATCTAAAGAATTGCCTCTTCATTGAGGAGGGCCACAAGTTGATTAGAGGGATGGAACAGCTCTGCTGTGAGGAAAGGCTGAGAGAATTGGAAAACAGAAGGCTCTGGGATGAACTAATTGCAGCCTTCCAGTGCCTGAAGGAGCGAACAAGAAAGATGAAGAGACTCTTTACAAGGCATGGAGTGACAGGACAAGGGGGAATGGCTTCCCACTGCCAGAGAGCAGAAATTCCTGAATGGGAGAGTGGAAGGGGCTGAGATAGAATTTACAGAGAAGCTGTGGCTGCCCCTGGATCCCTGCAAGTGTCCAAGGCCAGGTTGGACATTGGGGCTTGGAGCAGCCTGGGACAGTGGGAGGTGTCCCTGGCCATGGACAGGGGGTGGAACTGGATGGCTTTAAGATCCTTCCAACCCAAACCATTCCATGATTCTGTGATTGTTCCACTCTCACCCAAGCCTTGCTGAGCCCCCAGGCTGATGTCAATTCACATTAAACACGTACCACTGGGGGTGAAAAAAGCCAGGGATGCTTTCCCAGCTTCCAAGCCACCGAAATAGTGCTGGGGGCTCGGCTCCTGCTGCAGGCCCATGCTCCCACTGCTTGGGATGGAGGAGGCACAGAAGAGCAGGAAAACCAAAGAAGAAACCCATCTGTCCTTTTGGGCTGACATAGCTGTTCCCAGCTACAGGCACAGGAGAATCACAACTGGAAGAAAAAATAAAAATAATATAATACATAAACACACACAAACACATACATGAGTGTTTCTCTGTTTTAGTCTCTGTTACATGACTACAATTTCCAACTGGGGAAAATATTATTGATATGACACAAACATCTTAAGGAAATGATGAACTGGTCACTCAATCCACAGGTGACTCAGACAATTGCAAAGAGGATGGCAGAGGCCACTCTCTTCTCTCTGAGTGGCACCTTCAAGTGCACAGACCCTCAGTGTTCGCAGCTTAGGGCTTGGTTTTCTTCCCTCCTTTTTATTTCTTTTGAGTCAAAGAAAAATTCCATGCACAGGCAGCGAGCAGTGACAGCATCATCCACAAACCCCCGCCCAAACTGTCTCAATTCCTGCTAAAAAGCTTCGAGGATGCCAATAGAATTTATGTGGCCCTGAAAGGTGTTTGCAAAGGGATGGGACATGCTGAGGTTACCAAAAATCAAATGGCCATTTGAGATTCAAACAGGGAACCTCCTGTTTCGGTGCAAAATAGAAATGTGCCTCTTCTGACACTTGTTTCTGGTCAGAGTGAGGAAGAATTTTGCAGGTATATTTATAAAAATTTGGTAGCTGAAGTCCTCAGCATGAGGATGTGGTGCTGGTGCTTCAGGAACACATGTTCCAAATTATTTTTTTTATAGAATAACTGATTTCTCTTTTATAAGGATTTATGTAACTTAAATGGATGCTATTTTTATATATACTGCTGGGTTTTTTCTTTACTCTGTGATCAGACGTTCTATACAATTTAACCTTTAAAGGATTAATTTAAAAAATCAGATTACCCTTGACCTAAAATATGTGTAGCAATAAGTCAGACAAGAATTCTGTAAAATCTCTTCTGCTCCTGGCTACTGATTTCACCACTTCTCAGTAGCCACTTTGACTTTCCCAGAGAATACATCTATTAAGTGTGAATTTTCCTGAACAGATTGATTTTTGGTGGGAAGTGTCCCTGCCCCTGGGATGGACCAAGATGATCTTTAAAGTCCCTCCCAACCCAAACCAATCTGGGATTCTACTGTTCACTTCAGAGCACTTCATCACCATGGCAGATGATGTGAGTAGGTTAGAGAGCCCTAGGATGAGAAGCCACCTTCTCCCCACTCCATTCCTTCCCAGCCTGCTCCTCAGGGATTGCTCTCTGCTGCTGCAGTGTGGCTGCTCCCCGGCCAACAAAGGGACAAAGCTGGAACTGAATCCATGCAGAATTTGCATCATGAGCTGCAGCTGCTTCTCTCAACAAACACCCCTGTGTCCATGGGCTGTCATTCCCTCCAACACCCTGTCAGAGCCTGTCAGCTCACCACGGTTGCCCTGGGATCAACCCAAGCTCCAACACTCCAAAAATCAGCAGGGAAAGACCCTCTGCCATGCTCCAGGAGTGAGGAGTTACTGACAGCCAGGCACACTCAGCCCTCACAGGCTCCTTCTCCCAAAGCTGAGGGGTTTGGATCAGGCCTGAAGGCACAACAGAGCTGGAAAGACATTAATTTTTTTCTTTTCTCAAAATCTCCAGTTGTCTCCTTTCCAGCTTTGGGCAGTGTCAAGCGTTTCTGGTCCCGTGCCCTCCCATCTGTTCCCCTGGCTTACAGAGGGGACAGGGATCAGGCTGGGGGTGGGGGGAGTGATGTTTATTAAATGACAAACTTGGCTACAGCAGGATGGAAAAATAAACACAATCCTGGCATGTGGGAATGAGCCCAGGTCGAATGGGAGAGCTTACTGTCAAGGAAGGAAGAGAAGCAGCCTCCAAGGACTCAAGGATGTCACAGGATTATACCTGGAGGAGAGGGTCAGCAGTTTAAAAGAGAACTCCAGCCCCCAAGGAGACCTCAGAGCCCCTTCCAGTCTCTAAAGGGGCTCCAGGAGAGCTGGAGAGGGACTGTGGACGAGGGATGGAGGGACAGGACACAGGGAATGGCTTCCCACTGCCAGAGGGCAGGGATAGATGGGATATTGGGAAGGAATTCCTAAGTGGGAGAGTGGTGAGGCACTGAGATAGAATTCCCAGAGCAGCTGTGGCTGCGCCTGGATCCCTGGGAGTGTCCAAGGCCAGGCTGGACGGGGCTTGGAGCAGCCTGGGGTAGTGGAAGGTGTCCCTGCCCATGGCAGGGGGAGGAATGAGATGGGATTTAAGTTCCCTTCTGACCCAAATCATTCTGGGATCCGGTGAAAAATGTGTGCTCATCCTTTCCCTACTCAAGTCCTCTCACCTACTCATCACTCCACTCTCCCAGCAGCTTTCCTCTGTTCCTCATCAATCCAGACCTGAATATTCAGCTTTTAAGCCATTTCCTCTGTTACCTCTTTCCCATCAATGGAAAATTAACACCCTAGGGCTGGAAACAGCCACCACCTCGTACCATGACACTTGCAGGATTGCCAGAGATGTGTGAAAATACCATGGATGTGTGAACCAGCTCTGTGTCACTGCTGGGAAATCTTAAGCCCATGGACAAGGGACAGCCTAGCACAGCACTGACGGAATGCTAGGCCTGGTTCATGTTCCCACTGTCATAATTCCAAGACAGAGCCAGGCAAGGTGGTTAAGGTCACTGTAGGTGACCTGAAGTGAAACCAAATCCACCAGAGACACCCAGCACAAACTCTCTTGTGGAGGCATAAATTGCTTGTGCCACATCAGTTTTGCTTGGGAACCCTGCAGTGGAATCCAGGGGCTGGTATCACCTCTGATCCCAGCTGCTTTCCCTGACACTTTTCCTCGCACATATCTCAGCTGCCAAAATTTATCACTGAGGAAGCTGAGCTTCCTCAAGGGAGGGTGTTGTGGGGTGGGATTTAAGAGTCACAAGACAAGGATGAACTGCCATCCTACTGGAATTATGGACTGCACAGACAGCTGGTACCACCTCCATCATCCACAGGCTTCCCTGGACTCAGGAGAATCACCATCAACCTACCAGTGATGTAAAATCTACACTTTATGTCTTGTCCAAATTAACATCACAGAATCCCTGAATGATTTGGGTTGGAAGGGACTTTAGAAACTGAAGTTCCACCCCTGCCGTGGGCAGGGACACCTTCCACTATCCCAGGTTGTTCCAAGCCCTGTCCAACCCAGCCTTGGACACTTCTAGGGATGCAGGGGCAGCCACAGCTTCTCTGGGAATCCTGTGCCAGTGTCCCCCAGAAATACACTACACTGCTGCTCTGAGTTTGTTTTATCCCATTCCATCATCTCCCAGCCCTCAGCTGGTAAGTTTTAACTCCTGCGGTAGATGTCCCTAAATGTCCCTAATTTAGGAAGCTCCTAAATGGAGTCTCTTTAAGCTCTCCTGTGATGACAGACCTAGACCAGGCCTCTCTTTGCAGCAGGACATTCACCCCACACCCAGCTGGCAAAGATTTTTGGCGGGATTCTTGCCTCCCCTCCATGCCCCTCTGCCAGCACTTAACCAGTGAGCTGCTTTCATAGATTTCCTGGCAGGAAGGACACAAACTAGACTCCAAATTCATGTGGAGCTGACTCAATCCCTTAGCTACAGCAGGGTGGACAGGCTGAATCTCTCTCTCCAGCTCACCTAGATGTCCCAGCACAAATATCCCTCCTGCTGCTGCTCCAAAATGCAAAGCAGAGCAGAACACTGACGGCTCTTCCTGCATTTTTGTCCATGCAAACAAGTTTCCTTTAGGTGATCCAGAAAAATGACAGAATTATTCAGGTTGGAAAAGCCCTCTAAGATCATTGAGTCCAAGCATTCCCCAAGGGGGAATGGCTTCCCACTGCCAGTGGGCAGGGTTGAATGGGATATTGGGAAGGAATTCCTGTCTGTGAGGGTGCCTCCTGTGAGGAGTGGGATATTGGGAGTGCCCAGAGCAGCTGTGGCTGCCCCTGCATCCCTGGAATTGTCCAAGGCCAGGTTGGACACTGGGGCTTGGAGCAGCCTGGGATAGTGGAGGTGTCCCTGCCCATGGCAGGAGGTGGAACTGGATCAGTTTTAAGGTCCCTTGAAACCCAACCCATGATTCCTTACCTGGAATTGTATAACTTTTCCTAGTTTTTACTACACACTTCCCTTCCCTCCTCCAGACTTTTCCTACACAGCCAATAAGTTAATTATCACAAATGCATGATAATTATCACAGGTTCATTAGCACTACCTAATTTGCCAGCACAGAGCTCAACCCAACTCCTTTCAAATTTTCCAAAGGCAAGTTCTTGGACACAAGTGATTTGAGTAGGATGGAAAAGCTGCAATTCCCCAACGTTTGGAGCTGGAATAACAGTGAGATACTTCTCCAGAACTCTGGGATGAGCCTGCAATTATGGTACTGAAGTAACTACTGGCCCTTTTCACCCACTCCACCTCCATACTGCCTTCAGGTGGAGCTTTGGGAGCATCTTGAAGCACAGGGATCCTTCTCTAGGAAACATCCAAATACATCCCAGCCTTTTGCCCCATGTGCTTTGCCTGGATTTTTTCAGCGATGCTCCCACGCTGCCCCTTATCCTGCCACTTCCAGAAGAGTTTCACTTTCATTGTCACGTCCAGGTCCAACTTCCCAGCACCCGGGTCTCACTTGCTATCCAAGGCTGCAGAAGGGACGTGCTGCAGCCTTTCCCTCTGCCTACACCGGGAGAGGAGGGCTTTGATTCCCGTGCACAGCAGACAGCCTGCAGGATGGAATCATGGAATCATTTCGTTTGGAAAAAACCTCTAAGACCAACGATTCCAACCATTCCCCCAGCAGCGCCAAGCCCATCACTAACCCATGTCCCCAGGTGCCACATGCACGTGGTTTGTGAATGCTTCTAAGGATGGTGAACCCACCACTTCCCTGACAGCATCACCACATGCTGGAATCACCACCTGCTGAATTCCACCACTTCCCTGGTGGAAGCAGCATCACCCACTGCCGCTGCCCCGTTGCCCCATTCAGTCTGTCCTTGGGGACCAGCCCCCCGAAGTCCCTGGAAAGCAGCTGGCACCGGATGCAAGCTCCGGACGGCTTAGGGCTGTCACCTACCTGGCGTCCCGAGCGGTCAGGCCGATGTCCTCACCCCTCCTCCGCGGTGCTAGGCCAGCATCCCGCCGCGAGGTGCCCCTTGGGGCTGTCCCTCCGGCCGGCGGCTCGGCTGGAACACCCGGGACGCCCAAACCAGCACTGCTAGGTCTGTGCCAACCGGGCGATGGGACCCTGAGCCGAGCGAGGGCCCTCGGTATCCAGGGGCCCCACCCGGAACCGGGACCTCTTCGCAGCGCGGGTCCCTGGACTGTCCCTGCATCCACAGGGATGGCCGCCTGCACGGAACAGACGGTCTGTGAGCGACACCCGGACATCCCCACACGCCGCGGACCCAGCCTGCAGCGGGGATGTTCCCGCACCCCGACTCTGCCTGCGGGGGTGCCCAGATCCCCCCGGCTCCGACGGCGCTCCCCTCACCGCCCCTCTCATCCCTTCGCTCCTCCCTCTCCTCTCTCATCCTTCTCATCTCCTTCTCCTCTTTCTCCCCTCGCCGCCCCTCTCTCTCTCCCCTCCCATCCCTTT
>VZRO01004980.1:129656-181702 GCA_013397915.1 Daphoenositta chrysoptera | reverse complement strand
TTTGGCGGCGGGCGGGCGGGAGGGAGGAGGAGGAAGAGGAGGAGAAGAAGAAGAAGAAGCAAAAGAAGGGGAAAGGGGGGGGGGCTCCCCTTTGTTGCATGGGGGTGTCTAGCCGGGGCTGAGGGAAGGCAGGGAGGGGGTCGGTGCCTCCCGCTGCCCCATGGCCCTCGCTGAGGGGGCGGCCGTGCCCTACGCCGTGGAGCTGGGGCTCACCGTGCTTCACACGGCGCTCTACGCCGCGCTCTTCCTCTTCGCCTACCTGCAGCTCTGGCTGCTGCTCTACTACCGCGAGCGGCGGCTGAGTTACCACACGCTCTGCCTCTTCCTCTGCCTGCTGTGGGCAGCCCTCAGGACCACCCTGTTCTCCTTCTACCTGCAGAATTCCCTGCAGGCCCTCCGCCTCCAGCAGCCCTTCGCCCACTGGCTCCTGTACTGCCTGCCCGGCTGCCTCCTCTTCTCCAGCCTCTGCCTCCTCAACCTCTATTTCACCGAGGTAAGTTTTGCCTTTGGGCAAAACCTCTCCGAAATTCCTTTTCCCGAACCTCCACCCTGCGGGACACCGGGGCTGGAAGCTCCTCTTCAGCCACCTCTCCAAACTTGGAGCGCCCTGGAGCCGAGGCTTGGGGGTGCGATGGGGATGTGAGTGTCCAGGTCAGGGTGGGAGGCGATCCTGGGGCTGTGCCCTCGGTGAGGCTTTGGGACAGGCTGGGGGGATGCGGGGATTGTGCCCTGAATCCCGGCTTGGACGGAGGCACAGGGATATGCCCTGAATCCCGGCTTGGAGGGAGGCACAGGGATTGTGCCCTGAATCCAGCCCTCCGTGCAGCCTTTGGGACAGGCTGAGGGGATGCAGGGATTGTGCCCTGAATCCAAGCCCGGGGGGAGGCACAGGGATTGTGGAGAGAAGGCTTGGGGAGAAGCACAGGGATTGTGCCCTGAATCCGAGTTTGGGGGGCGGGGTGGGATTTGGGGGGGATGGTGTGAGCTAAAAGTGTGCCCAGAATCCCAGTATCAAGGGTTTAGGGTGCAGGGCTGTACCCTGACTGCAGACCCCGGTGTGGGGGGGAGGAGGCACATGCCCTGAATTTGGGATTTGGGGGATGCAGGGAGATGCCCTGCTCTCAGGTGGGGTTTTCCTCTTTGCAACCCAGACCCACGGCGGGGGTGTTTTTGGGGGGGAATCACTTGAGGGACTGTTTTGCCTCTTTTTTTAATTGATTCCCCTTGTGCAAANCCTGGGGCTGTGCCCTCGGTGAGGCTTTGGGACAGGCTGGGGGGATGCGGGGATTGTGCCCTGAATCCCGGCTTGGACGGAGGCACAGGGATATGCCCTGAATCCCGGCTTGGAGGGAGGCACAGGGATTGTGCCCTGAATCCAGCCCTCCGTGCAGCCTTTGGGACAGGCTGAGGGGATGCAGGGATTGTGCCCTGAATCCAAGCCCGGGGGGAGGCACAGGGATTGTGGAGAGAAGGCTTGGGGAGAAGCACAGGGATTGTGCCCTGAATCCGAGTTTGGGGGGCGGGGTGGGATTTGGGGGGGATGGTGTGAGCTAAAAGTGTGCCCAGAATCCCAGTATCAAGGGTTTAGGGTGCAGGGCTGTACCCTGACTGCAGACCCCGGTGTGGGGGGGAGGAGGCACATGCCCTGAATTTGGGATTTGGGGGATGCAGGGAGATGCCCTGCTCTCAGGTGGGGTTTTCCTCTTTGCAACCCAGACCCACGGCGGGGGGGTTTTTCGGGGGGAATCACTTGAGGGACTGTTTTGCATCTTTTTTTAATTGATTCCCCTTGTGCAAAGGGGACCAGAAAGTGGCAGCAGCAGGGGCTGCTCTGGCCTGGAGTGATGCCAACCATTACGTCACCAGCCAGAGCCTCTTCTGCTATTGTTGCTGCGCTCCCTCCTCTCCATCGCTCCTCTGCGAGCCGGGCTTGTTGTTCCACAGCTTGTCAGACAAAAAAACCCCGAGATCCCTCACACAACAGCCCGGGGCAGCCGAGGGGGGCCCCTTCCCAGCACCACGATTGCTGCTGGGACGGTGGGGAGCCGCTTGTTATTGTCACCGAGCTGTGTCCCTGCTTTTCTGGGCTTCCCATCACTCGTGTCGTGATTTTTAGCCTCCTTCCCTTAGTCCTTCCACTTGCCTTTATCTCCTAAAGCCCTGGCTCTCCCCTCCCCATCCTCCTCCTGAATATTTTGTTTCTGCTCCAGTTTCTTGTGAGCAGCCCTCTGCTCGCCTGCCTCCCAGTTCGCTGCCTATTTATGACAAAAGTCACCACTTTTTCCTTCCAGCTTTGTTGTTGTTGTTGGGATTCTTTGCTCTGCAGCTCTCAGCTGTTCCCCAGCCTCACAAAGGAATCGCTAGCACATAGCAAAATCGCTCCGTCGCTCCGATGTGTCACCCACGGGAGTTATGATTTCATTTTCCCCAGGACACCAGCGTTCATGTGATACTTGGAGCAGTGGGGTTGTTCAGCTGTTTGGGTTCTTTTCTATCTCTCTTTTCTTCCAATAAACACCTGGAGGCTTTGGGGGTGAGCTGCCTGTTGCAAAAAGCTGTCCAAGGTGTTGTCGATGGAGTGGCAGTGGAATAATAAATGGTGCATAGAGTGCACAAATCCATCTTGTCTGCTTAAGGGAGCCTGACCTCCCAATTGCTCCAGCCAGGAGGGGTTTGTGTCCCTGGAAAGGCAGAGATTCTGTGCTCTGCTCCAGAGTGGCTGGATTTCTGTTTTCCTCTAGGTCACTGGATTTGACAGCAGATTTGCCTCTCTGCAGGCTTGTTTAAAGGTCCTCTTAAAGTAAATCCAAATAGATTCCCAGGCTTTTCCTCTTCCCACAATATCTGTTTTTCAGTGAACTCTACATATATCCCCACTTGTTTCTCCTTGAAGACCTAGAGCCAAGGGAAATCCTGTCCGAGGAAATAAGAGCTACGAATCTGGAGTGGGGAAGGATAAAGTGACTTATGAAAATGGGTCTGCTTGCTCAGCTCCAGGGAGGGCCTGACACTGCCCTGGCACAGCCAGGAGGGGTGTCCATCACTCCATGGGGTTTTTTGGGTGATCTCAGTGATGAAGCTCCAGCGATTTGGAGCAAGAGGGCAGCTGGATGGTAAGCCCTTGGTGCTTTTCTGGCTCCCATGGGCTGGAGGTGACTGGTGTGTTTATTGGTGTGACTCCAGCAGAACATGCCCATCCATTCCCAGTTTTTAAGGGCCACTTGGCAGCAGCCTGTGGCAGGCCACTGGGCTTCTGCTGCCCTGGGGGTGGCATCCTGATCCGAGATGTCCTTGGATAAAAGCACGGGCTGCTGCTGTGCTGAGGGCCGGGCTCATTGTCCCTGTACACAGAGCCTCCTTTGTGGAGATGCTGGAGAAATGGCATCTGGGGAAGAAAATGGCCTGTGCTGTTATTTGAGCTGATCTTGCTTGATTTACGGAGCTCCTCAGGCTGTGTAGAGGCTGAGGATGGAATGGTGGTGGGGAGGAAGCTCCAGGGAACAGATACCTGTGGAGAAGTGGCATTACTTAACACTCCAGGCTGTTTTGGGGCTGAAATTCAAATTTGCTAAACTGCCTGGTGTTCCTCCTTTCTGTGGGGACAGGCTGTCCTCTTCCTATCTTACCTTGGCCCCAGAGATTACTGAGTGTGGGATGTGTATTCCTTCTTCACAGAATCCCAGAATGGTTTGGGCTGGAAGGGACCTTAAAGCTCATCCTGTTCCACGCCTGCCAGGAGCAGGTGCACCTTCCGCTGTCCCAGGGTTCTCCAAGCCCTGTCCAGCCTGGCCTTGGACACTTCCAGGGATCCAGGGGCAGCCACAGCTTCTCTGGGCACCCTGTGCCAGGGCCTCACCACCCTCACAGGAAGGAATTTCTTCCCAATATCCCATCTGACCCTGCCCTCGGGCAGTGGGAAGCCATTCCCTGTGCCCTTTTATTCCATGCTCTTGTCTAAAGTCCCTCTCCAGCTCCCTTGTAGGCTCCCTTGGGATACTTTTTCCACCCTGAACATTAGAAGGTGTAATGCCTTTAGCTTGGGAGCGTCTCTTCCTTTCTGTTTCAGCTTGTACCAGAACGAGTCCTTTTCTGGGAATCTGAACTTCACAGTCCATCAGGTCAGAATTCCTCACATCCACTCCCAATCCTGCATCAGTAGCTCAGATATCCAGCCTAGGATGTTCCTTTGCCTTGCCTTTGGAATAGCTCCTGTGCTGTCAGCTGCTTGAATAATGCCACCTTTCCCAAGAGTCTGCCACTTTCTGCTTTTCCCCAGGTCTTTGTCAGGAGCCTTCTACATGGAAATACATGGAGGCAGCTCAGGATATTTAACCTGGAGAAAAGGAGGCTCAGGGGGACCTTCTGGCTGTCTATGACTCCCTGACCAGGAGGGTGCAGCCAGCAGGGGTTGGGCTCTGCTCGCAGGGAACAGGGACAGGAGGAAATAGCCTCAAGTTGCACCAGGGGAGGTTTAGACTGGATATTAGGGAAGATTTCTTCATGGAAAGGGTGGTCAGGCACTGAAAGGAGCTTCCCAGGGAGGTTTGAAGTCCCCATCCCTGGAGGTGTTCAAGGAATGACTCTCAGAGCTCTGTGCTGGTGACAAGGTGGGCATCAGGCACAGCTTGGACCTGGTGGTCTTGGAGGTCTTCTCCAGCCCAAATGATTCTGTGAAATGCACCCACAACAACCTTCATCTTAAGGACCTTTCTGAGCACTTGGCACTCCTGGTTCTTCTGGGAATCAGCAGCTGGCACGGGGATGAGTAAGGAATGCCGGCCTGGTGGGACTGACGGTGTGGCCAGAGCCCTTCACCTGTCTGGGTTTCTCTTAAGTGCTCCATCTGATGAGATGACATCAGCCCTTTCCTCCCTTCCTGCTCTAATTGCACTGGAGCAGATGGGCACAGAAAGAGCATGCAGCCTGGGAGATGTTTGTCTTTACTGTCCCGGATCTTCTCAGATGGTAAACTGGAAAAGTCTCCATCCTTCATTTCCCTCTTTCACTTTCCCTGTGTAGCAGACACCTGGCAGTGCCCTCTGCCTCGCAGGGACAGCTGGTGAAGGATCACTGAAACCCCAAACTGCTCCATCCCATAGCTGCAGATTCCCAGTTTTCCCTGATGAACAGGTGGCCATGCTGGGGAGCAGCTATTCTAGGAAAGAAGGGAACATGCAGAGTTGCAGCCCGTGTCCATGATGGCATGGAATGATCTCAGTATTAACGAGGATGGTGAGAGATCCTCAGGGACAGTTCCAGCTTTTTCTCTGTGGGTTCAGGGGGGGATTTGCACACTTGGTAAGAGGTGTGATCCCAAAATAGTATCTGCTGTGCTCCCATTATCTCGTGTGGTGAGGGAAGGGATCTGTCTGGGGATGCTTCTGCAGCTGAGCTGTGCTGGGGCAGGGCATGGCTATGTTTTGTATCTACAGAGCCCAAATTCATGTTGTCTTTGTAAAGCAAAAGGGAATTTGATTCCAGTGGGCAGTGACAAGTTCCTCAGATCTGCTGAGAACAGCTTGGTTTAGGTACAGCCTAAGTGCCTCAGTGTTAGGGTTAAGATCCTGCCTTGTGCAGGTATTGGGAGTGGTCCTTGGATTCATCCATGGCATCTGGGATGTGTCACTTACCTTCCCTCAGCAGATGTGACACCTCCAGTGCACCTTCTAAGGGTGAGTGTGTCTCTTGAACATGCCCTTAGGGACTCTTGGGGCTGTGATGTGAGCAAGGAAATCCCTTTTATGGGATAAATCCACTCATCACAAACCTAAAAGCCTCCAGTATCATAGCGGGCTTTGGGGTCTGTAGCTCATCTCAGCCTCGCCTTCTGGCTCATGTGGAGTGCTCAAGGGATCCATGGCTCTGGAAAGGCACCTGAGTATTCCAAACTGCTGTAAAAGACTTGCTCAGGAGTAAGTGTTCCAGTCCTGCTGCTCTTGGCTGCTGAGACCTCTGTTCCCTGTTTTCATGCTTGACTTCTGGACCTGGGCTCAGCTCAGATCTGAAGGAATGGTTCAGTTTGCAAGGACTGCTGCTCACAGCTTGGCCTAATGCACCTGCTGAAGCACAGGGGTCTGTTTTTCCTGTTTTTCTGAAGAACAGGATTGTTCCTGAGCTCTCTGTGCTGGATTTTTCACAGCAGAACCCTCTGCCTTGGCTGTCCTTGGGCTCTGAGTAAGTGTTAGCCCTATGCAGGATGCTCAGAGCTTGTCTCAAGGATAAGAACCCAGAGACACCCTGTGCACAGTGGTGGTAGCACCTCCTGACCCAGTCCCTGGGAAGGAAAAGCAACTTCAGATAACTTATCAGCCTTAATAACTAAAACCACCAACACAGTGGTGTCTGTTCCCTTCCTGAAGTTATAGGAATAACTATCCAGGGGCTAATGAAAGTGTGAGGCTGGAGCTGTGGTCTGCCTCTGCTTTCCATGGCAGTGGGCCAAGCATGAGGCTCAAATTGCTGTTGCACTCTTAACCCTGACTCAGCTTTGTGTGCCTTAATCCCTGGGGCTGCAGGGAAGGCTCTGGGGAGAGAATCCTGCCCAAAACAGCATCTTCCTGTGAGCCAGGGGCACTTCCCTGCTCAGCTGAGGGGCTGTTCCCAGCTGAAGACACGACATTACCTGCTGGAATACGAGCCGAGGACTCTGCAGTGCTGTTCAGAGGCTGAGGTTACAGACAGATCTTCTGGGAGTCACAGCAGGAGTACAAATTCCTCCATGGATTTCCAGGCTGCTGGAATGGGTGCTGAATCAGGAGTTTCCCAGCTGGATGTCACCGATGCCTGTTTTGATGGGACAAGAGGAAGCAGCCTCAAGTTGTGCCAGGGAATATTTAGACTGGATGTTAGGAAAAAAATTTTTCACTGGAAGGGTGGTCAGGTATTGGAACAGGCTCAGGGCGGTGGTGGAGTCCCCATGCCTGGAGGTGTAGAAAAAATACGTGGATGTGGCACTTAAGGGCATGGCGTAGTGGTGAATGTGGTGGTGCTGGATTCACAGTTGGACTCGATGACCTTGGAGGGCTTTTCCAACCTCAGTGATTCAGTGATTCCATGGCACTCCCAAAGTGCTTGGATGTCACCTACAGGCAAACAAATGAGGATTCAGGTATATTTCTGCTTTGGAGTCACCACGTGGCCCTTCCAAGGCCCAGTTTCCTGTAACTCAGATGAGTTTTAGCACTCAGAGTGGACTGTGCCCCACTCCTGTATTCCCTGGGCCAGGACAGTGGGACAGAGAACATTCCTGAGGCTTAATACCTCCTGCTGAAGAACTGTGTCCCATTCACCACTGAGTGCTGCTTGAGCTCATCCTCAGCCACAGGAAGAGGAGCCAGGCAGTGGAAGTGGCTCTTGGAAGAGAATCACTGAAGCTGTCCAATGTCCTTTGAAATGCTTGGAACCACTGCAGTGGCTCAGACAACGCTCAGATCCTGAAATGTCTCTGGAAATCCCGTTGGCAGCAGCCTGATTCCTGAAGCTCATGTGCCATTTCTACCTCAGTGCTGACTTGTAAGCGGGAGCCAAGGAATCCCACCAGGATAAAAGCTGACTAAGGATGCCTGGGAGGAGATGAGTGATCCTTCACTGCTGACAGGGAAGGCTCCTTGTGGGAGCAGGGAGACTGAATTTCCATACCTGTGCAGTGATCCCACAAGTACAGGAGGGATCTGTCTGGATGTGTCTCTGCCTCTTCCCAAGTTCCTTCAAAGTCTCTAATCATGAGCTTTGCCTGTGGCTGAATGGGACCCCAGCTCTGGGATCGTTCCTGCTGGGGTCTGTACCTGGAGCTGGACACAATCCAGTTCCTGCCATGGCTGCTTTCCTGACCAGTGACTCGGGAGTGTCTGCACCTTCTTAAACTGTCCCTACTCTCTGTACCTGGAGCTGGACACAACCCGGTTCCTGGCATGGCTGCTTTCCTGACCAGTGCGAGCACTGCTTCCCTGTCCCTTTGCAGCAGGAACTCCCATCTGAGCTGTGACTTGGGAGTGTCTGCACCTTCCTAAACTGCCCCTACTCCTCTAACATGGAAATCCAGCATGGCTGAGCTTCTCAAACAGCCCAAAACACTGGGAAAGGGACATGTATTTTTGAAGGACTGTAATGACTTTTAAGTGCTAAACTCCCTTCTTTTCTTGAAGTCTTTAAGGTGTGATGTTAAAGTGTTTGTCAGATACGGGGTGTTAAATATGTTTGTGGTTGTTGGGTACCTGTATTTGGGCTGGGCTTGCACAAGGAAATAAGTACCAGTCTTTTGGGTCCAGAGCAAGGCTTGGTGCTAATAAATAATCCAGAGTCCGTGGAGATGTCCAGCTCTGGCTCCCTTGTTTATCTCTTGACCAAGTTGAAAGGAAACTGTAGGCCGTGTAAAGTAATCCTGTGCAAATCTTTCCTGCAGGTCATATTCAAAGTGAAATGTGCAGCTGAATTCAACAAGTACAGGTAAGTGCTGCTGTCCTGACCTTCCCTTCAAAGCTGGTCCCAGGGGAACTGGCTGCAGTGCTGGGAACAGGAGGGTCAGGCCCCAAAGGCTGAACAGAGCTCTAATTCCATCCCTGTGCTCTGAGAAAGGAGCAGAGCTGTGCCTTGGAGCAGGACTGGGAGCTGCAGGGGTGCCAGGGGAGCTCAAGCATCCCAGTTCCCCTGGATGAACTCCTAGGGTCACTTTGAGCTGTCCCAGCCCAGGAAAGATGTGCAGAATGAGGTGAGCACTGGGTGAGTCCCAGGTTTGTGCAGCCCAGGTGCTTCCCAGGGAAACCCAGAGTGGAAAATGCAAGCTCCAGTGGCTCTCAATAAAGGAGTTGCAGTGGTTGTGATGACTCATGGCTTATTGACTGGAGTTAATGCAGAGCTGGAGCAACACTTAAAATCTGCAAGATAAGAACCTGACTGTCAGAAGATGAGTCTTGTAACTCATGACTGCTTACGCTGCTCATGTGTTATGAGAGCAGCTCCAACAAATCCTCTGCAGCCTTGGGCTGCCAATACAACCCCTGAAATTTGCTGGAAGGGAGGTGCAGAAGGAACCTGGACTCGTCTCAGTCACCATTTTCCCCCTCACCATCTCTCCAGGGTCCTGTTGTACCTGGGCTCCATCCTCACCAGCCTCCTGTTCCTAGTTGTGAATTTAACCTGTGCAATGCTGATCCATGGTGAGGTCCCGGAGAAGCAGCTGAGGTGGACAGTCCTGGCCCGGGCCCTGGTCAACGACAGCCTCTTCATCCTCTGTGCCATCTCCCTGGCCTGCTGCATGTGCAAGCTGGGAAAGATGTCTTCAGCCAACGTCTACCTCGAGTCCAAGGTGGGTAAATGCCTTGGGAACTCCCACTGGGACTGTTCAGCTGGATCTGGGTGTGCTCACTCAGGGCAGTGCTGGCCTGGTGGCATCTGAGCTGCTCTTGCTCAAATTCTCCTTCCAGTGGGGAGGTGGCAACTCTTGGATTCCTCCCTCCACAAAGTGCACACTCCTGCTGTGGGAATGATGTTTCCTGCATGTTTTACCGGAATACTTTGTCTGCAGCTTTGGCATAACATATTTATGAGCTGCTTCTGCTTTTTAGGCACAGAAAATCCTGGGGTTTGCCTTGAAGAGAGTGTTCTTGAAGAGCAGCAGGTGCAGTTTTTGCTGTGTATTTTACCTGTGGCAGGTGTGTCATGATTCCCTGCAAAGGGAAATGATCCCCCAACAGTCCAGCTTTAGCTGGGCTCGATTTGGGCAGGAGATGTCATGGATGAATTGAGCATCTTTGAGTGGGAGGAGAGGTTGCTGTAGGTCCTGTCCCAAAGCAGGACAGGTCAGGGTCTGAAGACACACAGCTCTTTTCCAGCAGGTGGGAGAGTGGAAAAGCCACCAGCAACATGGCAGGAGGCTGCAGTGTCCACTTGAGTGCCTGGAAACATCTAGAGGAAAAACAAAAGCACCTGAGCTTAGCCAGTTGAAGCTGAGGCCTTCTGTAGGAGATTTCTGGCTCCTTAAGCAGCAGAGGGCATCGGTGGCTTCCCAGAATCCAGGATGTGTGGGCTGGGACTGCTGTCCCACCTGGCTCCTGTGACAGCTGTCCAGAGGCTGCAGGTTACATCCAGCTCTGCAGTGAGCCGGGAGCAAGCAGGAGCAGAGAACGTGCTCCCATCCCTGCTGGCCTGGGCCTGGTCTCCAGCTCTGACTGGCTCTGGACACTCATTAACTCACCCAGTGCAGGAACTTCCTCCCCTCACATGCCCGAGGCTGCCCCTGGGCTGTGTACAGCGTGCTCCAAGGAGGCTCTCCACTTGGATACTCACCCTGGCTGTCTGCTAAAGGTCTCTGCCTCCATCCCCTGCCTTGGGGCCATCCTCTGATGTTGTGTGTGGGAAATTGCTGCAGAAACGGGGTGGGGATGAGCAGAAATGTTACACGAATGCCACAGAACTCAAAGCCACGCAGCAAGGCTGGAGGCTGCTGCCTCCACACTGAAGGTGGGAAAGTTGGAGCCATGGGAAGGCTGGACTGCAGCCAGCTCCTGTCCTGTGGTCCTTGTGAGCTGGAGCCTTGCTTCAGCAGCCTTTGTGCCTCGTTATTCTGGCCTGAGCAGCATGGGCTCAGCTTCCAGGGACAGCAGGATGTGTTCTGGGCTTCGGTGCTGTCACTTGTCTGTTGGCACCTCTCTCCTGCTGACTCTCTCAAGACACTGTCCTGAGCTCCAAATCTAGGAAAATAGAACTGGGATGTGGAGCAGGCCAGTGAGATGAGCTTCCCCAGCAGATTCTCTGCTTAAATACAAAGGCAGCTCAGGTGCTGAGGGGTGTTTGTCCCCTCACTGGCTTGGTGCCTCCCAGCAGCCATTGAAGGGATTCATGGATGGATTTAACAAAACCTGGTTTCTCCCAGAATCCCAGAATGGTTTGGGTTGGAAGGGATCTTAAATCCTATCCAGTTCCAAATCCCTGCCGTGGGCAGGGACACCTTCCACTATCCCAGGCTGCTCCAAACCCCATCCAACCTGGCCTTGGACATTGCCAGGGATACAGGGGCAGCCACAGCTTCTCTGGGCACCCTGTGCCAGGGCCTCCCCACCCTCCCAGCCCAGAATTCCTTCCCAATATCCCATCTAACTGTGCCCTCTGTCTGTTTGAAGCCATTCTCTTGTCCTGTCCCTCCAGGCCATTGTAAATGGTCTCTCTGCATCTTTCCTGTGGGCCCCCTTCAGGGGTTCAAGCTCTGGGTCTTTCTGCCCACCCCAAATATTTGGGCTTCTTTCCCAGACAAACCCCGTGTGCAGTGTTGGGGTGCTGAGCTGCTGTAAGTGAAGTATCTCTGCAGAGTCTTACAGGGTGTAAAGCAGAAGTTGATTTTCCTGGTGGTTGGTTGTTGGCCTTGTGGAGATGCCCAGAGGAGGGCAGGGGGTGAAACAACATCTCCCTGGACTCCCAGTTTGGAGCTGACTGACAAAGTCCTGCCAGTGACACTCCAGTGCTTCAGATCCTTCCCTGATCCCAGGCAGCTCTGGCTGTGTGGCTCCTGCAATGAACTCATCACATGAGAAAGCTCTTACCCAGCTCTGAATATTTTAGCAACAACATACAAATGTTCTGGGTCATTCTTGCCTGCACAGCTGCTCATGCATTTAAGGGAACGGGGAGGAACATCACGGCTCTGTATTACAACTCTTTTTATTTCTTCCTGTCCTAGGGAACATCTGTCTGCCAGGCTATTCTGGTGGGATCTGTAGTGGCCCTCCTGTACTCCTCAAGGGCTTGCTATAACCTGGTAGCTGTGGCCATATCTCCAGACAATGTTCCTGGTCCTTTTAACTATGGCTGGGACAACCTTTCAGACAAGGTGAGTGCATGACCCCCAATCCAGAACCAGTGAAGTGAAATGCAGTCACTCTCATCAGGTGAGGATGAAAAGGGGGCTCTGGGGGGGTGTCTGGGTAGCCAAACCCCCACATGAGCTGCCCTTCTGCTTTCAGAAGCTCTGCTTGCTCTCTCCACCCAGCAAACCCGAGTCTTCCTCTCTCCAACCACTTCTTCAGGAAGGATTCCCTTTTGTGCTCTTCCCTCTCAGCCTGCCAACTCTTCTTTTGAGGGAGAGGAGGGACAACTCAACTAGAGCAGAACAGCAATGCTTAATCAGGCATGGCAGTGTGAGAGGGAGAGCCACTGGTGTGGGGAGCGAGCTCCCAGTGCCCTGGTAGCACACTCTGAGCAGAAGCAGCTCACCCAAACCAGCAGCAGCAGCCAGGTGAAGGTCACTGTGCTTTAGGGACTCCTGCCTCCAAAGGGTTTCTCTGCACTCCCAGTCCCAGCTTTTGGGAGCTCTTTGGGTGGCTGGGACGACACAAACCCCTCTGCCTTGTGCCCACAGGTGCACGTGGAGGTGAGCAGTGAGGAGTATGTGGTGTTTGGAGTGGTCCTGTTCCTCTGGGAGCTGGTGCCAACTACTTTCGTGGTGCTGTTCTTCCGTGCTCAGAGACTGAGCCAGAACCTGGTAGGTCTGGGCAAGTCCCCCTGTGCAGGGAGGAGCCCCTGGATTCTGGTCTAACTCCTTTCTCCCTGGCAGACTCCAGCAGGGATGGTCAACAGCCACAGCTACAGCTCCAGGGCCTATTTCTTCGACAATCCGAGGCGCTACGACAGTGACGATGACTTGTCACGGCTCGGGGCCAGGGAAGGAGGGTGAGTAAGGGTTGTGGTGCTGCTCTGCTGCCCTCTTGGGAAGCAACAGAGCTTCTGGCTTCTGCTCCTAGGAAAAAAATTGGTGGAAGAGGCAGCTTGGGCAAGGTGGATGGAGCAGGGAGGCTCTCACAGAGCTTTTGTTCCCTTCTGCAGCTCACAGGGAGCTGTTTTTATTGGGCAGAAGTGACCAGCTCAGAGAGGTGGATATGTGGATGGTGCTCACAGGTAGTGATTGCAGACAGGAGACCTCATCCGGGATGGCTGGGATCCATTTCAGAGGGCTCTGAAATTATTTCCAGAGGGGCTTCTTTGCTGGGAAGTGAGAGCTCCTGGGGGGGAGCTGGGACAAAGCTCTGCAGGAACCTCTGGTGTGGGGGAGAATGGTCAGGGATTCCCAGCAAAACCGTACAGGGCATCCTGGCAGCCCTGTCACCCATCATTGTGGAATCATGGAACGGTTTGGACTGGAAGGGACCTTACAGACCAAGTTCCACCCCCTGCCTTGGGCAGGGACACCTTCCACTGCACCAGGTTGCTCCAAGCCCTGTCCAACCTGGCTTGGAACACTTTACTTCATTTCCACTTCACTTCCAAGTCCCTCACTTGCTGCCCAGGGGTGTAGTGAGCTGTTCAGAGGTTCTGAACTGCTCTTCTTGACAAGTGTTGTGGGGCCTCTTCTCTCCTTGTAGCTGTCTCATCAAAGCCAAGTTCCTTGGAGCTATTGCGCCTTCGAACTTTGACACCCTGACCAGTGCTGGGAGCAGAAGTCTGGAGAAGCCAACTTATTAATCCCTAAAAGTCCATGCTTGGTTTTTTCTGTCTCTCCTGCAGCTTAGCCACCCCTCAGTCTGGCTTTTTTTTTGTCTCTCCTGCAGCTTGGCCACCCCTCAGTGCTCGGGCTGCTACGGCTCCCTGGCTGGGACCGACAGCGGGAGCGCCGCGGACAGCGCGCCCTTGCTCTGCGCCGCTGGCGGCTCGGAGACCAACCACCACCACCACAGCTCCCACCCTGCCCCACAGAACTGAGGAGGCTCCCTCTCTTCCCAGAGTGGCACTCGTGTATAGGATTGTAACCTGGTTTATTCCTCTTTTCCTCCTCTCCCCCTAAAGCATCTAACTCATGACACAAACATTCCACTACCTGCCGCAGCTGCGCACGGGACTGAGCCCAGGGCTGCAGGCAGTTAAGTCAGAGAACTGTGACTTTAAGGTACCATGTAGCAAAGTGAAGCTGAACTCTTTGGAAGCTTTTTTTTTTCTTGGTCTGGTCTTCAAGATGTTGGCAGCTAAATGCACCAGAGCTTCCTCACTAGAAAAGAAACATCAAATGCATATTTGCACTTTTATCTGCACACTTGGAAGGAACGAATCTTGCTCAGGTCTGTGCTTGGCCTGAGACTGTTCTAGTTACTCTTTTAATTGCACATCCAGAGGTGGGAGAGGCACTGTCTTCCTACAAAGACGTGTTCCCTGAAGGACGCTGCATCCTGCCTCCCTGGGAGCGGGTTGCTCTGTCCAGGCAGGGCCCCCGGCGCTGGATGCTGGAGTTTACTGTGCCATATTCCCACCTGGCAGGGCTGGGTGAGGCCTCCGGGGCTTGGGGTGGGGGGGGTCTTGCTCTGCCTGCTGGTCCCACCTGGCTGCTGCCCTGTCCTACCTGGGCCTGCGGCTCAGAGCTGAGTGAGGTCAGCGTTCCTGCTGGCCTTGTGACCATCCCGGTGGCCCATGGCAGAGGGACAGGGCTGGCCTTTCCCTGCAGGCAGAGGCTGGAGCTGGCTCAGCAGGAGTGTGTGTGCAGGAATGTGTGTGAATCCGGGGCTGCTGCACCCACCGGGTGCTGGCCCTGCTCCCCCTCCTCATTGCCCACAGTGGGGCTCCCCTCGTCCCCCTCAGTATTAAATTGCATTTAGCAGATAACCAAGAGTTTTAACCTGAAGTGAATGTGAACTGCTGGGTCCCCACTGAGGTGCAGGGCGTGTGTGGCTGCTTGTGGAACATTGCTCTTTCAGAGGGAAGGGGCAGAAACCACAGAGATCTGCTCCCTGGGCTCCTTGCTCTGCCCTCCCACTGCCCCCAGAGCTGTGGAGTGCACAGGGGAGGAGTGCTGGGTTAGGCTGGGAGAGGTCCCTCGGTCTTGACTTAACCAAAATAGCCAAGTTTGACCTGGCCTGGGCTCGTGGAGATGAGGCTTGGTGTTATTCCTGGCTTGTCCCTGAGCCAGCCGCAGGGATGAGCAGAGCAGCTTTGGATGAAAGGCGCTGGTGCAGGGAGGGAGCTGCTCTGGCCATGGGGCCAATCCACCCTGGGACTGCTTTTAACCTGCCCTGTGCTGCTTCAGCCCCGGTGTGACACTGGGGGACAGGGAATGCTGTGCTGGGAAAACGGCCTGGGAGCTGGAGGGAGCCAGGGGAGCCTCAGTGGTGACAGCTGTGTGTGAGAGAAACCCCAGCCCCGGGGCAGCCCCGGCCTCTCCTTACCAGCCTGGCCTCCCTCGCCCCTGGGGCTTAGCTGAGTCGGTGTCACTTGTCCCACTGCCCACACCCCGTCCCTGTGCGTGCCCTGTGCTTTCCCTGCTCACCTCCTGCACTCGTGCAGGCCCAAAAAAGCAGCAAGTCCTGCTTCTTTTTTTGGAGAAGGCAAAGATGGCAACTCTCAGCACATCCCTTGCTCGAGTCCCTGCCCCAGAGCTCCACCCCGGCTGCTCCCCTGTCTCCTGGCAGGAACAGGTCGCTCCATCTCAATGCCTGCTTGGCTTATGGCAAAGGGAAAGGCACTGTCACCCTTCCTTCTGCTCTCATAAGTCTCCAAAGACAGCAAGTGACACTCATGGCCCCTGTTCTTGCTTAAATTCCAAAGCACTAGGAGCACTTTAAGTTTTACTTTGGAGGGAAAGGAGTGTAGTGCAAAAAAAAAAAAAAATTACTACAAAATCCAAGGGCTACAGGCTCATTGTTCCTATTGCACTGAAGCACACACCCACACTACGATCTTCCTGGATTTGGGATGGCAGGTCAGGGCAGTGAGCCTCGTTGCTGATGGACCCCTGAGCGACTGGCCAAGCGTTTGGGTTTTACTCCTTTGTCCGGTGGATTCCAAACTGACCGCTCCTCCCGGGGCCGGTCCCGTGTTTTACTGAAGTAATTTATAGCTGAGAAGTTATAATGACTTTTTTAATGCATAGTTGCCTTTCATTAAACTTTCTTTTGGGTTTGTTTTTTTTTTGTTTTGGTATGGTTTAACAGTGTTCTGGCTTTGCAGGCGGGCAGCAGCTGCTGCCCCAGGAGCTGTGGCCAATGAATGTACCTATTTGTTCTTCACTAAACTGTAACCAAGCACTACTCTGTCGA
The DNA here is from genome assembly GCA_013397915.1 of Daphoenositta chrysoptera. Lineage (NCBI taxonomy): Eukaryota > Metazoa > Chordata > Aves > Passeriformes > Daphoenositta > Daphoenositta chrysoptera. The sequence continues at coordinate 165,695 of VZRO01004980.1, read as the reverse complement.
AATAAAAAAAAAAAAATTTAAAAAAAAGAACCTTCTGTGCTGGGATGGCTCCCAGGGTGACCCGGCCAGCTCCAGGTGTGGCCCTGTGGTCCCCTGTGCCCTGCCAGGACCTGGCACATCTGACTGCTCTGCTGCCCACAGGGCTGGAAGCTCTGTGGGTTGGGCTCTGAGGGCTGAGCTGGGGGTGGCACAGGGAGTTTATCCTCTGGTGTTTCTCTGGCTGCAGCCCCGAGGGATGTTCTGTCCCGAGGGAATGGCTGGAGCTGTGTCAGGGGAGATTTAGGTTGGATATTACAAAAAGATTCTTCCCCCAGAGGGTGCTGGGCACTGCCCAGGCTCCCCAGGGAATGGGCACGGCCCTGAGGCTGCCAGAGCTCCAGGAGTGTTAGGACAGCACTGCCAGGGATGGACAGGGTGGGATTGTTGGGGTGTCTGGGCAGGGCCAGGAGCTGGACTGGATGATCCCTGTGGGTCCCTCCAGCTCAGGATATTCCATGGTTCTGTGTCTCCATCTTGTGAGGTACAATATGCTCAGAGCAGCTCCCAGGGCTGGTCAGACACTTCTGGCCACGGGCTGAGCTTTGTCCTTCTCCAGGACGGGATCCCCAAAGCCTCAGTAGCACGGAGGAGCTGAAAGCCCCAGCTCCAGACCTGGAGCTTCCCTTGTTCCTTGCCCAGGTTTATCCACATCCACGCGGCCTGGAGCCAAACAGCAGCAGCTCTGCTGGAGCACATGCTGCCTCTTCCTGCTCTTCCCACATTTTAGGGTGGAAAGCAGAGGGGTTTCCACACAGATCCAGGCTCGGGGTTCTGTTTTCCAGCAGCACTGCCCGCACCCGAGCCTGTCCTTTGTCCCTGTTGCAGTGTTGGATGTTGGATGGTGCAGTTGGGGGCTGGCTGGAAGCAGGAACAGGGGATCTCACCTCTATGGCTGTGGGGGAACCAGGGGCTGTGTCCCCCCCAGGAGGGACCCTCTGCCCTCTCCCAGCAGCTCTGTCCCACTGCTTGTCCTTGGAGCAGCAGAGTTCCCCCATGCCACCTCCAAGGAGCAGCAGCCCTGTGCCTGGCACATCCTTTCCCATTTTAGCCCTGCCTCCAGGGAGCAGATCCCAAAAGAGGGCAAACCCACTTGAACAGGCTGGGAGGGGCAGGAAGGCCAGGAGAAGGCTGGGATTGGGGTCCTGGCAGCAGCTGCTGCCGCACGGACAGTCAGGTGCAGCTGACGGTGCACTCCGCTTTTCCTGAGTGAGGAATGGCAGCCTCCAGCTGCCACATGGAAACAGGTGGGGTTCCTCCAGCATGATCTTTCTTGGTGCATCTTACCAGCCTTCAGGGGGTGCAAGGAGCACCAGGAACTGCCTGTTCCCACAAGAATGTTTCCCGAAGAAGAGGAATTCACCTTGGGACAGCAGCAGCACCTACAATCCCTTGAAGTTGTTTTTTTTATGCAGCAGGAAGTTGGTGTAGGCACACTGTGAGTGAGGAGCAGACAAGGAATTTCCCACAAATTTATTCAATGGCACAGTTCTTGCCCTACCTCCAGCTCCTGAGGGCAAGGCCATGGGTCTGATCCATCCAAATAGCAGTATTTCAAAGAGTTATTCCAAATGATCTTCCAATATATAAAATAAAATCTACATATAGTCCTCACTTTGATACAAAAAAAAATTAGCTTTTTTTTCTTTCCCTTGTACAAAATATCTCCTCAGCAGGTTACAGACAATCAGCTGGGAACAGGAGGCCCAGCAAATGGTTTCCATGGTTTAAGTCAGAGTGTGATGGAATGATGGTGTTTGTCCACAAGTCTCTTTCTCTCCACTGAATTCATCGCATGTTTTGTAAGATATTCCTGAAGTTTTCCAGTTCTTTGACGCTGGTTGAGACCCTGTGTGCAAGGAGAGCAAAAGGGAAATGTTCCAGCAACATCCATTTCATGAATTATTTAAAATCCAGGAGAAAGGGGCTGTACCAAGCAAAGCTTCAAGCAGATCTTGGGAAGAGAGGATTTGGAATTCCAGCTAAATTAGGTTGAGGTTACAACCAAGCCCTTCACTAATTCCTCTGCCTCTTTTTAAAGCAAACACTGAGAATCACAGTGGAACAGGATGTTGAGGAACTTATCCTTGAAAAAACCTGTTTGCCAGAAACTCCTGGCCTCTCAACATCACAAAGAGCTCATGTATAACCAGAGTGTCCTGAAATCCCCTCCTAAAGGCTTCGTTATCCTCCTTTTCTGCAAAAAACTCTTCATCCAGCTCTCCTCAGGGGCTGGACTGTTAAATTCAATCATGGCAAACCGATCTAGGAATGAACTGGTGGAAGGGAACAACCTGCAGGAGAGGTCTAAGGAAAGCAGCCCTTGCCTGGGACAGCGTGTTTCAAGGACTTTTCAGCGTGTTTTCAAGAGTCACACAGTCCCTTAAAAATGACGAAATTCTTTGTATCTTAGCACAAATACTTCCTTGAATTCCTGACAGAAATTTAGAGTATAAAGAATACTTTAAATTATCCCGACTCTTGCACTCCGTATCAACACCACCTGGTATCAGACTATGACAAGAGCAAGAGTCCCCACCAAAACCACTGAGAAGTGACTGAAATGAGAGCTGAAACTGGATGTAACACAGCAGCTTGTGCAAAAGTAGAGGGCAAAGTCTCAAACTCACCTTCCAAAGGCATTAAATAAGGCCACAATCTCTTGTCTGGTCAGCTGGAATCCATAGGAAGGGCCGCTCTCGGGAATCTTTTCGATGAGGTTCTCTGAGAAGAGGATCTTCAGCGCCGTGCCCAAGCCCTGTGTCTGTGCAAAACAGGATCATTGAACAGCAGCTTCAAACCTCCCTCCACCTGGGCAACATCATCTTAACAGGGCAAGAGGGTTTCACTTAACCCAGGCTCTGCATCCCCTTCCCTCTTGGGTTATCCCAGTTTCCAGGCTGAGCAAGCTGGGATCAGCCGCTTCCTGCTGCCTGCATAGGTAAGGAAAGCAGCAGCCCTGAGCTGTATCCAGGAGATGACTGGTATCCAAGGACCACATCCACACCAGTCCCAGCATCAGTGCTCCCAGACACTGCTGACAAACCTCACCTGCAATTTCCCCCACAGCCGACACTTGAAGCAGCCAACACAGTCCATGATCTTGGAAATATTCTTAAAGTGCAGCCTAAATTCCTCCTGGGGGAAAAGACATTCATGTTGGTCGTGGTTATGTACTAATTAGGGCTCCTTCCAGGTATTAATCTGAATTAATCCTCGAATTCAGTGGGACTGAGGTAGGGAAAAGCCTCCTGCAGTGGGGTCCTTGGCAGAAATTACCTTTAGTTTAGCAGCTTCCTTTTTATTCCCTGCAAAGAAGGAGTTTTCATCGAAATGCAGCGGGAAAGACCTGGAATGGAATGAAGAGAGTTTGATTTCTGCCCAGGTTGGTTGTATGGCTGCAGTCAGGGGTGGGGATAAACACAGGTGGGAGCCACTGGATCTCCAGACGTGTTCTAATCTTACATCCAACCCCAAGGAATGGAATGAGATGATTTAAGGTCCCTTCCAACCCAAACCACTCTGTGAGTCTATCATCTCCAATTTGAGCTGGCATCTCACCTTGGAGACAGTTTTAGCCCTTGTTCAATGGTTTTTAAGCAATTTCAGTGTTTTCTGCCAGACAGAAGCACAGGAGGGTGACAAAATAAATCAAACATTGATCACTTTAAGAGACATCCATTTCTTTCTGGTTCCAGTATCTTCCATTCTTTTTACTCCAACCTCTATCCAACAGCCCAAACCTCTGTTACCAAGATATTTAGGATGTTTTTCTAGTTGCAAACACGAAGCCAGGCCTGGTATCCCACAGATGAGTCACACAGGTAGCCAATTTTAGGGCTGACACGTAGGCAGTTATTAAATTCAATTCTGCTAAACCCAAAAGGCAGCCAAGGCTATTAAACTGTGGGACTAATTACCCAAATTCTGCAATTTGCATACAGATACTAATGTGTTCCCAGCAAAACTTCACTACTGGTACTATGCCCCTGCTCATTGCAAGGGGGCTGCACTAGATGACCTTAAAAAGGTCTTTTCCAACCCAAACCATTCCATGTTTCTATGATTCTACTGCACAAATCACTCCAGGAAAGAACCCAGAACCTGCCTTTCTAGGAGCTTTACATGACAGATTAAGCACACTCAGAGATGTTGCCAGAGCCACCATCCCCAGGTACTGAGTGCAATTACTTGGCCAGATGGAGGATTTCCAGCAGCAGGTGTTTCATTTCTGCATCCTGGCTTTCATTCCCGGTGTACAGCTGGAAACCTGGGCGCTCAAAGAAGGGCAGCACTTTGGAGAGAGCCCTCAGCTCGATCAGGTAGAGAAAATAGAGGTTCTTGAGTCTTCTGGGCCCTTCCCCTCTGGTGAGGACTTCATCAAACCTCTGCTGGAACTCGGTGACATTGGGGCCCCATTTCTTCTCCGACCACGTGTCTGAGACAGAAAATAACCCCAAAGACATGAGATAGAGGGGTTTAGTTCTGGTTCACCTCCTCCCTCCAGGGAAATGGGGAAATGTGATTCCAGCCAGGGAGATCCCAGCTTTTCCAAGTCACTGACCCAAAACCACAGAATCATTAACGTTGGAAAAAACCTCCAAGATCAACCTTTGAATGAGTCCAACCTTTGAGTGCCACATCCAATCTGGAGGTTCCTTGAACCTCCAGGGATGGTGATTCCACCACTTCCCTGGGAAGCCCCTTCCAGTGAAGAAATTTTGCCTCAAAATTGTTCAAGGGAGGCATGATTTTAACTCAATTCAACCCCCAGAAAATACAAAACTCCTGTAGACTTTTCTCGGGTGGTTCCTGAGTCTTCCTAATGAACAGGGACACCTTAAGAGAATTCCTGATGATATGGAAAAGCAAGAGTGGAGGAGACTGGCCTCTATTTTCCATTTTTAAGCCCACAAAGGATATTTCTGTTGCTCATCCTACCATGTATTTAAGATTATTATATAAAATATGTAGTGGAAGATGTGAAAGTCATACCAAGCTGATGCCACAGCCCCAACTCATCTCTTGCCTCTGACGTTTCCCACATTATCCCATCTCCCAACTCCAGTGTGGCCTAACTCACTTCGAGGTGAGGACCACGTGGGCTGTGGAGACTTAAATAAAATTATTTGGTTAAATCTAATTGACTTGCCCAAGTTCGCACAGCTATCTCCTTGATTTTCAAGCCCAGGGTTGAAATTGGGATTTCTCAGACAGCTACTTATGGACCAAAGCACGGGAAGGAAATGGAAGTGGAAATGGCTCCTGGAAGTGGATCAATGGCCTTTGGGAAAGCCCAGCCAAGCATCTCCCAGTCCAGGTCAGTTATTGCTGAACTGACCATCACAAAACCAGGCTGGGAAAGGGCAGCCTCGATCCACAGTTAGAAACCCACTCCAAAAATAACCCTGGAGGAAGAACAGAGGGAATATGTGCTGGAAGTCCTGGTACAGAGCACGGTCCAGCCCCTGTCAGACCTGGGGGCATGTGGCAACTGCACCCCTAATCCTGTTACACAAGCTGGGTGCTAGGAAGAGCACAAATAGGCCTGAATCCTGCTGGAACAGGCACCAACCAGCATTTAGCAGAGCCATGGAAGTGTCAGCTTTGGGGTGAGGCAGGAAATCTGGGGCAGGAAGCAGGATTTACCTTGCAGGAGGTACCTAGCACTCAGGTGGATGTTGATGCTGGTGTGAAGACCAGAGATGAGCCTGTAGAAAGCTCTCTTCTCCACACAGACCCCTGCAAAGAAAAGGGCAGTTTAAGACACTGAAAGCACCCACTGGATTTTCAATTCTCCTGGCTGTGAGGCAGGAATCTAATCCCACTGACTGTGGGCACTAATTCCACCCACTCCCTGGCCATTTCGTGTCCATCCCAGGAAGAGCAACCACGTTCAGACCAAAGATTACCTTTGAGCCACTTGTAAAATGTGTGCCCTGGAAAGAAAGGAAAACACATCAGTGGGGGTACAGCCCAAGCCTGATGCCCTGAATCCACCTCCCAGGCTGGCCCCAGAGGGCCCTCTGCCCACTCCAGTTTGCAGAAACTGGGAAAGGAGCATTAAAAGAACATGAAAAGAGTTTTCCTGCCCACCCTGGTGACTGATGCTTCTCTAACACGGTGTGGCAGCAGCTCAAAACAGCACGTGGACTTTCCCAAAGGGGCTGGGGGGGCAGAGCAGCAGAGTGTTGGGAAAAACAAGGATCAGGGATTGCTTTCCTCTTCTGGGCAGTGTGGGGAGAGGGATGTTTTTATAAAACAAACAAACCAACCAACCAAAAAACCACAGAGTGCAGCCGAGCATGTAGAATCCCACAAGTCAGAGTTTCACTATCCCTGCTCCGTGCTTGGAAGTTATCTGGAGATCAGGATTTGGGGATGGTTTGCACACAGAAAGACGCTGTGGGAAATGAAGAACTCCAGGGAACAGCCCTTCCCAGGGCCTGAGGGAGATGGGCACCCAGCTCCTACAGCTTCAGAGGCTGTTGGGATTGTGAGTCTGTTCAAAACTTTCTCAGCAATAAGCACTGAAAAAAAACCCCAGGACAATTCCCGTTCCCAAAGGCTTCCCACACTTCAGTGACTGCCTTCAAACAGGACTTGTGCTCTTAAAAAAATGCTGGTGGACTTTTTAAGCCCTTCAGATGAGGATGGGATGGGATAGGGAGCTCAGAGGGATCTCTGCACAGGGTCCTCTTTGCTCAGGTGACCAGGGACAGGAACAGGGAACAGCTGGAGCTGTGTCAGGGGAGGTTTAGGTTGGATATTACAAAAAGATTCTTCCCCCAGAGGGTGCTGGGCACTGCCCAGGCTCCCCAGGGAATGGGCACGGCCCCGAGTCTGCCAGAGCTCCAGGAGCATTTGGACAGTGCTGCCAGGGATGGACAGGGTGGGGTTGGTGGGGTGTCTGTGCAGGGATGGGAGCTGGACTCCACGATCCTTGTGATCCCACTCAGGATATTCTATGATTCCACAACTAATTTCTGGTTTGCCTGATGAATAATTTTGCCAACCAGGTGCATTATCTAATGGCACAGCTTGTGACAGCAGGATAAAGACACCCCATTTGTTTCTGTTATCAGTAAAAACAAACAGTGCCACTCACCTCCATCATCTCCTGGTGAAAAAAAGCACAAATGGTGGAGGGAGAGACAGAAAAAGAGGATAAAAAAATTACACACAATCAAAATTATGTTCCAAAGCCCAAGCACTGCTCTGTTCATCTGCTCTGACAACCTCCAGGGAGGTTTGGAAATGTTCTGAACACAGAAAACTCCAAGTGCAGCAGTGAGGACACCGGAGGAGCAATGGTGCTGAATAACCTGACCAATGCAGGAGGGATCAATATTTCCAAAGGAAGTAAAACCTGGTATTTCCAGGGCCATTGTACATCCCCTTCAGCAGGAGAACAGAAGAGCCACTCCTTCGCACCAGGGTCAAAGGAAGGGGATAAACACCTACATATTTTAGGGGGAAATGAGGAGATCATGGCAGAGGGTACTGCTGGAGGTTAATAATGTTCTCATGTTTCCAAACCCCTTCCCTGCTTTCATTTACACTGCCTGGCCTTGACTCTAGGGCAGAGCTGCTCTTCCTGGGTGGTTTCCATGGAGGATCCCAGCCAGGTTCTCATTTCAATCTGTCACAGATGGTTTGGCACTGCCAAGTACAGACACCAGGGACCCAGGGAGAGCTCAGGGGTCAGCCCTGCTCACAGTTCCTCCAAAACTCACATTTTTTCCAGGACTGGAAGATCAGACATTGTTTTTCCACAATGGATACTAGAAAAACCCACTTCCCGGTGCCATGAAATTCTACACTTTGTCAAGAGCTACAGGACATTTCTCATCCAGCAGGAGAAGGAGCCCAGAGAACATTTACTGTTCCTGGAGCTGGGATCAGTTCACTACTAACCCACTTAGTGAGATAAATAAATGACTCACCTCTGCCAGATGCCAAAGGTCTTTTTACATTCTGAGGCCTAGGAGGGGGAAAAAATATCATTTAAATAAGATATGTCAATAAGTTACTTTCTCCTCATGTGCACAAACACAGCAGAGCAGAAGTAGCTACTTCTGCAGTTAAACAGTCTGAGGGGATCTAAAAATCCCTTCCACACTTTAGCTTTCCTCAGCAAGGGGAAGGATAGAGCAAAATGTGAGTTTCTGTGAGGTTTTGGTGGTGTTTTCTTCCTTTTTTAGAAAAAAACAGGCAGGAAAACTCAAGTGTCTTCCTTTGGGACAGCCACATGACTTGTCACTGGTGTATCCCACCCTGGCACAGGCAGTGGAGCAAAGCCAGGAGGATGAGGACTCAATTCTGGCCCTCTGCAGAAATCAGCACCCTCAGGCTCGTGGAACTTGTCCCCCCAGAGCACCTACTTGAAGCAATTTTCTTCATAAATACTGTTCCAAATTTTCCAGGCATCCGGCCCCTTGTAGCCAGTGTAACGTTCTGGATTCAGGAGTAAATCCACGTACTCAGCGTCAGGAGAATGGATGTCTGTGAAGCAGAGTGCTGGGTCAGTGACAAGAATTTTCTGAGGGAAAATTACATTTCCCAAGGCTGATCCAGCCACCTTCTCCCCACCTTGCTAAACACAGCAAGGCCCTGAGCAGCAAGCAAGCTTTATCAGAAATATTTGTGTATTATTTTCAAAATACTGATGTTGGGGAGGTGGAAAAGAGCAGAAATGCTATTTATGATCCAGGTTTGCTGAAATTAATTACACTTTGGCCTGGAAATTGGGGCTGTTCAGTCTGGAGAAGAGGAGGTTGTGTAGAGACCTCATAGCAACATTCCAGGATCTGAAGAGGCTACAGGGAGGCCAGAGAGGAGCTCTGCCTCAGGAACTGTAGGGACAGAAGAAGGGGGAATGGCTTCCCACTGCCAGAGGAGAAATTTTGGTTGGATATTGGGAAGGAATTCTTGGCTGTGAGGGTGGGGAGGCCCTGGCACAGGGTGCCCAGTGAAGCTGTGGCTGCCCCTGGATCCCTGGCAGTGTCCAAGGCCAGGCTGGACGGGGCTTGGAGCAGCCTGGGCTAGGGGAAGGTGTCCCTGCCCATGGCAGGGGGTGGAATGGGATGAGCTTTAAGGGCCCTCCCAATGCAATCCAAACCATTCCATGATTTTTAGTTCTGCAGAAGTGCTTAAATCCCATTCCAAGCCTTGCCAGGTGCCCATACCATCAGCCTCACAGAAGCTGTCCGAGGAGTCGTCGTGCTGTGCCCACTGCAGCACTGCCTCCCGGGTTTCCGTGCTGCAAAAAAAGTGGGGAAAGACTCTCAGAGAGGGCACTGATCCCAGCTTTCCTTCAAGACAAGGAAGGATTATGGAAAAAGAAGTCAAACCTCAAAGAGTCATCAACAGCTCCAAGTCTCTTGGCTTCTTCACATTCTTCAGCGAGGTTATTGGCTTCTTCCGAATACTGGGTTGGAGAGCAAAGGGGTGGGGAGGAATGAGGATAAAAAAGAAATTTTTCTTTTTGCTGTTTCAATTCTGCCTTTAATGCACTATCCAGGTTAAGCCCCAGAAACCCTTTCATGATTCACCCCACCCTGTGTTTCCACAGGATGTCTGCAGATATCCAAAGGCTTATGCAACGGTGATGAGTCTTGCAGGGACTCGGGGCAGCCTTGGCACTGCCGTAGGAGCATTTTGTGCCTGGTGACACCTGCTCTTGGAGAGATGTCAGGAACACCTGGCTCCAGGACAGCCACTTCAGAGGCTCTGTGGCATCCCAAGCACTTGAAGAGGGTAAAAATTCAGGCACAAAGAGAATCCTGACAAATATTGACCCTTCCTCAAATCCTGGGGGCAGATTTGGGCCCTTCATGACATGAAAGACATGGAGGGGCTGGAGTGTGTCCAGAGAAGGGAATGGAGCTGGGGAAGGGGCTGGAGCCCCAGGAGCGGCTGAGGGAGCTGGGAAAGGGGCTCAGCCTGGAGAAAAGGAGGCTCAGGGGGGACCTTGTGGCTCTGCACAACTCCCTGATAGGAGGGGGCAGCCGGGGGGGTCGGGCTCTGCTCCCAGGGAACAGGGACAGGATAAGGGGAAACGGCCTCATGTTGTATCAGAGGATGTTTGGATTGGATATGTCAGGCACTGAACAGGCTGCCCAGGGCACTGGAGAAGTTCCCATCCCTGGAAGTGATCAAAAAACGTGGTTGTGGCACTTGAGGACATGGGTTAATAATGAACATGGGGTGGTGGGGTGACAGTTGGACTCAATGATCTTAGAGGTCTTTTCCAACCTCATCTGTTCTATGGCACAAAACTGGACCACAAAATCAACCTCATCCTTTTGTGCTCAGACACACCCACCTTGTAACTTCCAGATCTGATTCCATCAGGGATTTCATCCTGAAAGACAAAACAAAGCACATCCCACATGTGGGGCTGATGAGACCTTTCAGCCCCATATTTGGGAAAGGTTTGGGATGTCACCACAGCTGCTGGAGGTGAGAAGGTGATCAAAGCACTCAACCCAGCTTATAACAAGTCCAACTCCTCACTCCTTCCCAGACCAAGGAAAAGCAGTATTCTTAGTGGTTTATTTTGATTTTTCAGCAAGATTCCTCTTCTCCAAAGGTCTGCAGCCTTCCACGGCTGCTACATCAGGTTCTGCTTTGCTTATCCAAGCACGAAGTTGGGAAAGCCAACACAAACCTTAGAGGAGCTGGAGGTGCCCCTGGTCAGTCCAGGTCTGACATCACCTTCCTGGCGGGAGCCCAGGTGCCTCCTCAGATTTTGCCTCTACCAGCCCCTGATCCATGACATTCCAAACTTCCCTCTGACCATTCCGTCATGGAATGCCAGCCCTGCCAGCCTCACACAACCAGAGCCTAAATTCTCCTCAACTTCCATTTTCTCCAGGAGCAGGAAGGCAATAAAACCACTTCTACACTGCAGGAGCAAGTACTGTGATGGCAAGAAGCACAAGAAGAGAAAAATTAAGCAATAGGAGTTGTTTTTATTGATTTCAGAATGAAATCAACCCAAATCAAAATAATTAAGAACAGGAGGGACAGTCAGTCCTTAAAATAAGAACAACTTTCAGCTAAAACTTAGGTAATTGTAATAAAACTCCATCACGTTAATCATAATCAGTACCAAAAATAAGAGTTTTTAAGGAAATTTTAAAAAGTATTTAAATAACATTTCGGGTTATTTTGAGGTGAAAAAATATCATCATTCCATTTTAGAACCCAAGAGTGAGGGAGTAAGTCTGTGCTGGCTGTCAACACCAAAACATGAAATGTCCCCAAAGGGACCAGCAGCCACCAAGTTGTGATTGCCTTACCTTCTCACCCCCTTCTTTTTGGGCACACACCTGCACTCAGGATGTTTTATTACAGCTGAGGGAACAAAACCCTTTTGTCCAGGACACCGGGACGAGAGTGCCCTGGGAAATAGGATGCTGAAAGAGCCATTTCTCCTAAAAGAAGAGGACTGGAAAGCTCTTAGGCAAATTCATCAGCCAAAACTAAAACACAGTGCAGCTCATGGGGCAATGGGGTAAAATTCTGTCAATTAACAAAAAAAGAATCATAGAATTTCCCTAAAAATTCTTCCTAATGGAAAAAATAAAAGAGGAACCAGGAGAAGTTTTTGGCTGTCTGCAGAAGGTCAGCTATTAAATCCCAGCCTGTCTCAAAACTTTCAGAATTTAGTATTTTGGCCTTTCTTATGGCCACCAGTGTTGTTGCACCCATGAAAGCTCCATCAGAGCCACAGGTTTGCTCTAACTAAAATAACAAGATTCAGTCACTTGGCTGCTGTTTCCTCTTGGTCTGCAAAAGTTAAATACAAAGAGATGTAAAAGAATGGATTTGGTACTTACAGAGGGGCAGGGCTGTACAGCACAGTCTCTCATTCCACAGTGACTGCTGTCATCCCAAAAAGGACAAGGTTTCTGTAGGTTTACCTGTAAATAACACATCACCCCATGAAATAACACATCTCCTCCGTGCACCCAAGCCAACCTTCCACTCCCCAGTTTTCCGACAGAAATCCGTGTTCTAGGCTTGTTTGTTCCTACACCAACAATTCCTTGGTGACCCAGACCGATAGCATCAATATCCTTGTTATCAGTACAGGTTATCCTTTTAATCCTTGCTTGGATCTTTCTGCTGGTGCACTCCCACACAGACATCTCCATAATTCCAAAATGTTCTGAGGGCCAGAGTTCCCTCTGCTCTGGAGCCAGGCTGGGAGAGCTGGGGGTGTTCACCTGGAGAAGAGAAGGCTACAGGGAGACCTCAGAGCCCTTTCCAGGGCCTAAAGGGACACCAGGAAAGCTGGAGAGGGACTTGGGAGTGACAGGACACAGGGAATGGCTTCCCATTGCCAGAGTGCAGGGAGAGATGGGATATTGGGAAGAGATTCTGCCCTGTCTGGGTGGGGAGGCCCTGGCACAGGGTGCCCAGTGAAGCTGTGGCTGCCCCTGGATCCCTGGCAGTGTCCAAGGCCAAGCTGAATGGGGCTTAGAGCAACCTGGGATAGTGGAAGGTGTCCCTGCTCATGGCAGGGGGTGGAATGGGATGGGCTTTAAGGTCCCTTTTAACCCAAACCATTCTGGAATTCCAGGATTCTATGCTTCATTCAAAGCAATCTCAGCATTCCTGTTACAAATTCCAACCCTGGAAGGGGAGAGGACATGAGCTTCTTTAACAAATCCCAATCTTTCTCTTCCGTGAGTTGGTATCAAGTATCATTCTTCCAAAACAATCAACATTTAACAAGATTTGGTGGGTTTGGAAGAGAGGGGGATAAAGGGAATCTGACTGAATGGAAGCAGAATCCAGCTCATGGAATCTAATCCATGCAATGTCTGGCAGGAACAGCCATCAAGGAACCTGAGTATGGGGTAACTAATGCAGGTTTTCCATGTCAGTGGGGAGTCACCATGAATCCTCTCATTACAGATCACTGGTCATCAACATCTTTAAATCACAGCTCACCAAAGGAAGTCCTTTCATTAATGTGTTGCTTAAGAGGGAACAATGGATAAGAAAATACCTTTTAAATCCTCTTAAAGGTACATTGCATCTTATTAAGATTCTTCTCATAACAGAAGGGTCCAACTTGCTGACTGAACCCTTAAAATATGATGGTTAAAATGCAGGTGTCTGATTTTTAAAAGATCAGCAATAAGTTCAAGGGAGATTAAAAGAGAAAAGGACAGCAGCACACAAATAACTACAATTCCTGTATGAGAAAATTACCTTGTAGTATCTAAAATAGTCACTTTCCAGGAGTTTGTTCAGTTTAGGAAAAAGTTTGTAGTTGTTGAAGGCATCAATGGTTTCTACATCACAGGTGCAGTCATCTAAATAACCAGTAACCTGGGGGAGAAAAAAATAAAATCAAAATCAAAACCATCAAAAATAACAAATCAAATATAAACAACCCAGCCAGGGCTTTTTAACACTGCAGACAATAAAATAATTCTTAATTTTCTTTCCTTTTACCAGCGAGTCAAGTTACGTTTAAGCAGAATGGATACGGCTGCTGTGACAGCTGTGAGCCATGGGCTGCCAGCTCAGGTTCCCTTCTGGATGAGCCTCAGGAGGCCATTCCTGTGGGATAACACAGAGCTCAGAGCTGGAGTTTGCATAAGGGACCAGTTAGGCAGCAATGACACCAATGGCAGCCCTCAAAGAAAGTCCTTGTTGTTAACCAGATGTGCTGCAGCCACTGATTTGATTTGATTTAATCAGAACCACAGCAAGTTGATGAGAGGGATGGAGCAGCTCTCCTGTGGGGAAAGGCTGGGAGAGTTGGGATTGTTCAGCCTGGAAAAAAAAAGGCTCCAGGCTGACCTAACTGCAGCCTCCCAATACTTGAAGGAGCTGACAGGAAAGATGGAGAGAGAGGATTTACAAGGGCCTGGAGTGCCAGGACACAGGAAATGACTTTCCACTGATGCCTTGAGTGCCTGAGGCATCACCACTGCCAGAGGGCAGGGTTGGATGGGATATTGGGAAGGAATTCCTGGCTGTGACGGTGGGGAGGCCCGGGCACAGGGTGCCCAGAGGAGCTGTGGCTGCCCCTGGATCCCTGCAAGTGTCCAAGGCCGGGCTTGGAGCAACGTGGGACAGTGGAAGGTGTCCCTGCCCATGACAGGGGTGGAATGGGATGGGCTTTAAGGTCTCTTTCAACCCAGAGCACTCCATGATTCTGTGATGAACTGCAACAGTCCCTCTCGCCTCAGAGAGCCATTTGGCAAGAAAACATCTGTTCTGAATCTGATGGATCCTTCTTGCATCATCCTGAACAACTCAACAGGCTTTGTGCAAGCCCTGAAGAAAAAAAGAATACCCAAAGAAAGAAGTAGCACAAATTCAGCTGTGGTTTCCTGACACATCCATTACTGGCTGACAACAAAGTTGCTCAACACAGAAGTAGTTTTGCTTCCCCCACGCCCCCAGTGAGTCCTTGGGGAAATCATAGAATCCTGGAATCATTCAGGTTGGAAAAGAGCACTCAGTTCAACCATTCCCCCAGCACTGACCACATCCCCAGATGTCACATCCACACGGCTTTTAAATCTCTCCAGGAATGGTGACTCCACCACTGCCCTGGGCAGCTGTGCCAGAGCTGGACAACCATTTCCATGAAGGAATTTTCCCAATATCCAACCAAAACCTCTCTTGGTGCAACTTGAGGCCATTTCCTCTTGTCCTGTCCCTGTTCCCTGGGAGCAGAGCCCCAGCCCCCGTGGCTACACCTCCTGTCAGGGAGTTGTGCAGAGCCAAAAGGTCCCCCGAGCCTCCTTTTCTCCAGGCTGAGCCCCATTCCCAGCTCCCTCAGCTGCTCCTCATAATTCAGCAAGACCTACACAACAACTTAAATAAAACCATTATATTTACCACCATGGAAATGGAGCAGAGAGGAGGACGGCAGAAATGGAGCACAGAGTCACATGAAATGGGGAGGTGGGGAAAAAAAATAGCCAGAATTCCCTACCCCACTGGAACAACTCTGTTTTGTTGAGGCAGCATCATTTGGAGGCTCACTCATATTTTAAGTGTTTACACTAAAGCTCAGTGTGTCACCCTCACACATTTACTGAATTCTGTCCTGCATTTTGCATGGTAATGAAGATTAACAGTGATTTAAGCTTTCCACTAACCTGAATCACCCCTATAAAAATAAACAGTAGCAATTTGCTAATCCAGTTACCCAATTTAAAGCTGTTTCAAAATTATATCTATATTAAAAAAACACATCAAAACAACAAACCGCAGCAAACCACCAACCAACCACTTTTTTATTTCCTGGAATCCTGACATCCTTCAAGGCAGGAAGCTCAAAGGTTGGGTCTAAAAGTGGCCTACAAAAAGATTTGGGGATAATCTTCAGCTGCTCTCTGTATCCACGCTTGGCAAAGATGTCACTCCAAAGGAATTACACCCTTGTAAGTGGGAACATTGGAGCTCCCACCAACCCCCCCAATGGAAGCACCATTTGGGCCAGGCCTGTTTTTGTTACGTCTGGTGACCAATTCAAGCCAGAACCAACCTCATCCTGAATATAATCCAGAGTGAAGCACTGCAGATGATCCCAAAACCCTTAGGACTGGATGGAGGTCATGTTTTAAAGCTCTCCAAATACCAGTTTGTTGGTGGGATCAGCCTCAGTGTCACCCTGAACACACCTGTGGGGGAAATGGGCAAAGGGGAAGTGCTGAGAAAACTCCAGCTCTGCTCAATCCTTATTCCTCCAAGGATTTCAGTCAGACTGGGCAAAAATGGGCAATTTCCCCAGCCTGTGTGTGCCCAACCCACCCACGTCCACAGCCAAAGGAGCAGAGAAGAGAAGCAGCAGCAAGAACATCCACATCTGAGGCTCCTCAGAGCCCTGGTGAAAGCCCCAGTGATGCCACCTCCAAACAGCTTTAAGCTGAGCCACTTTAAGACTCAGGGACGTGGCAGTGTCAGATCACTTGGAAAGACTTGGTCTTCATTCCAGAAGCTCCCTCTTGCTCCTTGATCGCCCCAGAACCCATTCCTCAGCCAGACTCACTTGGTTTGAGACTTCAACTCCTGCTGCCAGAGCAGTTGAGCTACAACACGTGTGAAACGTGCCCTGCAGTGGGTGGTGCCTTAAAACACTTCCTCCCACCCCACAAACAAAACATTTACCTACAACTTCAGCCTGTGACACTGAGAACAGTTGTTTGAGATAAACCATGGATGGATCCAGTCCCAAACACGTGCCAGGTGCTTGCTGGCCCCATGATTCACCGAACAGAACACCGGTAATGGGTTTTGCTCCACCCACCTGGGTGTGAGAATCTGGCACAAGGCTGACGGGCAGGGCTGGGCTTTCCCACTGGGAACAGATGCCACGGAGCCGCCGGGACGGACGCGGCAGGAGCGGCTCCGGGTGCTGAGTAAGCTCCAAGGACGACGTGCTCGCAATCCCGAACTCCGACGGACCCAGCTGGTGTGCGTAACACGGCCGGGAACACCAACACGGGGACTCTGTGTAATCCCTGGGTTTGGCCTCTGCTTCAACCTCCTCCACCTCCATCCCAGCCTCCTGTCAGGCTGCTCTTCCCATCTCTTTCTGCTCCCTTTAACATTACAGAAACATTCCCTGGGCAGCGGATTCTTCTCGCTATGTCCCACACCACAGCCAGGCAGGAAAGAAGGAAAAGTTTTTCCTTCATCTCCTACTTGCAGCTATAACAGGGCCCAGGGAAGGGAATGCCACGGAGACTGAGGGGTTGGGTTTACCCTGTACCAGCTTCCCTGGCACTGCCTGCTCTTCTGGACAAGCCACAGCAGTCCCAGGCTGAAGGGGAGCAGATGCTTCCCCTGCTCCCTCAGCAGAAGTTTCCTGGCAGTCATCCTGCACAAAGGAGTTGGACTTTGATGATCCTTGTGGGTCCCTTCCAACTCAGGATATTCTATGATTCTATGAAATTATTTCCCTTTCATCCTTGTCAGTGCACTTGGAGCAAGTTGCTGGCAGCCAGCTGAGGACAGTCATTCCTGCACCTGCCCTGGATGCAGTATCTGCCCTTCCAGGTGCTTTATCCCCATCTTTTGCCCAGAAGACAATGACTAGGTTTTCCAGAACTCACGTGGGAGCCTCAGGATGGGGTCAAACCACGGGGGCTGAAGGGCTGTCACAGCATCCCAGAATGGTTTGGGCTGGAAGGGATCTTAAAGACCATTTTGTTCCACCCCCTGCCATGGGCAGGGACACCTTCCACTAGCCCAGGGTGCTCCAAGCCCGGTCCAACCTGGCCTTGGACACTTCCAGGGATCCAGGGGCAGCCACAGCTTCACTGGGCAACCTGTGCCAGCGCCTCACTACTCTCACAGGGAAGAATTCCTTCCCAATATCCCATCTGACCCTGCCCTCTGGCAGTGGGAAGCCATTCCCCCTTGTCCTGGCTCTCCATCCCTTGTAACTAGTCTCTCTCCATCTTTCCTGTCAGCTCCTTCAGATACAGGAAGGTCACAATTAGGTCACCCTAATTTGTCTTTTCCAGGCTGAACAATCCCAACTGTCCCAGCCTTTCCTCACAGGAGAGCTGCTCCATCCCTCTGATCGTCTTGGTGGCCTCCTCTGCACTTGCACCAACAGCTCCATGTCCCTCCTGCTCTGCAAGGACCACAGAGCAGGACACAGTATTCCAGGTGGGATCTCACCAGAGCACAGCAGAGCAGAGGGGCAGAATGTACCTCCAAATATCTGCTTCTCTCCACCTGGAAACTCCTCCTGAAGCTAACCCAGAGAAATTGGGAACTGTGCGAGGAGTGAATTCCTGCCCCAGAGGCTGCCGAGTGAACACCAATTCAACAGGAACGCAAGGACAGCTTGAAAGCCTGTCCAGGTACCAAGGAGGAAACTCTCCATGCCCAGACTCACCCCTAATGACAGCGTCCTGCCCACAGAAACATTCCCAAAGGGAACCAGCCCTCTGCCAGACCGGAAACCTTGTCAAAATCCCTGTCTGCCAAACACCTGCAGCACATCCTTAATGCAGCTGCCTCAGCCTGTAAACAGCAAATGAACAATAATTACCAGGAATATACAGAAGACATCCATGGCTGACTAAATCTGTGATGCAAACAGGAATATCTCGAGGGGGGGGGATGAGCTGCCTGTAAAGTTTGAGGGAATTTCGATATTGGAATGTTAATCAGAGCTTGGAAAGCAGGAAACAGTATCTGAAACACAAGTGTTTTTAGCAACAGATGGATGTTTCTAATAAAAGTTTCGGGACTGCTTGGTCTCTAAGGAAGGGAGAGAAAATAACAGTGACAAAAAGCAGGTGAGGCATTGCCCTGGGTGCAGACAGACAGGAGTGCAACACCCATTCCAGAATCATGGCCTGCTGAAGTCAGCACTTGCAATACTGCGGGAGCAGCACTCCCAAAAGCAGCCCTTGTCAACTGTCCCAGCACAGGCTGACAGACAAGTCAGAGCTCCTCCAGTCACCCAACATTGAGGCTTCTTCAGCTGAGAAGCTCATGAGACAGCATGAGATGGTTCACAGGAGGAAACCAAAATCTGTACCAGGCCTTCAAGGATCCAAACAAAGGAGGGCAAACCAGACAACTTAAGGCTTGCCCTATATTTTCTCTGGTGGCAAATAAAAACCACCAGACCAGTTCTGCACAAGAGGATCAGCAGATTATTTTTAACAAAAAGATGAGGCAGCCCTCAGGTGTGATTTAAAAGGTTTGGTGGTTAGAAAAGCTGAGAAACGTTGCCCTACATGACACCCTTTCCTAAAGGTAATAAAAAACCTTGACCTAAACATTTGTAGGGAAAACCAAGCTGCTCCACAGAATGAAAAGTGCGTTGCAACAACCCAACAGTGCACAAAGCACCATGCCAGTTCCTCCAGCCCAAAGAAAAGAGCCTTGCCACTGCCATGCCAGCATGCCAGTTCAGTTAGTGCTTACGGTTGCTTATCCCATTCCACACTCCTGACTCAACATTCAATCCTTAGGAGACAAACTTCTCTGCTTACAGGAAGCTGCAAGGAAAAACCCCGTAGAGATCCAGAACCTAAACGCATGTTTTTCAATTCTTTATCAGCAGAGGTTTTGTTTACCATTTCCACAGGAAGCTGAAAGTGTCAAGAGCCACCCCAGAAGGCAAAGCCAAAGCCAAGAGTGTAAATCCATTTGTTTTCTTTCTCCACTCTCAATTTCTGACCCACATTTAAGCACTAGAAATTTGTTACAGCAAGAATAGCCTTTATAAAAGCTTCCTTTTCTTACAAAGGCAACAAAATAAAGCACTAAACACATTGTGACATCTTCACTCCTTGATCTTGCAAATGACAGAGATGATTCAATTTGGAAGGGAGCTTAAGTACCATCTGATTCCACCCCCTGCCATAGGCAGGGACACCTTCCACTATCCCAGGTTGCTCCAAGCCCCATCCAACCTGGCCTTGGACACTTTCAGGGATGGGGCAGCCACTCTGCTTGTGTAGTGATGTCAGAAGGAATCTGCAGAGTGATCTCTCCCTAAATCCAGCTGCTTGGTTGACTGTACCCAGTTCTCTCATTACTGTATCTCAGCAGAAGCTGCACCAAGTTCACTGGGCCAGGTGTAGACACACCTGGCACACAACAAGGGGAATTAACCCTGGAAGAGCTCTAAGGAGCAGAGCAGCCCAGCTTACACCTGGGCATGGCAGGGCGGCAGAAGCCTGCTGCAGCCATGCTGTCTCCCAGACAGCAGAGCTAGGAGAACAGCAAGGCAGGAGAGCGGATGGATGAAGCAGCTCCCAAGGCATTATAGTAATGACATCCCTGAAACATCCCAGGAGAGCCACCTGGGTGGCTGGGGAAGGAATGCTCAAAAAGTCAGAGCACTCTCCTTTTCTGATGGGAGCAGGGAGAGAATACAGTGAAGATGGCATGGAAGAGAATCACAGAATCCTGGAAGGGTTTGGGTTAGAAGGGACTTAAAAGCTCATCCAGTTCCACCCCCTGCCATAGGCAGGGACACCATCCACTATTCCAGGTTGCTCCAAGCCTTGTCCAACTTGGCCTTGGACACTTCCAAGCATCCAGGGGCAGCCACAGCTTCTCTGGGCACCCTGTGCCAGGGCCTCCCCACCCTCACAGGGAAGAATTTCTTCCCAATATCCCATCTCTCCCTGCACTCTGGCAGTGGGAAGCCATTCCTCCTTGTCCTGTCACTGCAGATCCTTTTCCCAGGTCCCTCTCCAGCTCTCTTGGAGACCCTTTAGGCCTTGGAAGGGACTGTAAGGTCTCCCCGGAGCCTCCTCTCCTCCAGGCTGAACACCCCCAGCTCTCTCAGCCTTTCCACACAGGAAAGCTCCTGCAGCCCTGGGAGCATCCTCCTGCCCTCCTCCGGACCCGCCCCAGCAGCTCCACGTCCTTCCCGTGCAGGGCACCCCAGACCTGGACACTGAACCCCACCTGGCGCATCAATCCCCCTCCAAACCCCTCTCNGGGAAGCCATTCCTCCTTGTCCTGTCACTGCAGATCCTTTTCCCAGGTCCCTCTCCAGCTCTCTTGGAGACCCTTTAGGCCTTGGAAGGGACTGTAAGGTCTCCCCGGAGCCTCCTCTCCTCCAGGCTGAACACCCCCAGCTCTCTCAGCCTTTCCACACAGGAAAGCTCCTGCAGCCCTGGGAGCATCCTCCTGCCCTCCTCCGGACCCGCCCCAGCAGCTCCACGTCCTTCCCGTGCAGGGCACCCCAGACCTGGACACTGAACCCCACCTGGCGCATCAATCCCCCTCCANCGCACCAACCCCCCTCCAACCCCCTCTCCTCCCGACACCTCCCACCCCACTTCCCGACGCTCCGAGCGGCGCGGTGGCACCGAGCCCAGCTGCCATCCCGCTGCCACCCCGTCCCCGGGCAGTGCCCACCTACCTGGCAGAAGCAGCGTCGCTCGGCGCCGCGGGGCAGCGCGGCCGGCAGCGCCAGCAGCCCCAGCAGGACAACCCCCGCCGCCATCTCTGCGCTCGGGCCCGGAGCAGCGCGGGCTGCAGNCACGGGGCCCGCCGGGCAGCGCCCTCGCTGCCCCCGGCCGCGGGACGCTCGCCTCGCTCCAGACGGGAGGGCGCGGGGTGCAGCCCCCAGCCTGCGCGCAGGGTCTGACAGGCCCGAATCAGGCAGAAAGAAACAGCGTCAACTCGATAAAAAGAATAAAACACATGCGGGGTGTCGGGAGTGTTGTGGATGGTTTTGTCTCCACGAGGAAGTTACAGTAACACCACCAACGAAGGGAGAGGGGAGCAGGTACCAGTGTAAAATAGTGGTGTCCACATTAAAGAAGAAGAAAACACCCCACTAAGGACCCAGTGGATGAAATGCAATGCTAATATTCCACACCAAAGCAATTTTTTAGTGAGTATTCACACAGATAGATTTACCTGACTGTGACAGCAAACCAGGTATTGTGGTCCATTTGTTGCCTTCACAATGACTGGAGAGAGGAAATTAAAGAGAAAAAAAAATTACTTCATTCACACTCTGAGTGGTGTTTCTGAACTACCCAGCATGTTTTTCTGCCAATAATCTGATCACCAATACTTTAATTCTTTGCTCCTCCAAATCATTAACCAGACTTAAATTTTCTGGCTGCCCCTGGATCCCTGGAAGTTTTCAAGGTCAGGCTGGATGGGGCTTGGAGCAACCTGGGATAACGGAAAGTGTCCCTGCCCATGGCAAGGGGTGGGATGATCTTTAAGGTCTCTTCCAGCCCAAATCAGTATGGGATGCTAGGACACCAAACCTTCAGGTTTCACCCAGAGCACATCCACTCTGAGGCAGAGCATGAAGAAAAGGTGTCTGATCCCTCCCTGGCAGCGACAGCAACCAAAAGTGCTTCCCATACCAGCAGCCTTCCCTGGCACTTGTTTTGGGATGATCTCCTGGGGTAAAGCAAGGTTTGGGGGAGCAGCTGGTCTCTGCTGTAGGTCCCTTGCAGAGCCATGGGGACACGCCATGGGAAGGGAGCAAAATCCCAAAAGTTTTCTTGCCTTCCCACTGCCAGAGGGCAGGGATAATTGGCATATTGGAAAGAATTCTTGGTCGTGAGGGTGGCAAGGCCCTGGCACAGGGTGCCCAGTGAATCTGTGGCTGCCCCTGGATCCCTGGGAGTGTCCAAGGCCAGGTTGGACAAAGCTTGGAGCAACCTGGGCTAGTGGAAGGTGTGGTGGAAGGGGGTGGACGGGGATGGTCTTCAAGCTCCTTTCCAACCCAAACCATCCCATGACCTCCATGAGGTTTCCCCACGCCTCCTCTCCCCTCTGCCCGTACCCACACTCCGCGGCCCCTCCCTAACCTGCGCCGGGCCCGCTGAGCGCTGACAGCCCGTGCTTATCGCCGCTGATGTTCCCGCCGCGCGCGGCCCCTCACGACAGCAGCCGCGTGTCGCGACAGGCGCTGCCCTCCGGGCCGGCAGGGGGCGCTGCGCGGCGCTGAGGGCCGGGCGGAGCGGCCCCCGCCGCCATGGCCCTTCCCGGCATTCCCTATGAGCAGCGGCTGCTCATCATGGCGGACCCCAGAGACAAGGCGCTGCAGGACTACCGCAAGAAGCTGCTGGAGCACAAGGAGATCGACGGTCGCCTCAAGGAGTGTGAGCGCGGGCACGGCGGGCGGTGAGGGGAGCGAGGGTGGGCGCCGCTGAGCGCCCCGCGGAGCCCCGAGAAGGAGCGCGGCGGCCGCGGCGCTGCCCGCGCTTCGTCATGGGCCTGGCTGGGCCCCGAGAAGTGGAGGGTGGACGGGAGTGGGCGCTGTCAGCGCCGCGGCTGGGTCCCGGTCCCCTTTGGGAGGGCTCCGGAGGGTCACAGAATCACGGAATCATTTTGGTTTGAAAAGATCATCGAGACCAATCTGTGACTGTTACCACCTTGTCAATAGACCAGAGCACTGAATGTCACATCCAGGCATTCCTTGGACACCTCCAGGGATGGGGAGTCCACAACTGCCCTCAGCAGCCTTCCCCCAATGACCACCCTTTCCATGAAGAAATTTTCCCTAATGTTCGATCTAAATCTCCCCGGTACAACTTGAGGCCGTTTCCTCTTGTCCTGTCCCTTGTTCCTTGGGAGCAGAGCCCGATCCCCCTGGCTGCACCCAGGAAGTTGTGGAGGGCCAGAAGGTCCCCCCGAGCCTCCTTTTCTCCAGGCTGAGCCCCTTTCCCATCTCCCTCAGCTGCTCCTGATGCTCCAGACCCTTCCCCAGCTCCGTTCCCTTCTCCACACTCACCCAAGGGTCACTTACTGGATTTGCTGGTGTCCCACAGTCTTGCTGTTCCTGCAGCTTTGCTGCTGGAAAAGGGTCGGGTCCCGTGTTCTTGTGGGGTTGAAAGTTACCAAAATCCTGTGTTTCTGTCCTTTTCTAGTAAGGGAACAGCTGAAAGAGCTCACCAAGCAGTATGAGAAGTCAGAAAATGATCTCAAGGCCTTGCAGAGCGTTGGGCAGGTATGTGAGGGAAACGAGGGGTTGGCATCCTGTGCTGCTTGTTGACAGTGAATCTGCCTGGAAGTAACCTTTAAATCCATTTTTGGCATCAAGAAAGAGAAAGTAGGAACAGTCCAGGTAAAACGAACAGGGACCTTGACATCAGGAACTGCTGGGTTGGGGATGGGTTACTGTGGATCTGAGTCCTGCAATGTTGATTTCTCTCTAGGTTAATGCTGTATTTACTCTTTCACAGATTGTTGGCGAGGTTCTTAAACAGCTAACAGAGGAGAAATGTAAGTACACTGAACTGTTATATTCTCTGAGATCATGAAAATCATGGGATGGTTTGGGTTGAAAGAGACCTTAAAGACTATCTCACTCCAACTCCTGCCGTGGGCAGGGACACCTTCCACTCTCCCAGGCTGCTCTAAGCCCTGTCCAGCCTGGCATGGAATACTTCCAGGGATGGGGCAGGCATAAAATAATGAGCCTTTGAAGTTTAAATCTTGTTAAAGTTACAGAGAAGTAAATAATTAAAGTATGGTGATCAGATTATTGGCAGAAAAACATTCTGGATAGTTCAGAATCACAATTCAGAGGGTGAATTGAGTAAATTTGAGTTTTTCCTTTAATTTTCTTTCTCCAGTCATTGTGAAAGCTACAAACGGACCGAGATACGTGGTTGGTTGTCGCCGTCAGGTAATTGATCTGTGTGAACATTCACTAAAAGTTTGCTTTGGTGTGGAATATTAGCATTGCATTTCATCCACTGGGTCCTAAGTGGGGTGAAATGTTTCCTTCTTCAATGTGCACATCAGTATTTTACACTGGTATCTGCTCCCCTCTCCCTTTGTAGTGGTATTAGTGTAACTTCCTCAAAATTTTTGGAGACAGAACAATCCACAGGACCTCGGATGTGTTTTATTCTTGTTATTGAGTCAAAACTCTGTCTTTCTGCCTGATTTTGGACTCTCTGAAAAATAATTATTATGGAAATTGATAATGATGTAATGTCAGGGTTGCTGTGCTGTGACTGTTGCTGTCATAGGGCTGAGCTTTAGGTTTAATACTATTTCAGTATTTATCATAATCATGGAATAGTTTGGCTTGGAAGGGACCTTAAAGTCCATCCCATTCCACCCCCTGCCATGGGCAGGGACACCTTCCACTATCCCAGGTTGCTCCAAGCCCCATCCAGCCTGGCCTTGGACACTTCCAGGGTTGGGGCAGCCACAGCTTCTCTGGGCACCCTGTGCCAGGGCCTCCCCATCCTCACAGGGACGAATTTCTTTCCAGTATCCCATCTAAACCTGCTCTCTGTCTGTTTAAAGCCATTATCTTTATCCATACTTCTTTTTTTTTTTCTCTTTCTGAAGAGAACCAGATGTTCATTACAGAATTTTGAGGCATAAGTAAACTTAATTCCACTGTGGGGCATGTGAGGTAATCTTGATGCTCTGTGTTGAAACAGATGAATCCTAAGGAATAGGGTGTCCTTGGATGAACCTGGCATTGCAACACTTTGGAATGTATTCTTC
This sequence comes from Daphoenositta chrysoptera, assembly GCA_013397915.1. Lineage (NCBI taxonomy): Eukaryota > Metazoa > Chordata > Aves > Passeriformes > Daphoenositta > Daphoenositta chrysoptera. The sequence continues at coordinate 140,687 of VZRO01004980.1, read as the reverse complement.
ACTAAAAACACTCTTTTATCTTAAAAGATCCTTGATTTGCTACCAGAGGCTCAGAAAAAGAATACCCCTGATTGTTTTCAAAATGTCAGAATATCAAAGACAAACAATTTCTCCCGGACAAGAAGGACGAGTTTTTGATCAAAGCCCTCGTGGCTGAGCTGTTGGTGTTCAGGAGGGAGGAGAGCAAGGCTGCTTAAGTAGCAGCAAAATTACTTCCCTATCTCAAGTGCATTACCTAAGAAGGTCAAGTGGTTTCTCTTTGTTTTCTTGTCACTGCAAAATAACCTAAATCTGTTGGGCAGAGTTGAATCCAAGAGAATTCCAAGGTGTTATGGATTTCTTAAGATCAGGCAGATGGAAAGAGGCCTTAGTAATGACCCCACTAAGGGAGGAGGGACAGCTTGATCCTAAAACCTGCCAAAGGGTCAAGAACCCACGTGGCAAGGGACCTTATTAATCCCCCAGCAGGGACAATGGGAAGCTTCCAGGAATCCTAAAAAAGGGTTGTTGAAATCCTTGTTGTGCAGATGCTATGTCCCAGAATCCCAGAATGGTTTGTGTTGGAAGGGACCTTAAAGCACATCCAGCTGCACCCCCTGCCATGGGCAGGGACACCTTCCACTATCGTAGCTTGCTTCAAGCCCTGTCCAAACTATTCTGGAACACTTCCAGGGATCCTGGGGCAGCCACAGCTTCTCAGGGCCTTCCCACCCTCACAGCCAAGAATTCCTTCCCAGTATCCCATCCAGCTGTATCCTTGTCCTTAAAGCTCAGGAGAAATTAGTTTTTTAAACACAAGGTGAAAAGCTCTTTTAATTCCAGCAGAATTCAGCAGGGTGTACTGGAATGTGTTTAAAAATCCCATAAAAATGGGATAAGCAGACAAAAACTGCTGAGGCAGGAGAGTAGGCATCCGAGGTGAAAGAGTAATAATTGAACAGCTGACTTCAAAGATGGGAAGTAATGACACAGGAAAGTGTTAAACTTTTTGTGAGGGTTGTTTAGTTATTCTGAAAGAGCTGGTTCTGTGTGGAGCAAGGGGGAGGATTAGATCCCACTGATGCAGTCAGATTGATGGCAGTAAAATGAAAAATTAATGATGGACTAGAAAATAGTCTTTATTTTTAAAATGGTGGAGATAAGTTAATGACTGCTTGGTGTGTCACTCTGTAGCCTTGTTTTTTCTTGTGTGTGATGGAGCAAGTAGTGCAAACTCCAGTGAACATCTTGGCTAAAATCAGGGATTGTGTTGGTATGGGGTTCTAACAGAATTCCTTTTTTTGAAACTAGCTTGACAAGAGTAAGCTGAAGCCAGGGACAAGAGTTGCTCTGGACATGACCACTCTGACTATTATGAGGTAGGATTCTGCTCTTCTCATCATAAAAGGGGGGAGTAACATTATACAAAGATTTGAATAATCAGCTCTGTAATATTTTGTAAACATTTTCTGCAAAGCAAAGCTTAAATAGGGACATTTACTTTGAGGGAAGACTTGTGTGCCTATTTTATATGATTTAAAAAGAAATTGGTTGTTCTTGAAAAAAAATCAATTACAACTTAGTATTTTCAGCCATTTTTTAAACTGTGTTTTAAAACTTTAAAAAGTTTGCTAGGTTTGGGATTTTTTCTGTTTTTTCAGCAGATAAAGTGGGAAGAGAAGAAATAATTTTCATATTGCTGTAAAATTGATGGGAATAACTTTATAAATTTAGCGATATGTCTGCACAATGAAAAACATTTCCTGTTAACTCTTGTTTTCCAGATACTTGCCCAGGGAAGTGGATCCACTGGTTTATAACATGTCTCATGAAGACCCAGGAGATGTTTCCTATTCCGAGATCGGAGGGTTGTCAGAACAAATCCGAGAGTTACGGGAGGTACCCAGTGCCTCAAACCCCCTCCTCAGACACTGATAAATGCTCTGAGGGAAGCTTTTGAGGGCAAAACCACCTTTTTGATGTTTGTCCTACACCACCATGGGACTGTAAAGGATCCTCTCAGATTAGTGCTTTCCATGTTTCATTTAAAGGTCTTGGTTGGGATTAAAATGAAGATAATCCTTTAGAGAAGAGGGTTTAAAGGATCTGAGACCCTTTAGCTGTGGGAGTGCCTTGAAGTCAAGTGGGAGGGCCAGCAAAGCAGACTGGAATTTTGCTCAAAAACTACCAGGATTGCTCTGGGGAGTGGAATTAGGACAGTAGGGATGTGATTTGAGCAAAGAGCATGGAGAGGAACTAGGCATTGCAGAGCCAGGGCGGGGGTGTGGATTGATCCATAGGAGCTCTGACATTTTCTTACTTAACTGTCTCTCACACAAAAATGCTGCCAATAAATAAGAATGCAGACACATGAAAAACAGGCTGGCAGGTGCATCATAACTGTTTTAAAACTCAGAGTCTCAGTTTGTTCTCTCTCCCGTCACAGGTCATTGAACTGCCACTTACAAACCCAGAATTATTCCAGCGTGTGGGAATTATCCCTCCAAAAGGCTGCCTGCTGTACGGCCCCCCTGGTGAGTCCCAGCAAAGGGGAACGAGTGTTTGGTTGTCGCTTTCAAACTGTGGCAAGAGCCTTCGTTATTTCTCCTTTTTTCCCCTTTTTATTTTTATTATTTCCTTTTTCTTCTTTCTTTTCTGTTTTTCTCTTTTCTTTCTTCTCCTTTTACTTTTTCTTATTTTCTTTTTTCTTTTCCTCTTCTCTCTCTCTTCTCTCTCTCTTTTCTCGCTCTCTTTCTCTCTTTCTCTCTCTTTCTCTCTTTCTTTCTCTCCCCTCTCTCTCTGGTCTCTTCTCTCTCTTGTCTTTCTCCTCTCTCATCTTTCTTTTTTCCTTTCCCATTTTTTCCTTACCCTTTTATCTTTTCCGTTTTTTCATTTTTCCTTTCCCTTTTTTCTTTTTTCCTTTCCTTTTTCTTTATTCCTTTCTCCCTTCTCTTCCTCTTCTTCCTTTCCCTTTCCTTTTCTCTCTTTCCCTTTCTTTCTTCCCTCCTTCCTAAGTCAGTGGCAGGCAGTATTGAATTCATAATCAAACTGCTTCAATCTCTTGCCCGTCCAGGTACAGGAAAAACCCTTTTGGCCAGAGCAGTTGCCAGCCAGCTGGATTGCAACTTCCTCAAGGTGTGTAAAGGCACTGCCCTCGCACACATTGGGTCTGTTTGCTCTCCAGCCTCCTCATCCATATCCTCTGTGCTTCCCAAGGTGGTGTCAAGTTCCATAGTGGACAAATATATCGGCGAGAGCGCTCGGCTGATCCGAGAGATGTTCAATTATGCCAGAGATCATCAGCCCTGCATCATTTTCATGGATGAGATCGATGCTATTGGTAAGGCTCATGGCCTGGAGAGTGGCTGGAGCTCCTTTTAAGGCTGAAATCAGCTATAAAGCCAATTCCCCCCGTTTAAAAGGCAAAAACCAAATACGAGAACTGATGATTTGGTGTGCTGCAGGTGGGCGCCGCTTTTCTGAAGGCACATCAGCTGATAGAGAAATTCAGAGGACTCTGATGGAGGTGAGTGCCCAGTTCCTGACTGTGGCCTGAACAGCCACATTAAATGTAATACAGGTGTGAATTGTTACCTGGGATCTGGCTTGGCAGAACCTTTTCTGGGTTAAAACTCTTAAAACTGGGAGTGAACTAAGTGCTGCTTTAAAAGGCAGCTGCACATCCTGATAACTCAGCCATGAATTCAATGTAGAGACTAATTGAATCTTTTAAATTGCTGTAATTATTTGGGATGTTTTCTCTTCCTTTGCTTACTGCTGCTTCCTGCATCTTTGAAGGCTGGAGGGCCCCCTTTCTGTCTCTTCTAGTCTCAAAGACTCTGTCTATAGCATTTTTGGACTGTTACAGTTAGATTTTCAAAGCTAGGAGGAGCAGTTGTATTTCTTTGTTTCTGTATTAATTGCTTTGGTAAACTGGGTTGTGTGACGAGAATATTAAAACCACTGATGACAATTAGGAATTCTGAAGCTAATGGGAACCTTCCTTGGCCTGTGTTTGCAAACAGTTTGCCTGGTTCAAAAGAATGTGTCTGCCTTCCATAGAGAATGAAATCACTGTGATCAAAGAGCAAGTGCTTTGAGTGTTCACAATGAAACGCCTTCCTGTGTGTGGATTAGTATTCCAGAAGCTGTTCTTCAAGTCTAATTGGAATGTCCTGGGCTTGGTGTACTACAATCCAAATGTGTCAGGCAGCCATTGGCTCCTTTAGTCCTTGCAGTGTTTTCTTTGCCTCATTGTTTTAGTCAAGTGTTTCACGTTTGAGCTCAGCTTTGCTCAATGTCCTTTTCTCTGGGCAAAGCATTTTCAGTGTCTCTCTTCGGCCCTCCATTGCTTGAGATGGAATATTCAGGGAGCTCGAGGCCTTGTAGGATTTTTTTTTGGACTTATCTTCAGAGCCTTTCATCTTGGTGAAAATACTTAGGCAGGAAAACAAATCAGACTAGGAATGTTTGGGGTTGTTTAAAACCAAAGTTCTGTTCCCTGTTAGTTGTTGAATCAGATGGATGGATTTGACACTCTGCACAGAGTTAAAATGATCATGGCTACGAACAGACCTGACACCCTGGATCCTGCCCTGCTGCGTCCCGGAAGGCTGGATAGAAAAATCCGTGAGTTTCTGCTTCCCAGTGGCTGGAAGGAGGATATATCCCATGGGAATTGTGGGTTTCTGCTTTAATTGAAGCTGTAATTCTTTCTAGATATCGATCTACCAAATGAACAAGCCAGATTAGATATTTTGAAGATTCACGCAGGTCCTATCACTAAACATGGTGAAATAGGTAAGTAGAAGTTACCTGGATGTCATTCCTACTGCTGTTTGTAAAGATGGGAAGAGGATGAGTTGTTAAAATGATTCTGACTGTATTACCACCTTTACACTGCCCACACAACTTCCCCTCTTGGAATTCTACTTCTTTTATTTTTTAATGCACCCTGATGGAACTGTTGTTAAGTCTTTGCAAAGGAAAACTGAATATAAACCCTTGGAGCCCAGCTGGAGACTGGAAAATGAGCGTGGTTCTCATGAGGCAATTTCCTGTTTCTAAAGGAACAGCTTAGTGCAAGTAAAGAGTGTTTTCATTCACCCCTCAATGAAAGAAATATTGTTCAAGAAGAAGTCTGAAAGCAACAATCTTTAAAAGTCAGGGATAAACCTTGGAGTTTGGAGATGGCATAAGGAGAATTGTTGTCTGGGTCATGGTGTGGATCTTTCTCTCAGGAGCGTAAGGGGAGAATAATAAGATAAAATGGGGAAGGTTTATTTAAGAACTGTGTCACTCTGAGCTGCCCAGAGTCCTGCTTTCACAGTGACTCCTCACAGCTTTCCTGGAGGAAACTGGGGCTGGGATTTGCCTTTAAAGCGGCACTGGCTGCCTGGGAGTGCAGCAGTGCCCCAGGGCCCCGTGCCACCCCCACACATTCTGTGCTGACACCAGCGATTCCTGCAGCCCCTGGAGCTGATCCCAGTCACCATCTGGCTGCATCAACAGCTGCAGCTCAGCACAGGGAGAGCAGGAGCGAGCTGGGGGAGGGCCAGGGATGGGCATTGCTTTTCTTAGCAGCAGTGTTGGCTTAAACCTGCACGTGACTGCAGGCTAAGAGAGAGAGAAGGAACTCCAAAGCAAATAATGAACCTGAGGTAAAGTTCTTGGAGAGAAACGTTTTACAAGGCATGGAGTGACAGGACACAGGGAATGGCTTCCTACTGCTAAAGGATAGGGTTAGATGGGATGTTGGGAAGGAATTTTTCCCTGTGAGGGTGGGGGAGGCCCTGGCACAGGTTGCCCAGTGAAGCTGTGGCTGCCCCTGGATCCCTGGAAGTGTTCCAGGCCAGGTTGGACAGGGCTTGGAGCAAGTGGAGGGTGCCCTTGGCCATGGCTGGGGTTGGAAGGAGATGGTCTTGAAGGTCTCTTCCAACCCAAACCATTGTGGGATTCTCAGATTCTACTTCATCCTGTTCTCGTGTCTTTGGCACCAGAGTGGAGCAGGGTAGGATCATCCCTTCTGCCGTTCACCAAGGTGAGGTGTCAGGTCCTTGCTAAATTCCTGAATGTGATGTGGAAAGACTGTGATGCTCAGCTTTGATATCCCAAGAGGAAGGCCAGGACTTAGCAGCAGGGTGAGGTGGGAATTGCTTTAAAATCCAAAGGACCTGCTCAGGTTCCAGCATGAGATTCTCCTGCTCCAATCCTGGTGTCTGCTGAAAATCCTAAACTCACAAACCTTGCAGTGTTCAACCTTGTTCATTCCCCTCACTTACCTTTTTTTAACCTTCCAATTATGAAAAGAATTTTTGATATGACATTGTACTACATGGAATTAAAATACAGCTGAAGAACCTCTCATCTTTAGGAGTTTTTGGATCCTTGAGATAAAAACATTCAGTTCAAATGTTTTGAATTTTATACAGAAGGGAAACTGAAAAGTTTTCCAGGGAGTTGAATATTTTAGTAAGCAGAAACTTGCTGGAGGTTCTGTAAACACAGTGGTTTAGAAATTGATTCCAACTGAATTACAACCATGGCCACTCTTTTAGTAAATATATGTGCATAAAATATCAGGCTTAATATATTAAGACATTAAATGCCTTAATTAGATGGAGTGTTGTAAGTGGAAAGGGACTAAGTTACGATCACTTGGAGGTAAGTTTTCTGGGTTTTTACAGCATTTAAATGATAACAACATTGCCTTGATGGAGTTTTTGCACTTCATGTTGATTCTTGTTGGTAACTTTGGGATTTAATTATATAACATGAGCTGGCTGCCAGACATTTCTGTTTTAATGGAACGGTTGATACAGCTGATGATTCCAGTTAATTTATCAGCCCAGTGGGCAGCTCTCTGTTTGCACTGAAATCCAAGTGGCTCTTTGGTAGCTGGATACGTATTTTATTGGCATCCCTAACGGGAAGGGTGATTTATTCCTAACGGGCATTGGTGTTTTATGAACAGATTATGAAGCAATCGTGAAGCTTTCAGATGGCTTCAATGGAGCAGACTTGAGAAATGTCTGTACTGAAGCAGGTAATTCCTTAACTCTTCATTTGGATGTGCTAAATCTTGGATAATGCTGAATCTTGGAGCTGTTCCTCTGTGGATTAAATGCAGGAGCTCAAAAACGTTCTGCTGGAACATTTCACTTGAGCTCATCTGAGCCAACCACTTGTTGGCTGATCATGATGTGTCCCACTGTCTCATTAGAACCAGATACATTCTAGAAATAGTGATTGTACCCATTTTTCTCCTTTTTGCAGAGAATTCAGGGCTCTTGGCACCTGTATGCCTGGAGAGTTGATGCTATTTTATGCTTTTTCCACATGAAAATTTGTGCACTTGGGGTTTGCCTGCGTGGGCAGGCTGAGTAACACATAAATGCACACTCAGAAGTTTAAACAAGTTTCTTACTAGTAATCCCCTAGTTCAGAAAGGTGAATTCCCTCTTCTTCCCAACATCCAAGATGTGGGAAAGGCCACATGCAGATAGTGTAACCTGGATCAGTTTTCATTTAAATTTGAGTGAAACTTGATGTTTTGTCTTCACACTGTTAAATCCTCCCTCCCAGGGATGTTTGCGATCCGTGCCGATCATGACTTCGTAGTTCAGGAAGATTTCATGAAAGCTGTCAGGAAAGTGGCTGATTCCAAGAAGCTGGAGTCCAAGCTTGACTACAAACCTGTGTAAATTAACCATAGAATTTGTGATTGATTGTACACAACCTACTGGGTTAATGCATAAAAAAAGAGAGAAATAATGTACCTCTTGATTATCATTGTAAGGTATTTGTGTAGCATGGAGCTAGTAATTTTGGGAATGCTAGTTGCAAGTTGGCTACAGGAGTGTGTTTTCTCTACAATTCCGAAATGCAGCGTTCATTACAGCCCAGGCTCAGTCAAATGTGTGGAGATGTGTTGTTCCCTTAGCAATTATGGTGGGAATTTATAAATGTGCCTGAAGGGATTCTCAAACAGAAGAAAGTCAGTTCATTTCTTGACTTTTTGTATATCAGTAAATCTCCTTTCCCCAAACAGTTTATGAATAAAACCTGTTTAAATCTGTTTATCCTGGTGGACTTTGTGTGTAGCTCTCATGGAGAGGTGATTTTTGTGTCTTCTGAGTTTGAGGAGCAACTTTTCTTGGGTGTAAGGATTGTAGTCCTGTGCATCCCATACCAAACAGAGGCAGCCGAACCCTTGGAGAGAGGAGGGACTGGCGGGGTCTGGTTAACCCTTTCTATGAAGAAATTTTCCCCAATATCCAATCTAAACCTCCCCTGGGCCAGCCTGAGGCCGTTCCCTCTCCTCCTGTCCCTGTTCCCTGGGAGCAGAGCCCGACCCCCCGGCTGCCCCCTCCTGTCAGGGAGTTGTGCAGAGCCACAAGGTCCCCCCGAGCCTCCTTTGCTCCAGGCTGAGCTCCAGAGCTGCCTCAGCTGCTCCTGGGGCTCTGTTCCCTTCCCCGGACATGCTCCAGCCCCTCCATGTCCTTTCCATGCGGGGCCCAGAGTTGTTCCCAGGACTGGAGGTGCCTCAGCAGTGCCAGCACAGGGGATGGTCACTGCCCTGGTCCTGTGGCCACAGCATGGCTGGTACAAGCCAGGTGCCTTTGGCCTTTTTGCCCACGTGGGCACACTCGTTTGCTGCTGAATTCTGGAACAGGATTTACCTGAGCTGGTGTTTAATTATTGCAAGAAGTAAACAAGGTGGTGGTGTTTTTAAGGGCGTCTGCTTTATTTTTGTTATCCTAGCAGTTCCACCCCGAGGGGTGCATACAACTCCACAGCACTGTGCAGCTCACCTGATTGTTGGATTGGAGCAGCAGTGCACTAAACCACTTCTGGCTACTTCTAATTATCCTAATTGGATTACTCTGGGCATGCTCAGCTGACAGACAAGTACATTAGATTAGCTCTTGACTTCCCAGGAAATATACAGCATCTCCCTGGCAATTTTAACAGCTGTAGTTTTATTTCCTTTCCCATCACGGGTAAAAGAGGTAGTGTAAGGTGTAGACCAGTTAAAAGAGGATAGGCAACAATACTTCCCTGTTTATATGGCTGTTACAGACCTTTCTCCCTGTTGTGGCTGTGTCGGGAGTGTAAAGATGCAAATCTCAGGTTTAGTTTTAACACCCTTTTGAGTGCAGCTTGTACAGCCAGTGTGCCTGGAACAATGAGAACATGAAATAAAAGTCAATTTCTGAGCACTACAGTGATGTAAACAGCAAGCAGAACCTTTGGCTGAGGGAGTGGTTGCTGCAACGTGATTGTTGAAGGGTTCTCAAAGTTTTATTTAGTAAAAACAGCAGAAAGGTGCACTAGTAATAAAAACTGAGACTAAAATTCCAGGGCTAGTATTTCTAGAAGGACACTTCCAATTTTATTTAAGCAACCAACCCATTGACTTTGCTTGCTTCGACTAAGCTTCCCTCAGAAATTCCAATGAGACCAGTGTAGGGTTTTAGTTCACCAAAAAGCACAGGAATGAAAAACTGCGGCTTAAAGTGAAGTCTCATAGAATCCTAAAATTGTTTGGGTCGTAAGGCAGCTTAAGGACCATCTCATTCCAACCCCTGCCATGGACAGAGACACCTCCCACTATCCCAGGTTGCTCCAAGCCCTGTCCACCCTGGCCTTGGACACTCCAGGGATCCAGGGGCTTCCTGAGCTTCTCTGAGCCTTCTTCTGTGCCAGGGCCTCCCCACCCTCACATCAGAAATTCCTTCCCAATATCCCATCTATCCCTGCCCTCTGGCAGTGGGAAGCCATTCCCTGTGTCCTGTCCCTCCAGGCCCTTGCCCAAAGTCACTCTTCAGCTCTCCTGGAGTTCTCAGAGCATGGGACCTCAAAAAGCAGAAAAAAGGGGTTCCTGCCCCAACACTGAGGCGTCTGAGGGCATCACTCACACAAAGAGGAGCTGACTGGACATCCCAGAGTCATTTAGGTAGGAAAAGACTTCTGGGATCATTTGAGTCCAGCCTGTGACTGATCCCCACCTTGTCACCCAGCCCAGAGCACCGAGGCCACGTCCAGGCATTCCCTGGACACCTCCAGGGATGGGGACTCCACCACCTCCCTGGGCAGTCCAGAGAAGACCCGCTTGGCGTTGCCAGCGAAAATGTGAGGCAGCAGCGTCATTCCCACGGGCGACAGAGCCAAGATGGAAGCGGGCGTGTGAGGAGAAGGAGCCCTCGGGAATCTCAGGGGACGGCTACAGGGAGCGTTAATGGTCGTGCCATGGCGGGAGCGCGCCCGGCGTGAGGCACCGTTAACGGGCGAAGCGCCCGTAACTGAAGCCTTGGGGTTAATTACCCCGAATTTAGGGGTTGCGAGTGGGTTCATTAAGCGAACCGTGGAGGTAACNGGAGGAGGAGGAGGAAGAGGTGGGAAGAGGAGGAGGAGGAGGAGGGAAGAAGAGGCGGCAGCCGCAGCAGCAGCATGGCGGCCGGGCGCGAGCGGCTGAGCGCGCCGCCGCCGCCTCCTCCTCCGCCGCCTCCATCTCCTGCCGCTCCCAAGCCGGAGCCCGCGGCCCCGCTGCCCAAATAGCCGCCCTGCCCCGGGTCCTGCCCCGCCCGGACAGCGCCCGGCCATGGAGCTCGCCAAGCCGGCCTTCCCCGCGCTGCCGCAGGCCAAAGAGGACTCTGAGGTGAGCGGGAGCTCCGGTCCCGGCCCCCCGCACACGCCCGGCCCGCGGCCCCGCCGGGGCTTCCCCTCACAGCCCTGCGGTGCCTCCCGCGCCCCTTCCCGCGGGATTCCCGCTGGGATCCATCGCAGGCCGCGGGTCCGTGTCCAGCTCTGTGCTGGTGACACCCCCTGCGACCACCGACCGCATCCTCCCTCCCCGGTCGCTGCCGGGCTCTGCTCCCTCCATGGCTGTCGCAGACCCCCGGCCCTCCGGCATCTCCCCTCCCTGGTGCCTCCGGCCTGGAAGCCTCCCACTATCCCAGCTTCCTCGAAGCCCTGTCCGGCATGGCCTTGAGCACTTCCAGGGATGGGGTAGCCACAGTTTCTCTGGGCAGTCTCGCCACCCTCACATTC
>VZRO01004980.1:55848-129636 GCA_013397915.1 Daphoenositta chrysoptera | reverse complement strand
GCCCACCCCTAGCAGCCCCCTCTCTTTTTCATATCTTCTTTTCCGCGTTCAGCGTGTCACAGCCTGTGTTATCCGCCGTTTCTCTCCCCCTGCGTGTCCCTCTGCCTTTGTAAGGCCACCAGCCGTGTCTCTGTGCCGCTGGCTGCCCCTGTGCGAGCAGCCCCGGCAGGGAGTACCTCTGTCCCTTCCGAGCACTCGGTGCCTTCCACCTCTCCGCTCCTCCAGAAACAATCCGGCGCTCGGGTGAGTCCATCGGGGAGGTATTTCCACCGTGTTCCAGAGCGAGGACTTCACTGCGGACGAGGACAGGTGGCAGTGTGTGCTCAGACTGAGCTGTGCGGTGTCACAGGAGCCGGGTCAGCGCGGTGTCTGATTTCTGAACTTGGCTGAACTCCGCGGCGCTGACCCTGGGCGCTGCTGATTTGTTTTTGTGTGTCACAAACAGCTCCGAGTGTCCCCCCCCTTTGGTGGCCTCAGATATTTAATGCGAAATGTCACAGCCTGCGTGAGGGAAGCTGAGAGTGTCTGAGCTCTTCAGACGTCTGTAGATTGTCATGTATTTCTAAACATCAGCATTTATTTCTGTTTGAACAGCATTGCTCAATGCTGTTATGGTGGTAAAATACCTGAAAAATGGGAGTGACTGTTTCTGTTCTGTTTTTGTTGTCAGGGTTTAAAACCCCCTTCACTTCAGAGCTCTGGAGGTGTTACAAGTTATTTAGTTGTTCTCACAAAGTTGTAATCACTTTGCATCTTAACACAAATCATCTGCCACCCTCTGAGGTTTATAATTTGTTTGTTTTAAAATATCTTTTCTTTCTGGAGAAACCAATTGTGTTATCCACAGTTTTGTCTGAGGATGGTTAACTAAATTAGCCTGGGTGGCTTTTCATCTAAAATGGCTAAAGAGGAATGTGGGGTTAGAGTAAAAATAAAAACAGAGCTCACTGCCAGTCTAACAACTCTTAACTGATGAAAACTGAGATTATAATACAGCTTTTATTTTTGGCTTTTTTCATGGTCTGTCTCTAAATAATGTGATGTGTAGTGTGTTAGAACTTCACATAGTGGGGTTTTTCAATAACTGATTCTAAAAACGGTAAGAATTTAGTTCAACATGCTACTTTTGTGTCTGACTTGATCTCAATGTAAGATCATGTAAGTAAATTCCAACCTCTGAATACAAGATAATAAATAGTTGGAGTATGTGGAGGAAACAGAAAAGTGAAAGCCGATGGTGAATGTTAAAGTTCTTGTGGAAATAAATTGTTAAAGACAAAGTATAAGAGACTTAAGCCAAATCCTTAAGACAGTGCTTTGGAAAAGCAAACTGAGGAAAGTAAAATCATTCTGCCCACAAAATCTAGATTTTCCTGGAAAGCAGAAGATCATCTCTTGTATGTTGCAGGAAGGAGGCTCTTTAATGAGGAGTAATCCCTAATATTACAGGAAGTTGGTGATGGATGGTTTAATACTGGCTTGGCAGATTTGATTTCAAGATATTGGGAAGAGGAGGAGGGAGAACTTGGGGAATCCCTGGCTGACTTCCTGCTGCTCAAAAGTGCAGCTTTGCCACTTCTTTAACTCCATCCAGCCGCCACCTCCAGCTCCCTCGTCCCAGCTGACACTCGTAACCATATGACAGCTTTAATAATAATAATAATAATTAAAAATAAAGCCAAATCACTGGTTGGCTGCACAGCATCACTTTCCTTCCTGGCACATGGAAAAGTGTTGAGGGGAGAGAGAGCAGCCTGGATTGACTGGGGCAGGCTGCAGGGATGTGCTCTGGATAAATAGGTCACTTTTCCAGCCTGGATGTTGTTTGCCCTGTCCCTAATCCATAGTGCTGTTAGGGATTGCTGGATTTTTAAACCTCTTGGCTGTTGGTACTTTTGGGAGCTTGGGAAATGCTGAAAAACCTGGAACTCATCATTCTGGCAAAGCTTTTCTGGTTTATACCGGGAATGTCTGTGAACTGTGTGTTCTTTTACAGACTGGTGAGAGTGAATATCTCAGGTTTATGAGTAATAGTGATTATATTTGATGTGGGACCATTTTTAAACTTAGATTTTTTTTTTCTAAAGTTGACACATCTTCCAAGGTCAGGTCTCAAACTTTCTTAAATTTGAGAAGTTCTGTGTTACGTGTTTATACTGGGAGGAAAAATATGGCTAAAAATCCATTTTAAAAGGGTCAGGTTAATAACAATTAGTACATGTTGACTTACTAGTACTGAGACCTGTTAGTACTTTTGGAAAGAAGGTCAGTAAGGACTGGAATAATTGAAGGAATGTAATAGAAATTATTTTCCCAATAAATTTTACACAAATAAAAGGAGCCAGGATATATATATATAATGAGAACACAGCAACAATTACCAGTTTATTTCTTTGTTAAAACATATTTGCTTGCAATCAGGCTGAGCACACCAAGTGTTCATGATGTATTTAGAAATTTTTTAGGACTCTCCCTTGGTTTTGTAATTAAATTAGCAGCGTATTGACTATTTTATTATGCATAAAAGCGGAGTTCTTTTTAGCACATGGGGTTTTTTTTAAAAAAGAAATTTACATTTTTGACAGCTATATTTAGTCTGAAATGCTAATGTATTTCTGACTGCTTTTTTTAACTATGAAGTGATGCAGTCTGTCTAAAGGTGGAACAAATCTATTAAACTTTTTTTAATCTCACTTTTGATAGGAAACACAAATAACCCCCTTAAAACACAGCTTTTCCCCTCCTCTGCAGACTCTTTAAAATAAGTAGGAAGCCTGTATCATTAGAATTATTTTACCTGCCCACATAATAGAGCCCAAAAAATGGAGAACAAATGCTGTGTTGTGCTGGGAAATGTAAATCAGGTGACAGATTTTGATCACAACTCTGTGGGATACTATCAGACTGCTTTGCATAAATCAGAGAAGTGCTCTGTGGCAGCTGAAGTTGAGCAGTCTGTCAGTCTTGATTAACTTGTGCCTCCCATCCAGGGGAAGCCTGGTGGGATCCACACAGGCACAGCGGAGCAGTTTGTAGAATTTGGGGGTTAAAGCGTGTTTGGGGTTTTTTATCTAAATGAGGATTGCAAAGAGACCTTGGTATAACCCAAAACACGAGTTAGAAAAAGAGGGGGCATGAAAAAGGCCATTCTTGCACCATTATAACCAATCTGATAGTCTGTACGAGTGTGGCATGCTGGCACTTGGCTTTGTGCGTCCTGTAAGCTGAAGGATTCTGCCTCCACTGCTTTATTTCCAACTTTATTGGAATAAAATTATACGATAAAAGTTTTTATCAGTGCTGCTGATCCTGTGTGCTGATGGTATTTAACGAGGTGTCTTTGGGACCAGGGTTAGAGAGTGGGACAAATAGGAATTGTTTTGTTTCTACTTTCCATTTCTACTTTTCCTTTAGTTTTACCTTTTATCCCTTTCTGTGGCTTGTGTTTCTCTCTGCTACAATAACCTTTCTTTCCTTGTTGTCCTTCCTTCCTTCCTCCATGTGCTCTGTCATTCCCACCTGCTATTATTGCTCTTCTCCACCTTCCTGCTTTTGTATTCCTTTGTATTTTCAATAGCAAAAATGTCTCTGGTGAGGCCTTCCCATTGTCTGAGTGCTCTTGACAAATACACAGAATTCCCTGGAAAACTGCTTCCATCCCTGTATCGTTTCCTGAGTGTGGTGGCCATGGGATGAAACAGCTGTTCAAGGGTGGGAATGTCACCTCACTCTTTCTCCAGCCCCTTTCACCAGCCCTCAGCCACTTTTGGGGTAGCAGCACTGTTCAAACCTTCCCTAAAAGCGCTTGTTAGTGCCATGCCCACACCTTGAGGGAACTAAAGGATGTGGTTTAATTTTGTGTGTTTTATAGACTTGCACCAGGGTTTCTACCTGGAGAAAAAAAATATATATTTAAGCCACATTGGTCAGGCAGTTGCACTAAATGATTATTGTAGGTCCCTTCCAACTGAAATAATTCTGTTTGTATAAGAAACCCCCATATTTTTAATGTAACTGTCCAAGAACACGAAGCATGTCTGAAACTGAAGACACAACCTTTCACTTCATTCCTGTTTGTAGCTAATTTTGAGGCTCTTAAGTACCACGTTTCACGGTGATAGACGTGACAGGTTTCGGTGATACTCAGATATTTTCCTTGAGTATTCTTTCAGTACCTCATTTAGTTTGTCTGCTTTCTTATTAAAAGATGGCAACTGAGTGTGCTCTGCTACTGCTTTACTATTTCAAGATTTCTTCTGCAGTTGTTCCATTTTACAAACATTGATTTAGATTTTTGTGCAGGTCTTTAATGATAACATCTCTCTCCTCTACTTTGTTGGCCTGTATAAAATGTGTAAAATGCTTTCAAACCCAAGGTGTGATCTCATTTCTTCGTGTAAATGACACTTAGAGCTGCCTGGGAATTAAGCATAAAGCCTTTGTGTCGAGGTCATTGTTGTGGGATCAGGACCCAGCCCCAGTCCAAGCTGCAGCCTGGGCAGGGGGAATGACAGTGCTGCCGGCAGTTGATGTAATCCTGCCCTCTGAGTGCTCTGATACAACACTGTCAGGCTGTAATTTTAATTTCCTGTGCAGTGGTTAAAGGCAGAGCCGGGAGATCCCTTGGCCAGAGCAGGTGCATGAACCGGAGCAGGTCAGAGCCCGTGGCTGGCGCTGCAGTAACAGGTTCTGCTCTGACTTCACAACTTGTGGAGAACCTCGGAGCAGGTTTGGAGGAGAGACTTGGAGTGTCACAGCCTCACTAGACAGGGAAACAGCTTCCCGCAAGAGGATTCTGACAGCCCTGGGTTTTTTAGGTGCACAATCCATCATGCAGGAGTCCTGCTGTGATGAATTGTGATGGGAAGAAAAATCTTTGTGGAGAGGAAAGTGATGCTATAAATCAACCATGAAAGAGCTGTCTGGGAGTTGGGAAAGGGTTGGACACCTGGAGTGGTCAGGGAGGTTTTACTTGGAGCTGTGGGCAGCTTTTGCAAAGGATTTGAGTGATGGTCTGGGAAGCTGGAGGAGTCATTGCAGGGGGTGGGTGAAGCTGAGCAGGTGAGAGGCAGCGGTGACAGTCTAGAAAAGATTTCCTGATGTCATTCTCCTCTAACTACTGATTTGATTTCTTTTCCTGGTGGTTTTTTCAGCACCTCTGAGAGCTTCTTGCTTCACCTGGGCCAGCCTGTGGTTTACAGGCTCTACTAATTATAAGGCAGCAGGAGTTTAACCATCCTATCTGGGACTGCCTTTCAGCCAGGGCTGAGCTTTGACAAAGACTGGGGATGTATCTTTTATGTGTGAAAATCAGATGGGTCTGCAGACTTCAGCTGTCAGTGAGGGACCAGTTAAGCTGGGTCACGTGGATCCATTTCATTGCATTCCTTCTGGAGAGGCACATGCAGGTTGGATGCTGTGTTTAAAAACCACACTCTCTGCTTTGGTACAGAGTCTCAATGTCAGGGCTGCTAAACTAATTTTTAAGAAATCATAACATGAATTTTTTAGATTAAGTCCTAGCCAAGGTCACTCTTGGAAAAAAACCCACGTCACTTTTTGCCATTAAACTGTTCTAAGGAAGAACAGATGTAGCTGTGGCAAAATATGGACAAAATAACCCAAACTAGTGCTCTTGGTGTAGTTTGGATACTGGATACCAAGAAGCTCTTTGTGGTGTGGACAAGTCTTACCTGTTAATTCATAGCTTTCATTTATTTCAGCTGGAGATGGGATGGGGAAGGGGGGGATTTGGAATGTGCTTTATTTCCTCTTCTCCTGCTTGTTTGGGGAGATCTGTCAGAGGGGAGTGGCTCAACTTTAAAACTTTGGGGTTCTGGGGGTTTTTCTTGCACTTCATCTCTTTAGTGTCTTGCAAGTATTAATGGTTGCGTCTTCCAGAGAGTTGTCACTTATTCTGGAGAACCTCCCAAATCCTTGGCAGGAAGGAATGCTGTTCCTCCCTCCACCTCTGGCATCCCCAGTTGTTTTCTTAGCAAAATTCTTGCATTTGGTCTGATCAAAAGAGAAGCTTTCAGTTGTTATTTGTCTACTGGGCGCTCCAGACAGTGTGGAAAACCTGGCTGATGAATGAATTCCTTAAATGGAACCTGTGCTTGGGTTCAGTCTCCATTAATAGATTGGGTTTTTTTACATAATTTTGCATAACATTTGAATAATCTGGCATTGTTGGTTTGAAAAGCCTTGAAGGGCTGTCAACAGTCACCAAAATCACTCTTTCAGTAGTCTGTGTACTTGTCTCTGATTAAATGTTTTCCTTAAACACTGTCTTTCAGAGAGTTATTTTGCAGACTAAATCCAATTGGAAACTGTATCTTTTCGGCTTCTTGAAGGGCACTGAAGACCGGTGTCTGGGGCCTGTAGTGACATTTTTTTCTTGTTCAGAACATCTATGCTGTCTTTTGGGATTTGGTTCCCTTTGGACTTGCATTGCTCAATTCTCACCTGTTTATTTTGCTCAGTTTACATCTGTTGGGACTAAAAAATTCCTGCCTCTGATGCATTTGAAAGGAATATTTGCAATGTGGTGTTAAGCCAAAATAGTGATGAATTTGTGTTTTCATTGTGCACCAGATTAAGACTTTTAAATTCTACAAAGAGAGTAATAAACCCACTAAAGTGCTTGTATATTCCTGGAGTGCAGCCTAAACTTTTCAGAGTTCATTGCTCTTAGGGTTGGTTTTAAACTTGGCCAAACCTGGCCCCAAGCTTTTCTGGCATTTGGAGGAGTGAATGATGCTTTTGTGTACAGAGCAAGCCAGCAGGGTTGTGCTGAACCTTCTCAGGTCAGCCTTCAAAGGATACAGTTCTGTAAATACCAGCCTTTTGTCACAGCATTTCTCCTTTATACTTCCAGGAGTTTATTATTCCAGCTGGAACATGCAGAAGTAATTTAGCTACTTGTGTGTCTTCAGCAAAGCCCATTTCAGTGCATTTTATTTCCCTGGTTTTGCTGCCACTTTAGGTGGTATCCAAAGGATTGTCTGGAGTGGCTTAATGTTTGTTTGCTTTATTTTCCAGAATAACTGATACTAAAATCCTTCCTAATTCCACTACCAAGAGCTGGAAAATCCTCCCTGTGCACTGTGGGGGTGTCTGAGGGAAGCACAGAATTTTTATTGTACTGGTGAAAAGAGATGAAATGTGAAATTAATGCTACTGGGACAAGTGTAGGTGCTCAGGTGGACAGTGCTGCAATTTAAGGGATCTTTCCTGCTGTAATCCAGACCTCTCCTCCCAGCTGGAATATTTAGAGTTCAACTTCCCCATACTTTTGAGGACATCAGAACACAGGGGAAGTTTTTTCTTAGCTGCTGGTGTGTGTGTGTGTGTGAATCGAACAACAGAGTTATGTAAATAAATGGATGCAGTCTATTGGATATCTTTGACTATTCCCTTTTTTTTTTTCTACCTCCAGATGGTAACTGGGATCTCAGCTCCAACTCCTTCATGTGTGAGGGTCAAGGAATGAGTAAGAGCCTGTTAATAGAGGCCAGTGGGAGTTGTAGGGAAAGAAAGACAGGAATAGTCTCTGCCTGAACAGTTTTCTGTTCGGCTTTGGCAGAGCTGCAGAACGGAGCAAAGGATGGAAATCTTGATCCTGGTATTTGCACTGGGCAGTGCTGGTGGTCAATGGACAGCTGGGAATGGGAGCTGAACCCTCCCAGTCCTGGGGCTCTGGGATTCTGTGGAAGATGGTGTTGGGCTGTAAATGACCAGCAGGATCATGGACACAAGTGTTAATTTACTGTGTGAGGAGCCTTCCCAGTTTATTGTAGGATTGGAAATAGTGGAGACTCGGTGTAATGGCTTGCTGTGGTTGTGGAGAGCACAAATTTCTGGAATTGTTCAAGCTGAATCCAGAATATTCACAGTCAGAGTGCATTAGGTGAGGCAGTGTGGATTTTAAGGGAGTTACCTGCTCCACTTGTTATCTTCTGTTATTTCAGTGGCGGCAGGAATGCAGCAGCCAAAGGAATTCCTTTGCTTCTCTGACTAGTACAGAATGTTCTAAAGCTTTTTCCTTTCTCTTTTTTTCCCCCCTCCTCACTTCAGAGGGAAGTTTCTCAGCAGAAAGCTGAGGTGTGGATGTATAGCTGATAAGGATCTTTTCCAGCCTTAAGGATTCTTTGTAGAATACTTCAGGTTTCTTTACATGAACTTTCCAAATAGAATTCCCTGCACTTGGGTGGTGCTGGCATCCATGTGGAAAGGTAGCAGGGACGTGCCTGATGTGCAGCATGGAGCTTGTACAGAACTTAGAGGGTGATTATTTTCTATAAAATGCACGTACACATCTCTGCCTGAATGTTTTTCTCTGTTGTACATATAATTTTTTTTTTTTAAAGGATTGGACCTATCCCATGAGGAGAGAGATGCAGGTAGGACACTTTTATTTACTGTTTGATGCAAAACCCGTGGAGCATTTAATGAGGAGAAAAAAAGAGCTGGTATCAAAATCAGTCTTTACCTGTAAAGTGTCAGGCAGCACCATGGGAGACAGATTTAATTAGTTAATTAAGGTGAGGATTTGCCAGCTTGGAATACAGGTGTGTCTGCATCTCTGCTGTGCAAGTACTGAAACAGAAATCCCCCAAACATTACATTTTGTCTTTCTGAATGTTTTTAAATGATTACTAAAACTGTATCAGAGCTTTGCCTTCTACATTAAACTTGGGAGTGTTCTCCAACGGGATGGACAATTAAAATTCTCCTACCATGGTGTCAGTCAAACCTTTGCACAAGATAAGATCTACACACCTGCATATCTTTATTGTGGGGAGATAAATGGTTAAAAACTGCTGTTTTCCCACTGCTAGGCCAAAGCTAGAAGAATTTCCATATGTGTCTCTCTTTCCATAAGAGCAATTTGGAATTGATTACAAGACAGGATTATAAACCAAGTTAGGAGTTCCCTTCACTTGATCTGGGGCTGGGTGAGATGCAGGAATCAACCTGGAACTTAGTCCAAATCAAGGGCTTTGTTCCTGGTCCAAAACAAGATCTCCTGCACCAAGATCATGTTTCTTATATCCTGCCAAACCAATTTTTTTCCTTGTCCTGCTATAAATGACATTGATTACACATCTCAGTAATATGTAAATTATTTGTGTCCGTGGCCATGGTCTGAGGTGAGTGAAATGTGGTATTTCAAATCATTTTGAGTTGGTATTAAATGTCTGTTCTTCTTCTGCCTCCTAGGAAATCTTACCTGGGTTATTTTTAGGCCCATATTCTTCAGCTATGAAAAGCAAGGTATGATTTTCAGAATATTCTCTCATAGGGAAGCTTTGCTGTGGTGATTTGATTTGTTACTGTGGAGATCTGCTCGAGTGTATCTATAGAGGTGTAAATTTGGTTGCAGTTTTGAACTGGAACATGAAAAATGCCAGAGTGGAAGGAATATGTGGTGCATTTGTGGGATGGTCTGAGCTATTTGTATTAAAATTGAGTCTTAAATATAATTTTTCTTAGAAAACTTAAACCATTTGAGATGTTTTACCAATTCCTATTTCCTTTGCTGAAGGGTTGCAAGACAAATAGAACTGGGGACTCACACACAGATATTAAAACAGGGAAAATTAAATCTACGATAAAGTCAAACACTGCTCAGGCACAGCTTGACTCTGCAAATTTGCCTCATGGTTTAAAGGATCTTATTTTCATGGTCTGATTCCAGCAAGAGTCCAATGCTGGCTTCAAATTCCTCCCTCATGTAGGGACTTGCAATTTCAGGCAAAGTGAAAGGTGGGCAGAGACAAACAAATTTACTGAATGCCTTCCTTTTTTGTCATTGTTAGGAATTTTTTCTTTTTGAAAGACAACATTTTCACTCTGAATTCTAGAAAACCAGCTCAGATTTTCCTTGATATAGCCCTAGTTTGTATCGAAATATAGCTTTTCTTTTTATTACTGTGTAATAGATGATCTGCAATTTAAAAAAGATGTTTTTTCTCTTTCTCCACAGCTACCTATACTCCAGAAACATGGAATAACCCATGTAATATGCATACGGCAAAACATTGAAGCAAATTTTATTAAACCAAATTTCCAACAGTTATTTAGGTGAGAAATGATCATGATTCCTTTGTGTGTCTGTGTTCTTTCCAAATATTTTCACTTTGTCAGAACTATTTGAAAAATGTGCTGAGGTGCAGAATGACTTTAAATCCAAACCATGAATTTTATTCATCCTCAACTCTGGACGAGTCTGCAGATTAGAATTATCCATAGTTTGCAGTAACTGTCTTCAGTTTTAAGTGATTTCTGAGAGGGGAAATCTCTCAGGGGATGTTGGAGGAGATTCTCACTCACTTCCTCACGAGGACAGCTCCAAAGGTCCTTGATTGTAAAAATTCTGGAGTTTAGACAAGGAATTAAAGCCAGGGAGTTGTGCTGGGTTCCTCCTGCAGGTGTGAGTGCAGTGGAGGGGTTGTAGCAGCTCTGTGTGTCCCAGTAGTAGCAACTCAGTGGTGTTGTGTACTCACAGTAACTGTTTTCATTGCAGGTATTTAGTCTTGGATATTGCAGATAATCCAGTGGAGAATATAATCCGATTTTTCCCTATGGTGAGTGTATGGATTGGGAATGGAGTTGCCCAGGAGTTTTCTGAACTAACAGATACCAGTTTCACATTTGGGATACTCAGCCTGACGCACCTGGAAGTGCTGCCACAGCTCTTGACCTTTTTATTGACACTTTATTAAGTGTAATTAACTCCTTTTTACAAGTATGGAAACAGTTGGAGTTGTAAGAGCTGCTTCTTGTTATGGTATTAAAAAAAAAAAAAGAAATAAAAAGACTGGCACAAAACAGAGAGATTTGTTCATGAGGGAATTCTGGGGCCCTTAACTTGGAGGAAACTTCTATTTGAGCCCAAGAGTATTTACATTTCCTGTACCAAATTCTAAACCAAATTCAAAATAGTAACTTAAGTTTTACAGTGTCTTAAAACATGTTTATAGCAGAGGAATTAAAAAGTAACTTGTAAATTAAACAATGCCCATTACTAGAACAAGCCCTTGGTTTTGAGCTGTGGGTTTGTATCTTTATTTTAGTTTAGTTTTCAGCTGAGTAAAAGCATTTTGTTCCTTCTTCCACCAAAAAACCCAATGGTGCCTTCACACTGTTTTTGCACGGACAATTTTAGGAATAGTTTAAAGTACAAAAGAAAGAAAAATGTCCAGTTGAAGTGAGGTTTAAGTCTGCATAAAGATGCATTATTGTCACTGTAAATAAAGACTGATATAAAAATTATACCAAATTTAGGTGTTACTACTGCTTGCATTTAAAATAATCTGTAAGTTTGAGTCTTGTATTCGTTTTTCTTTTCAGACTAAAGAATTTATTGATGGAAGTTTACAAAGTGGAGGTAAAATTCTATTAACTTTTCCTTCATTTATTAAGGTGTTGTTAAAGCTTTAAAACTAATTTAGGGGTATGTATTAGAGGCTCTTAAATATGAGCTTTTCTTAAACTGGGGGCTTTATTATGCTTGATTTAAACTATATTAGACAAATTCAGAGCAAAGTGTTCTTTCCTTTTGCCTCTAAATGGAAAATGGATCTCTGGGCTTTGGGGTTTTTCACTTGAAACACAATTTTGTTCTGTGTATGAAATTTTCTTGTCCCCTCTCTGATGTAGGATCTTAAATCTGCATTGTGGTCCTGAAGTGCAGATTCTGTCACTGAGAATCCTTCCTGGAGCAGGAATCCCTGTTCTGTATCCCAATACACAGAGTGTAGTTAGAAATTCAGGGTGAAGGAAGACAACACTTGTTGTTCATGGATGTGCCTTGCTGCTGCCTAGCTGTCCCTAACAAGGGAAAACCACATTTCAAAGAATTTTATTCAATTCATACAAATATGGTTGATTTGGGGTTTTTTTTTTCCTTCTCAGGAAAAGTTCTTGTCCATGGAAATGCAGGGATTTCTAGAAGGTAGGAAACGATCCATCCTGCTATTAATATTTTTAAACAATTGAAGTCTATTTTACTAATTTTTATTTGTTTTTTCCAGTGCTGCCTTAGTTATTGCATACATAATGGAAACATTTGGGGTGAAGTACAGGTAAGAAGAGGTATTCAGGTTTTAATTCAGGTGGTGTGAGTGAATAATGACTTTGGAGGAAACAGAAACACTTGTGTTTTCACTCAGTCTCAGTAGGTAACAACTGCCTTACCTAAGACTTTACAAGGGGCTGATTATTCCATTTCACTTCACTGCAGGTGTGTTTACGTCCTTTTTTTTTTTTTAAGAATTAGGCACCTGCTGCTGAGAGAAGCAAGGCACCAGCCTCCATCCATGGATAAAACGGGGGGAGAGGCCCCAGGGGCTGTTCCAAGCCTGTGTTGAACTAGAAATTGAACTGAGCACTGGGGTGGGCAAACAGAATTGTACATCTGCTGCTTCTTGCTTTGGCCAAGCAATTTCAGTTATACAGACCAGCTCTGGGGACAGTTCAGGGGTTCTGTAGTTCTGAAAAACTGATTATCTGAAGGAAGACTCAGTTTTTCACTGAAATGTTTTCTCTTTTTAAGGGATGCATTTACTTATGTCCAAGAAAGAAGATTCTGTATTAATCCTAATGCTGGATTTGTCCATCAACTTCAGGTGACTATTTTTATTCCTGATCAGAACTGAAAAGCCATTTAATGAATCATCTTCCTGCCAAACAGACATTCCTACTTAGACTGAGCATTTACTGCACAAATATCCTTCAAGGAAATGTCAGGAGCTGTAGTAAAGCTTTGGGAGGAAGATGAGTGGGCACCTGAGTTCCTTAAACTTAAGCTTTGGACAAAGAAATCCAGGAATGGAGGAGAAATAAAAATCCTGGTTTGTGCAGTGATTCAGAGGCTCTGAAATGTTTTGGTTGGTGCTGAGGGAGCTGCAAAGGGAATGTTATGTGTTCCTTAAAGCCATTTCTTTAGTCATCCTTGAACTTCCCTTTTCCTCTGACTTCCTGATGGTTTTTGTCATCCGTGTCAAAGCAACAAAGAATTGTCCTCCTCCCAAATCTGTGCCTTACTATGAGCTGCCCTCTGAATTGGTCCTCCTCATCCTTACAAAGCTTTATGCCAGAGTAATTGCAATAAACATTTTTGGACTTTTCCAGGAATATGAAGCCATCTATCTAGCAAAATTAACCATCCAGATGATGTCACCTCTGCAGCTGGAGAGATCCCTCTCAGTCCCACCTGGCAGCACAGGTGAGAAGCTTCTCCTGCTAGGGGTGTGAGGTTATTTTTACACTCTGCAAGTAAACCTTTAGCAGTGGAATCCCAAACTCTTGGGAAGGGGGGATGGCTTTTGGTGTGCAAGCTGAGTTTAAACTTCAGTGTGAAGTGCTTAAATATCCTGGTTTCCCGTGGTTGAAGTTCCCTCTTGCCTCCTGCAGGAAGTTTGAAGCGGATGCACGAGGAGGATGAAGACCTTGGCACCATGCAGGTGGCAGCAGCACAGAACGGGTGATGGCTGAGGACAAGCACTGGTTGTAGTGAGAATTCCTGCCAAGAAAGGTGAAGAGAACTAGGGAAAAAAAACAAAAACAAAACAAGAATTAATGCAAAACAGATGAACACACATAGCTTCTTTTCAATTACATGTTGCTTTCAGATGTAAATCTGCCTCTGCAACACACTAAGCATCATTTTTAAGATGTTGGACTTCTTGAATGAATAGATGGCACTGATTGTTTTACTCCTTTTTTACACTTTACAGTTTTATTCTAAACCAAGATTTTTGGACTTGCAAAGAGGTATTATTGCAATAATGCACTTTTCATACTTGAAATTTCTTTATTTGTATGATATAAAGTTATTACTTTAAACAAAATGCAAGAGGGGGGGATTTGTTTATAAAGTTATTTGTGTAATTTATAACAAGAGACTTTAGTAAAGAAAAAGTTTGCTAAAATTCACCTTGTTCTCAGTATATATTATGGCAGACATGTGCTTTAGGAACATAAACACAGAGGTCAATTCAAGTTGAACTGTCTAGAACAGTGCATCCTCAAACTGGTTTTCAAGTAGTTGCTGTTGCAAAGCAGTAGTTGCATAATTTGAGATAAAAATTGGATTTGTCTTTGAAAACAGGTTCAAAGCACTGCCCATAATGGGATCAAGACTTAAAGGATTCACCTCAGATCTTGTAAAACATTAGACTCAGCTAAGGAAACACTTCTTGGTGCTTTAAGGTTTTCAAATTGGGGATTGTCAGGGTGGTTTTTGCAGCTGTAACTCTCCTGTCTCAGCAGCACAGAGGTTGTGCAAGCACAGTCCCGGTTCTGCATCTGCTTTATTTCCCAGTGTGTGTTGCCTAAAAGCCAGGACTGGAATGATGGCTCCTTGGGAGCACTGTAGTGACTGAGCACGTTACAAAGCTGGTAGAAAAACTTGTGTATTTGGGGGATCTGAGCCTGGTAACCAGACTGTGTTTTACCAGGGAAAAAATGGGCTCAGGATTTGGGGATCAGAGAATCCAGCTGTCCCCCTGCACTTGGATACACTCTGTGTGCCTGGCCACTTGTCCTGTGTCACCACAGAAGGGACAGACTGTGCTGGGGGTGTCCCTGAGGGAGAGCTCTGGGAGGTTGAAGGCAGCAATCTGAACAGGGTGGTTGTTCAGTGAGGATCTCTTCAGCCTGGCCTTGTATCTCCTGGGAAGGCTTGGGGAGGGATGATCCTTGTGGAGCACGTGGAGCCCTTGGCCTCTGTCAGAGCCCATGCAGGGAGTTAGAACTGGTTTGGAAATCCATGTGTGGGTTAGAGCTGCTCTGGAACAGATGGGGGTGACAGCTGAGGAGGAAATTTGCAGGGAATCAGGGCTGGTATCTGAGCCAGGGCACAGGGTGATGAGGTGAGGCTTTCCAGGGCTTTCCAGCCTCATAACCTCTGCTCCCATTGAATGTGAAGGCCCTGGAGTGCTGAACCAGGGTTCAGCAGCACATTCCTGTTCCTGCTGATACCCTCAGCCACCTAGAGCAGTGATGGAGCAGTGTAATTCCTTCAGGGGAAAAAACCATCTGCAATAAGCAGTGTGATGCCTTAGTTAGGAACTTTTCAGCTGGAAAAAAGGAAGTGATTTATCTCCTGGAGAACTGCACTGTGTCAGTGTCCAGCCGCCTGGCTGAGGGGGCAGTGATGGTTTTGCAGTTGTGGAGGGTTTGTTCCTGCTCTGAACTGACTCTCCATAAAGGAATGCTCTGGGGCTGTTGGGAAACGCATTCCCGGCCCTTGGAGCATGAGGCTCCCACATGGCAGCAACAGGGCTGTGCCTGGCCCTGCACAGCTCCCAGACACTGCCAGCCATGAGCTGCTGCTGGAACTGGGCTGGGAAGCATCAAATCCCTCTCTATTTCAGGTCCCTGGGGAAGGGGAGGGATGGAACACAGATGGCACAGATTTATGTCTCCAGGCTCATCCATGTCTGGGATTGTTCTCTCTGGGGTCCTGGGAACACTCACTACTGACAAGCTGCATGACTAAGGGTTTTTCATCAGTCCAATTTTTTTCATGGCATTACCCCCTCCTGGTGCCTTTTACAGTCATTCTGGTCTGTCTGCCAGTCAGATCCGAAGGGATTCTGAGATTTAATTTTCCTCAGATCTATTACTGAGCCGTCTATTTAAAACTTCCTGTCTGTCTCCTGGAGTTTCACTGCCAGTAGGTGTTTCAATATTTGGTTTTGGGGGTTGAACTAAAGGCAGGAACTGAAAGCAGGGTCCCTCACTGTGGACTTGAAAGAGAAGTAGAGGGTAAATTATTATTTTTTATTTCCCCAAGTTCAAACACAAAACTGCAACACCCCAATCCTTGGGAATCCATAGCTCTACACTGAGGTGCTGAAGTTCCCTTTTCCAGCTTAAGGGAAGCAGAGTGAGGGAGATGGAGATCTCTTCCTCAGGGTGGGAAAGCTGTTAGCCAAAAAACTAAAACCCAGGGAGGAGGTAAAATTCAACTGCTGGAGAAGCTGGTAGTGCTGTTAGGGCTGGTTTCTGACAAAAAGGTGTACCAGGCCAGGTTGGACAGGGCTTGGAGCAACCTGGGATAGGGGAAGTATCCCTGCCCATGGCAGGGTGTGGAATGGCATAGGCTTTAAGGTCCCTTCCAACCCAAACCACTCTGGGATTCTGTGGTATTAATCAACTGTGTCCAAATACTGCTATTTTGATTTGTGTGTATATATATATATATATATAAAATATATATACAGGTATAGCTATATATAATTATATATATACAACAGAGGTACCCAGATGCCTCTGTGGTCCAGGGCAGAGCTTCCCCAGGGGAAGACATTTATGAAAGGTTTGGTGTTTGCCTCAAGGAGATCATGGTTGATTTTATATATTATATATATATAGTCTCTCTATATCTGTGTATGTGTATATAAAAAAATGTGTACATTATAAATATGTTGCATATAGATTTTATGTACACATAAAGTACATATACAGAGTTTATATATGCATACACAATGTACATATGTATGTCTATATTTTAGATCTATTTATATATATATAACATATATATAGGGACCCTTGCTTTTTCCTCTTCAGCCCATTGTACTGTGAATAAATTTCAGAGCTGCTGGCAGTTCCTGTTTCCCTTCCCCTGGGGCCGTGCACTGCTGGCACTTGTGGCATTGTCCCTGTCCGTGTGACAGTTTCAAACACCCCCCTGTGACTGTGGTGGCCCTGGGGCACACCTGACCCCACAGTGACACTTCCAAGTCCCCAGCCTGGGCACTCTCAGCTCTCCAGCTGCTGTTTTTCCAGAGGGAGGGGAATGTCACCTCTGGGATGAACAAAGAGCTCTTCAGCGCTGCTGTGAGGGGGCTGTGCCCGGCAGGGCCATTGTGATGCAGCCACAAATCCCAGCTTTCAACCCCATTCATCTGTTTTACAATGATCTGAGCGGGGCCATGAGCCACCTGGTCCTCACTCTGATCTTCTCATTAACTCTTAATGAGGGCCTGGGGCTGTTTAGATGGTGTAGATATCATGGAATTCAAATAATCCACTTTAAATCAGTAGAAATTCGGAATTAATTAAAACTCTGGAAGGCAAGAAAATCCACCTCAGTCACTTGGGCCAGCAGAAAGCAGGAGCTGCTTTATAGAATGAGTTTAGAGTCAGGGCTCAAGCCATGCAGATGCTGTCAGAGGAGCACATCTGCTTTCTCTTCGGAGAGAAATCCACATGGAATTGCTGAAAGTGTTCTTTCCAGCCTAGGGAAGGAGAAGAGGTACCTGCAGCAGGTGGTGCTGCTCAGTAAGTACATCCTCACTCCATGAAAAACAGTCCAGATACAGGTGGCAATTGTTTATTCAGCTTAAACAAAGATATTCCTTAAAAAAATAATCAATAAATAAACCAGGCATCACTAAGGAGACACTCTATGGAGTGGAGAACCCTCAGGAAGATCAAGCAGAGCCCCCAGCACTGTAGAGTCGCTCTCCAGAGCACAAAGCAGGACAGTGTGGAGGGCCTGGCTGCCCACAAACAACCCTGGCTGGGTACAATGCCCTATTCATGGATGTGGGATTTGTCACTCCCCACACAAAACACCACTGTTGGGAACAGGGCTTTGGACGTTATTTGTTGCCACCCCTTGCAAAAGTGCTAAAATCATTTATCCCATCTTACAGCACCAACAATCCCTCAGGAGCAGAGGGGGGGATTTCTCTCCTGGTTTGCTGTGCCACAGCTGTAAATCCCTTCTGGAAAAACCAGAGCTCACCTGGTCCTCTGGCGTTCTAGTGACTGAACCAGGTGTGTTCAGTGAATCCCAGAATGGTTTGGGTTGGAAAGGACCTTAAACTCATCTCATTCCAACAGGGACACCTCCCACTATCCCAGGCTGCTCCAAGCTCTGTCCAGCCTGGCTTTGGACACTGCCAGGGATCCTGGGGCAGCCACAGCTGCTTTGGGCACCCTGTGCCAGGGCCTCACCACCCTCACAGGGAACAATTCCTTCCCAATATCCCATCTAGCCCTGCCCTCTGGCAGTGGGAAGCCATTCCCCCTTATCCTGGCACTACCTGCCCATAAAAAAGTCCCTCTCTTTTTAGGTACTGGAAGTGGCTCTAAGCCTTATTGGGGCTGAACACCCCCAGCTCTCTCAGGTGAAGCTGAATCTACCAATCCCAATCCCCTTCCCACTGATTACTAGCCAGAACCCCACTACATATGGGATATATTCCTACAGACATTGCAGTTTCCCAGTTACCTCTGCCCTGCTGCAAATCATGTTTGGGGTTTTTATGTTAGAAGAAAGTAATTACCCTGAAAACCAAGTTATCAGCTAAAGTGCAGGAGCCCTGCAGTGAGAAGCACACATCCATTTTTAGGCTGGGAATTCAGCACAGCCTGTAAGGATTCTCCCCAACCTGCACCAACAGTAACAAATCCAGTCTTGGAAAATAGTGCCTATAAAACTTCTTATGTACCACCAGCACTTCCATGAGGTGTCATGGAAAAAACCAGAACAAAGGCCTGTTCTGTGTCACTAATTCTGCGTAAGAGAAGCCTCATCCCTTCCCCAGCTATGTTATCCTTCCATCAGCACAGCCAGCAGGACGGTCCCAGGGGCTGTCCTTTGGCTACTGAGAAAAGTAGCACAAACCTTTAGAAAAATACAATGCAAGAAAAAATTTGAGATAAAAATATAGACCTTTGGTTAAAAACCATCCCTTTAACGAGTCCTTTGTAACTCAGCTAGAACAGAAAAGCTTCACCTCGACTCAACAGTAGTAAAACTTAGTTCTAAACTTATTTTCTAACCCAGAGGACCCTTTCTAAAACCTCAGTAATTTTTTTTCCCAAGATTTATACATTTGATGTTCATTATTTATAGGGATTGTTATATTTGCAGCAATAAACTATATAAATTTTCCACGGAGAGAATGTTTGTAGCACAAGCTCCTCCACCAGCAGTCTTTCCAAGAAAAAAAAACCAAAACCACCTAGAAGTTGTTAATTAAAGAACCGTTGAAACATATAGTTTTCTTCAGATACCAAATAGCCAAACTTCTTGTAGAAATCCACATTTTTGGGCAGACACTCGAGTGTGATTTTGTAACAGTTCAGTCTCTTACTTAGCAAGGTGAGGGTGGACGTTAATCTGGAAAAGACAAAAAAATCAGCAGTTAAATGCTGGGTCAGTGAAGATTTAATTAGTTAAATTACCACAGCCACAACACTCAGGGCTGACAGCACCCTCCGTGTTTTCCTGCAGATCATTTTATTCCCAGCTGGTGATCCCTGTTTGGCTCAATTCTTCCCAGGTGCCTGGCAGGAAGGTGTAAGGTGCAAGGGCTTGGTGCCCACCTGCTGCTGAATGGCAAAGGTGGGGAATACTCACAGTTTTCCAAGCTGCTTCCCTCTGCACTCCCCGCTGACCACCACATCTTCTATCCTGCCTCTCTGAAAACACAGGCAAGTGTTTGTTAGCCTTGGAATTGCCCTTCCAGCTCCCTGTTTTCACAGCCTGCCTGGGACTCCCAGCACGGAGATCCTCAGCCATCTGCTCTATCAGAACCATGTCTGACTCCTTCAGAAGCTCACTGGGACAACGGGACAGACCTCCAAGTGTGTCCTCCTTTTCCTCAGGAAAAGCCAAAGCTTCCTTTTACTATTAACTTGGTACTCAAGGATGTGATATATTTTTTAAATGCAGAAAATATTTGATCTTTTTAAATATATATTTTCAAAATTTTTAAGGTTGGAAAAGCCCTTTAAGACCATCAAGCCCAACCATTCCCCAGCACAGCCAAAGCCACCACTGGCCCATGTCCCCAAGTGCCACACCCACATGGCTTTTAAATCCCTCAGGGATGGGGACTCCACCACTGCCCTGGGCAGCTGTGCCAGGGCTGGACAACCCTTTCTATGAGGAAATTTTTCCCAATATCCAACCTAAACCTCCCCCGGTACAACTTGAGGTTGTCACCATACAGTAACACCATAAAACCAACATGCCCAGAGTCAGGGACAGGATCTTTTCCTCTCTTCCCAGCTGCAGGATTTACCTTGGCACAGGAGTGTGTGAATTTATGTTCTATAACCAGCGTTGCCGTGGCAACGATCTGCCCCAGGTTTGTGTCCTCCACCACCGTAACGTAGTAATCTCCAGACCTCTTCATGTGCTCAAAGGTTTCTGTGGGAGCAGGCACAGAGTGGAACATGCAATTCAGGCTCACGTTAAACTGCAGTCAAGTCTGATCTTGGCAACAGATTCGGACTGCAAATCACTGTGGGAATACAAGGAAGATGTGCCCAAGACCCCAGAAAATGAAAGCCCCTGAGTCAGACTAACCCAGGAAAAAGCAGGAATGACACAAATTCCTTTTCCTTAGCTGCCCAGAGAACCCTCCTTGCTGAGCATCTCTGCACACAGGCACTACCACATAGGATCATGGAATGGTTTGGGTTGGAAAGGACCTTAGAGCTCATCCCATTACAACCCCTGCCACGGGCAGGGACACCTTCCACTATCCCAGGTTTCTCCAAGCCCTGTCCAACCTTGGACAATTCCAGGGATCCAGGGGAAGCCACAGCTTCTCTGGGCCACAGCCTCACCACCCTCACAGGGAAGAATTTCATGGAAAGGGTTGTCCAGCCCTGGCACATCTGCCCAGGGCAGTGGTGGAATCCCCATCCCTGCAGGGATTTAAAATCTCTGTGGGATGTGGCTCCTGGGGACATGGCTTAGTGGTGGCTTTAGATCCTGTGATTCCATGCATCCCTGGGCTGCTTCCCCCCTGCCTGTCTGGCTTGGGAGTGGGATTTAAATGCGACTTAAAGTAGGCTCCAAGAGAACTGGAGAGGGACTTTGGACAAGGGGGAATGGCTTCCCGCTGCCAGAAGGCAGGGTTAGATTGGATGTTGGGAAGGAATTCTGCCCTGAGAGGGTGATAAGGGCTGGCACAGGTTGCCCAGAGAAGCTGTGGCTCCCCTGGATCCTTGGGAGTGTTCCAGGCCAGGTTGGATGGGGCTTGGAGCAACCCAAACAATCCATCCTACCAGGTACCTAAAGCTCAGTTTAAAAACCAGCTTCACAATTTAAGCCTGTCCCAGTCAGACAGCCCTTGGAGATAGCTGCAACTGGATCCAAAGGCTGAGTGCCAAAGGCTGCCTCAGGGGAGCTGAACTAATCACTCCCTCTGGCATCAGGCACTCGGGAGCCTCACACCCAAGTAGCTTTGCTGTCAGCATCAGTATCCTCTGATTCCCTGCAAGCTGTATGGAAATGCCAAGGAATAATGATGCACTCACTGATGAACTGCTCCGGGCTTGCAACTCCGGTTTCCGTCAGCTGACCCAGAACCTTAAAAAAGCCTGGTAGGAAAGGAGGGGGGAAACAACTCTCAGTGAGGGACAGACACACAATCAGCTCCGAATAGCACAGAACAACCCAACACAGCTGTTTGGAGAGGGACCATCCCCATGGCACCAGCCCACCACAGTGGGATTGAGCAATGCTGAAGGATTTGCCAAAGCTCAAGTAAGCCTGAAATTATGAGTCCAAACAAACCTTTTTATCCAAATTCCAGAACTGAAGGAGAATTCATGCACCAAGATGCTTGTTCATGATGCTCTGGTATTAAAGGGAACAGTATGAACAACCATGCTCCTTCTCCAAAGCCAGGGTGAATGGAAGTTGTGGAGTATTTGGAAGATTTTACTTGAATTTTAGGATTTAAACAGTAAACCACGTTTTCAAGGTCACCCAATACAGCACCAATCTATAGTGCCAAGTGCTCACATTCAGGGCCGTGGTCACAGCCCCAAGGCTGCCAGAGCCCAAGGGATGTTAGGACAAGGCACAGGGTGGGATTGTTGGGGTGTCCTGTGCAGGTTCAGCAGTTGGACTCAATGATCCCTGTCGGTCCCTTCCAATTCAGGATGTTCTATAATTCCACCAATTGTTCACTGATAAAAATAACCCAAAGGAGGGAAAATGAGCAATCCCAATCTACTGAGAGCTCATGCAGAAATACAAGTTATTAGCTCAGCCTTCAACTGTCATTTCTGGAGATAATAAACCAGGATTCTACCTCGATTTAAATCAGCTGTGCAAAGTGGTCTCAGCACCAGCCCATCCCCTGGATCCAGCGGAGAAATAGCAGGAGAAAAGGTCGTGGTGTTCTCGCTCCAGTCGAGTTCCTGCAGGATTCTGGGGTCGAACATGGGCGTGTCATCGGGCATCACGGTGGCCATGGGCATCATGGCTGCAGCCGGAGATCTGGAATGGAACAACACGGGTAAGGCATGGTTTCATCTCCAAATAAGTTGTTTCCCCGGGTTGTAGCACACTGTGGGATTTTCCTCAGGGATTTCAAGAAAGGTGAATAAACTGCTGTTCCCTTTATCTGCAGCTGAAGCTGCTCAGCCTTCACACGCTGAGGCCGCTGGGTTAACAGAGAGTGTGCACCTGGACATGGCACACGTCAGCCAGAGTCAACACACGGAGAAAAATCTAGCCTGATAAGGCTTTGAGGAGGGTATTTAACCTTTACAGCCCACTGGAAAGGAAAGCTCACTCTCAAGAAACCTCCCAACAACCTGTCTAGATATCATTTGCACTCCCGTTCATTTAAAACTTGCAGTGGGAATAATGTACTTTTTTCCGACCAGTCCCATCCCATAAATACTTAATCTCTCAGGCACAAAGCACCACATCCCACAGCAGGTGATGCCACAGCTACAGCCCAAACTGCCTGTCCTGGGCTGTCCTGTTTGCTCTGTGTGTTTGCAAAGCCCAGCTGCCAAGCACAGCCCCACAGTGTCCATTAACAGGGAAAACACCAGTGCCAAGGTGACAGTGAGACACCTGTTAATGATTAAAGAGATTGGGGAACTGGGGGTTATTCTGGATGACAGGAAGCAAAAGGATGTATTTGCCTTATTGCATTCAAGGCCAGGCTGGATGGGGCTTGGAGCAACCTGGGATAGTGGAAGGTGCCCCTGCCCATGACAGAGGGTGGAATGAGATGATCTCTAAGGTCCCTTCCAACCTGAAATTCTATGATAAAGGAAAATAATTCTTACTCTGTCTCCTGTGGAATACCTGGTCAGGGTTCTGGTATGAGCAGAGCTCATGGAAACTTCTGATTTCTTTATAAATCTTCAGATTACCTTAGCTGCACCATGAATGATACAGCTGTCACACACCAGTAGTCAGGCCAAATAAACAGCAGAAACAAAAAAGTGTTTGGGATGACACTTTTTAAAACAAGACACCTCAGGGCCCAGAGAAAAAAC
Source organism: Daphoenositta chrysoptera (assembly GCA_013397915.1). Lineage (NCBI taxonomy): Eukaryota > Metazoa > Chordata > Aves > Passeriformes > Daphoenositta > Daphoenositta chrysoptera. Next base: position 106,347 of record VZRO01004980.1, on the reverse strand, counting down.
AGAACAGAATGTGAAAGCATCACAGTGTGATGAGCCTAAAAGGGAAAGTGGCTCCAGAAATCAACTGAAATTTCTTAAAATAATAAAAAAAACCAACACAAAATCTTTTTTTTATGCCACCTGCTGGTACACACTGGCCTTTAAATCCCAGTTCTCATCCTAATTTTGCATATAAAAGAAATTTGCTGTTACAACAATTAAACAGCAACACAAACTCTCATCCCATGTGAATTTTCAAAATGAAACAGCGGGGAAAATAAATTGCAAAGAGAAACATTTCTACACATTTCTCTGTTTCTACAGCTCAACTACTCCAATGTCACTTTTCCTCTGTCCCCCAGAATTCCCAAGTGTCTGTATCAACATTCAAACAGCGTCTGTACAGAATAAAGCAAACCTCATGAACTACAGCTCAGGGGTACAGCACACCAAGCTCACACGGCAGGGGAAAAGCACAGGGAGGAAATAAAATTTTCGATGCTCTTTGAGCAATTAGTGACTAACTAAGAGTCATTTTCCCAACTACTTCCGGCACAGCTGGAGCAGGATGGAGTTGAAAGCTACACTCACTTTCTGGAGGCAGGAATATGACCTAGGATAATACCAACTGAAAATTTTAAAAGAGGATTAAGGTACAGGGAAGGAGACGAGCTCTGGCCTGTGGGCTGTCCTGGTGCACAACTCAAGTTTCCCTGGAGCAGCCCGGGACCCCCTGAACTGAGCTGCCATCCCGGGGGACACTCCCAAATCCCCGTGAGGGTCAGTGGGTGCTTGGCCAGACCTCTGCCAGCTCCCCACTTTGAGGGATGGGGTGACAGAGCTCAGCTCTGCCCTTGGAGGGTCCCCACAGCTTTCCTCAGCCGAGGCAGTCCCTTAGGGCAGAACCTCCTGCACAACCAAGCCCTCGAGGGGGTCTCCCCACCTCACCCAAGGCCCCTTGAGGCGGTACCCTCAAACCCTCACCTCATGTGCAGCCTTTTGGGGGAGCTCCTTCACGCCCTCCGCTCACACACAGCCCTTCGGGGGGGTCCCACGCCCCCTCACCCCACACACGGTCTCTCGGAGGGTCCCTACAGCTCCCCTCAGCTGAAGCTGCTCCTCGGGGGTAGGACCTTTCCCCAAACCTCTCAGAGGGGGCCCCTCAGCTCATACACAGCCTGTGAGGGCACCCCCTCATTTCATCCGCAGCCCCTCCGTGGGGGGAGGCAGCCTATTGCCCCACACAGACCTTCGGGGCGGTCCCATCCCCCCCCCCCACACACGCAGCCCCTCGGCGGGGTCCCCACAGCGCCCCGGAGCTGAAGCAGCCCCTCGGGGGCGCGGCCCCCTCGGAGCGGGCCCCCCGCAGCCCCTCACGGCCNGCCCCGCCCTCGGGCGGAGCGTGGTGTGGGCCGCCCCTCCCGAGGGGCCGCGCCCCCCGCATCCCACCCTCACGGCTCCGCCAAGATGGAGGACGGTGCCTTGCGGTGGTGGGGGTGGTGAGTCCTGTTCCGGCTCGGCGCTCCGGCCGCTCTTCCCGCCGCCCGAAGGGTCTTTTCACCCTCACAGAAGCCCCAATGTGCTTGGCGAGGGTTAGGGCAGCGAGGCACACACACCCCCACCTCAGGGACGCCAAGGCTGAGGCGTTTGCCGGGTTTGAAATCATAGAATCATGGAATTCCAGACTGGGGTGAGTGGGAAAGGACCTTAAAGATCATCTCGTTCCAGCTCCTGCCATGGGCAGGGACACCTTCCACTATCGCAGGTTGCTCCAAGCCCCGTCCAACCTGGCCTTGGACACTGCCAGGGATCCAGGGGCAGCCACAGCTTCTCTGGGCACCCTGTGTCTCACTACCCTCACAGGGAAGAATTCCTTCCTAATATCCCGTCTAAACCCACCCTCAGGCAGTTTAAAACCATTGCTCCTTGTCCTGTCACTCCAGGCCCTCACTCTGATAATTCTTGCCTCAGTGGGATTGTTTCTGGAGGCTCCATTTCTCTGCTGGGACTAGACCTGTGCTGGGATGGGCCGTTTTCAGCCTCCAAGGCTGACAGACGTCATGAGTGAGGGTTTTAATTCCTTCTCAATTAAAAAAACAACTCTGAGATCATCTCAAGAGACAGTTTTATGAATGGCTGAGGTCAGGGCACACATGTAGCCTGGAGCAGGAGAACTGGTGAACTCTATAATTACACAAAACACTTTGAGACATGATTTCCATTTTCCAAGTGTCTCCCCTGTTCTTTTACCATCAGAATGAATCATTCTGTAACCGTGGAAACAATCAACATTCCTTATTTTTGACTTCTTCAGGCCCAGAGTGACCAGATGACACACACCAACCTCCCTCAGTCTAAGCACACCCAAAATCTGGGGGTGAAGCTCCCAGATTGCAGCCAGATGAACCACTGCAGTATTTAACCTTTTATTGCAAGGGAAAGGCACAAACTGGGCATGAGTTTCCCCTCCTGTCCCTTCTCTTTCGTTTTGAGGGATTCAGAGGACTGGGAATGTCCCATCCATGCTAAAAATGAATATTATATTGTGCTGCTTTGCCTGGTTGAACAGGGAAACTGGGAGTGTGGACACAGTTTGTGAAAAACGACAGACAGGTTTAGCTTAACTCCCACCACGATGCCTTTTCCCTGATGGAAAGATTTTGTGGATTTGAGGTAGGTTCACATTTTGTGTAAGTACGTGTGGAGAGTCAATGCTTTTTAAAACCAGAATCATGCCATAACAAGGCCATGACCACATGGGGTCAGCCCAGCTTTCCCCACTGAGGCTCAGAGCAGAGGTCCTGGACCTGCAGTGGGAATGCAGCGACCTTTGGACAATCCTTATCCAGGTGCATCCTCCCAGTCCCCAAAAATCACTGTGTAGGGAGATCCTGACCCAGAGGGTGCATCTGCTCTGTGGGGTTTAACAGCTGAGTAGTGCTGTCCTCTGTGGGTGTGTCTCGGCTTCCGACCTCCAGCGCTCCTGTGCGGCAGTGGAATGTTGAAAAATGAGGGAAAGAATCCTTTGTTTTGGTTAAAACTCTTGCTCTCAGTTTGTCAGTCCTGCAGACCAGGGCTATTTCCCACCGCAGGTGCTGACAAACCTTTCTGCATGTGGATTTTGTAGCAGCAAGAGACTAAACCAGAGCAGGGGAATGATTTGGATGGGAAAACTTTCCTTGTCATTCCAGGCCCTTGTAAATAATCTTTCTCCATGTATTTTATAGGCTCCCTTCAGGTACTGGAGGCTGCAATTAGGTCATCTTGAAGTCTTTTCCAGGCTGAATAATCCCAACTCTCCCAGCCTTTCCTTCTAGGAGAGCTACTCCATCCCTCTGATCATCTTGGTGGCCTCCTCTGGACTCGCTCCAACAGGTCAATTACATTGATTAGTGTTCCCAGAATGGAAAAATCTGGATCAGGGATCAGCCACTTTGCTGAGTTCACACTTGAGACAGGCTTTGCTTCTCTGCTGACCAGTGACAGGGCCTGAGGGAACGGCTGGAGCTGTGCCAGGGGAGTTTGATTGGATATCAGAAACAGGCTCTTCCCCCAGAGGGTGCTGGGCACTGCCCAGGCTCCCCAGGGAATGGGCACAGCCCCGAGGCTGCCAGAGCTCCAGGAGCATTTGGACAGCGCTGCCAGGGATGGACAGGGGGGGATTGTCGGGGTGTTTGTACATGACCAGGGGTTGCACTGTGATCCTTGGGGGTCCCTTCCAGCTCAGGATATTCTGTAATTCTTTCCAAGGCCAACAACAGCTCCCTGCTGTCTCCGAGGCCAGGATTTGGCTGCTGAAGACCAAGGGGAAAGTTGTAATAACACCTTTCCACCGGTTTCCTCATTTCCACATCTCCTCTCTGCCGGTTCCGCTGTGGCAGTTTCTGTTGCAGAGGGGAAAAGAAAAGCCTCCAACAAAGTGATATCCTTCGGCTGCTCCGGATTTGCCAGCAGGGAAATTGCAAATCCATGACCGCGGGACAGCCAGAAAGATGGGAAGGGAGCCATGCACTTGTTTGATGTAAATGTCAGAGCCTGAACACACCCTGCTTTATGAGGAGAGAAAAAGTGCTCTCCTTTTCCTTCGGCTGCATGACACAAGGCAGGAAGAACGGAGGAATCCTTGCCACAATAGAAGTGTTTACATTCTGCTTTGGAAACATGCTCAGAGCTTGGAATACCCAGGGACCAGCCTCTTTTAACCTCTCACAGACAGGGCTGTATCCAGCCACAAATAAACCCTGAGGGGTGGAAATGTCTGAAGAGCTGCACAAACCAGCTCCAGGCACCCGGATTTTGCAGAGCACCCAGTGCCTGTTTATCCCCTGGAAAGAAAGATGCTGCTGTGTCTCCCCAGGTGTTTCCTGCAGACGGATAATGAGAAACTAAATACCTGCTCCAGCTTAATAAAGTCAAGAGGAAACCTGGCAAAGCTCTGCTGCCATCCAGATGGCTTTCTGGGACCTAGGAAATGGCATTTCCTTGGGGTTTGGGATAGTGTTAGGGCAGTTATGGAAGAAGAAGTGCATCTGGACCATGTCTGCCTTGCTGGAAATAATTATCCCATCTTTAACCAAGCAGCCAAATGTAATTTAACTGCCCAGAAAGTGTTTGGAGCCACAGGGGTGTTGCAGCCCCAGGCTGCCATCCATGGAGACTGGAAGTGTTCAGTGTCTTCAGGTTTTCCCATCTTTCCTGCCCATGTCCCAAAACCATTTTATTTTAGTGGAGAAAATCCCTGCCTAAGGCTGACAATACCGCACCTTGTTAATGCTCCAATACCCCAGCTCAGAGTCCAAGTAAAGGCTTTAAAAAGACACCAAAAAAAAGCTCCAACAAGAAACTTAATTATGGTTTTCACCCTCCTTTGGATGTGGCTGTTTTATGGGAAGTAAAATTGACGCTCTAGGACACGAAAGAATCACTCTAGAGACAATTTCTTTGCAGTTCTCCTGAACCAGGAAAAGAGGGCCTGGCTGTTCAGTCTTTTCATATATATATGGTTCTAGGAATGACCATGGATTGGAGGATGAGGTTGCCACCTCTTCCATCCCCATTAGTTAACAGAACAGTCCATCAAACATTCTCCACCCCATAAAAGGAATGTAAACAATAAGGTACAGTTAACAAAACATTACTATGTTTATAGAAAGTGTGTGAGAAACTTGATCAAAGAATGAACACACAGAAAAACTGCAGAAATCAGGGCAACATAAAATAACATCAGCTTATCCCAAAAAATTTGATCTGGGATCAGATCCAGCACGAATCTGGCCTCAGGGTGAGAAATGGGAGATGAAGCCCAAATGGTGCTTCTGATCCCAAAGTGCTGCGGGTATAGGGGTGTGCACATTGCAGGTGACTCCAGAGATTTGGGGTCCCTGCAGGTAAAAGGACATTTTCTCATCAGCCACAGGCAGAGCACTTGGGATGATGGATCCCGTACAAGGTGAGCACACTGTGGATTCCATAAGCCGTTTTCCTGGATGGATTAGTGAGTAAATAGCATCTTTTACCTTTTCCCCTTCCACCAAGGTGGCACCAAGATGGCATTTGCCCAGTGCCTGTCTCTGCAGACACGCTGTCTACCTGATGTCCAACCAGTGGGACACTTAAGGAGTGCTGTATTTCCCAAAGGTTGTATTTCCATGAGCTCCATTAAATTCAGGACTGAAGCTTCTCCAAAGGAAGTACAGCCCTGATCTCTTGCCCTCCCCTTCCATGGATGCTGGGGGATATATTTAAGGGAATAAAGTGGCCTGTGGGCAGCTGTGGGGCCCATCCTGAATCAACAGGTCAGCTGAAACCTTAGGAAAAAGCTGTCACCTTGGTGGGGTGAGCAGCAGGAAGGGCTTTGGAGAGGAGCTGTGGCAGGAGGGACCTTTTTCTTGTTGTACATGAATCCCAGCACTGCAGCTCTAACCACCCTGTCCAAAGGCTCAGCAGCAGCTCCAGCAGCTTCCCATCCTTTGGGATCTGAACTTGGGGCCTGGGGAGGAGCACACCCTGGATTTGGGCAGCTAAGCAGGCAGAGGCTGATGTTGCCATGCTTGGCAGGCTGGGTTTCCATTTATCCCTCATGGAGAGATGTTTTATCTCCCACCCAGGCTGTCCCATGTGAACAGTGATAAGAGGCAGTTGTTAAACAGAGCTGGAGCTGATGTTCCCGGTCTCCAATTTCCAAGGTTACAGAGAAGAAAAAAAGGTGGTGGCTGCATCCCATGGCCGGGGCTGAAGGAGCCTGAGGAGCCAGTTGGTCCTGAGGAGTGAAATTCCAGGTGTCAGCATGGAAATAACTACAGAGGGAAGTGTCCCAAGTGAAGGACTTGAAGAATCTTCTGTGTGAGACCAGCGAGGGGCAGCTGTTCCTGGGGGTGGAAAGGGACAGGTGGGCTTTGGGATCCGAGCCAGCCGTGGGGTTCCTGGGAGCTGACGGTCTCAGATACACCCAGGGGACAGAGAATTTAAACTGAAATAGAGGAGGTTTAGATTAGAGATTAGGAAGAAACTCTCCCCTGTGAGGGTGGGGAGGCCCTGGCACAGGTTGCCCAGAGAAACTGTGGCTGCCCCCATCCCTAGAAGTGTCCAAGGCCAACTTGGACAGGGAGCAACCTGGGCTAGTGGGAGGTGTCCCTGCCCATGGCTGCAGGTGGAATTGGATGGTGTTTACGGTCCCTTCCAACCCAAACCATCCTGTGATGCCACAATTCTGTGATCATGCCACTGGTGTCCCAGTGGCCATTCCTGTGTCCAGGCAGTGATCCCTCCTCCGTGCTGGGATCGGGAATGTGCTTATCCCGCCTGTGCTCAGCCGTGACCCTTCTCTCCCAGTCTCTTTTCCCTCTAGGTGGAGTTGTTACACACCAGATTTCAGCTTCTTCCGTGTCTGGATCTGCTCCTGCAGCCGTGCAGACAATGAGATCCCTGCCCCTGCCTGCAGCCCCACTGCCTGGGTGCTTCCCTGGAATTTAGTGACCTGAACGTAATGAAGCCCAGAGTACCTTGGAGAGCTTACAAGTGTTGCATGCGTGGGATGGGAAAAGTGAGCTGTGCTTTGGGGGTGTGTGGGCAAGGGGAGGATGGGGGTCCCTCAAAATGCATGGAAAATGATTCATCAGGGATGTACTGTGGGCTCTATGGATCATCTTCCCTTAATTCTGCTTTATGAGCTTTTCCTCCTTTCTCTTACCTTGTGGCACAGTTGGAGAGGAGGGAGAGGAGGCAGGAAATCCCGCAGGATTGTTTTTGAACTCTGCCTAATTAACAGCATCGTTTGGATTAACTTGGTCACAGAGGGCTTGAAGGACAACTTGAGACTCGTAGGTTCCAAGTGCTCTCATTCCCAGTCCCTGTGGACATCTGGGACAGTGTGGGTGCTGGGGGAGCAGTGGGGCTGGGCTCTTCCCTTTGCTCCATGCTCTGCCACGGGCACATCCATCCTTGCTGAGGCATCCTGGCTCTTCATCTCCTTCACGTTCCCCCACCAATGACATTCCCTGTTCTCACTCCAGTTCTTTTTCAGGATCTGGCACTTCAGTCCTTTGAAAGATTTACCACCCCTCTCCCTCCCTGCTGTCATTTCTCTGTCTCAGACACATTCCCACCCTCTCTTCCTGTTTATGGGAAGGGGAAAAGCACTCAGGAGATAAAGCAGCTGCCCACGGCCGTCAGCCGGGCCCTGTGGCTCATCCTGAGTTCCAGGGAGCCCCCAGCTGTAAGGCTACATCCTTGGAAGTGCCTGACACGTGATTGTCAGCTGGGAGATGATGTGAATCAGATGTGGTCGCTCCAGAGGGCCACCCAGGGTGGGATACAACATGGATGGCAGCTGGAGGTGGCCTTGGCGTAGCCCTGTCCCTCGGGAAGGATGGGCAGGCTTCTTCCCTGGTTTGCCATTCCCAAGAGCTCTCCTCGCCCTTGCTGCCTCATCAGGGCAAAAGCAAAACTCATAAAACTCTTTCCTCAGGGTCACAGCAGCTCTTTGCCCTTCTGCCTAAATCTGCTGAGAGCCATCAGGGATACCAGGAACCTGGTTTTTCCCAAGAGTCCCAGGTGAGGTCTGGCCATCCCTGCTGCCTGGGAGAGCAGGAATTAGTTGGGTTCATTCCACTGGGACCAGCATCCTGTCTCCCGCTAGTGGGGTAGAGCTCAAACCTGAGCTCAGTGGGCTCAAGTGCTCTGAAACAGAAGAAGATGTGGAAAAGGGGGCAAATTTACATGGAATATTGGGAAGAAATTCTTCCCTGTGAGGGTGGGGAGGCCCTGGCACAGGTTGCCCAGAGAAGCTGTGGCTGCCCCATCCCTGGAAGTGTCCAAGGCCAGGTCAGATGGGACTTGGAGCAGGCTGGGATGGTGGAAGTGCCCATGGCAGGGAGTTGGAATAAGATGGGATTTAAGTCCACTTCTAACCCAAACCATTCTGGGATTCTGTGATTAAGGAATTGCACAAGAGGAACAAGAGAGCCACTGTCATCCCATTCCCTGAGCCCAGTCTGGAGGGCAGTGCGGTGCCTTTCCTTGGACAGCCTGGGATCAGGGAGCTTTGCTTTCTCTGGGCACCCCTGCAGTTCCCCTGTGGCCCCCAATGCTTGTTCCTGAACTGTTCCAGTGCCTCTCTTTGGGACGTGTCCCCAGGCAAAGGACTAATGGGAGTAAAGCCCAGCTGGGATCACTGGTGCGAGTCAGATTTCTAACCCAGATCCTCTCCCATTTGTCACCCTCTTCTCCAGGCAGGAAATCAAAGCCCAGCTCGCTCATTAGGGACTGACCAGCTGTTGACCAAAAGCCAAAAATAAAACCCAGAGCAAATGCTTTATTTGCTCAAACTGCTGCATTCTCAGAGGAGGGGTAGTGGGAGTTTTCCACGCAGAGGCTTCCCACCAGCTGGGAATCTGCAGCTTCACCAGGAGCTGACAGCACAGGGGAGCTCTGTTACCAGGTCTTTGTCTTAGCTGGGGATCAAAGGGAAAATTTTCTGAATGATTTCAGTATCTGACAGGCTCCTGCATATTTGAGCCACGGTGAAATATGGGATTGGCCTTTCCGAGTCACTAGGGAATTTGAGAAATATTTTGCTGCTCCTGTGTCAAGCTAAAAAAAGAAAAACTCCTGAAGTGCAGCCTCCTCCTTGGATCAGATCAAATGCTGATCACACTGATGGGAGCTCCCTGGCACTTTTCTGGAATGAATTTGGCATGTTAGGATTTAAAATTCTTCTTAAACTGGAGTTCCCCATCCTCTCCCCCCACAGCCCACCAGCAGGGCTGTTCTCAGCTCCCACATGGGGAAGACCCAGGTTTGCATCCCGAGGGATCGTGGACCTTCGGCCTGGGAAAAGCCCCTGTTTGCATCTCGGAATTATGAAAACCAGACGGGAGAGCTTAAGGGAAACCAAAGCTGGGGGGGACTCAAGGCTGAAATATGTGGAACAGCTGGAGGGATGCAGGGGATTTCAAAGGGAAGGCTGGGATGCCGATGGAAACGGGAGCAGGCACAGGGGCCGCGGTGCACTGGTGCTTACGGGAAGAGCTGCGAGCGGGGGGGGGGCACTTTATTTGTTTCAGATCTATAACATCCAGCAGATATTTATGGATCTTTTATCTCTTTAGTGCCTCGGGGCTGCAAATCGAAGCACCCGGGGCTCTTGTGAGACTGAAAGCAAACAAATAAAACCCCCACTGGTCTCCAGAAAGGTTTGGAGCCGCACGAGCGCGGTCACTGATCCGTCTGAATTTAATTATACCCATTAAACCACTCCTGGTGCCGTCACTCTGGAGGGCTTTGGATCCTCACCGTCCCTTCCTGCATTGGAGATGAGGGATAATACACCTGGGAAGGTGAGGCTTGTCTGAGCCAGACGGAACCAGGCACATCCACATCCGTGTGTGGTTCCAGCTCTGCACTGGATCCTGGCTCTGGCGACACCAGGTCTGCGTTCCCTGCATCCCTAATCAATTCCAGGAAAATCCCTGGTGGTCCTGAGTGCCCTCAGAGAGTTCCTCTATGGGGCAAGTCAGGGTGAAAGGTGCTGCTGATCCCAGCCCTGGGATGCTCAACCCAGAGAGGGGCTTGGAGGGGTCAGAGGCAGGGCAAGGTTGGATGAAGCTCTCACATTCCCCCTTGGTGTGAGCAGCAAGAATTTGGGAGATGTCTTTGCACACAGCCAGGGAAGTGGTGCTGGCCACCCAGGAGCCCCTTCCCGGCCCGAAGGCTGGAAAGCATCCAGTGTACTTCCTCAGACACTGGAGTGACTCATCTGCCTTGGGTTTACTACAGATTAATTTAAGGAGCTTTTTTCAGCCCCTGCCCACCACAGGAAAGCCCCTGGGGCGGCCATCCCATGGCAGGAGGGCTTTTGGAAACCTTCGTGTCCTGGGTGTAGGGAATAACCCAGCTCCTTTTGGAGTGCTTGGGGATCCGTTTGTGTGAGAGAATCACAGAATCATGGAATGGTTGGGGTTGGAAAGGACCTTAAAGATCCTCTTGGTCCACCCCCTGCCATGGGCAGGGATGCCCTTCACTATCCCAGGTTACTCCAAGCCCCATCCACTTAACCTTGAAAATTTCCTAGGATGGGGAGTGATTGCCCTTCCCCTTCCCACAAACCAGCAGCTTCCCCAAATGTCCCTTTTCCATCAATTCCTGTCAGCAGGACGTCCCCATACCCAGCTCCCACCCCCTCCCTGCTGTAGGGGACAGCCCTGCTGGGGAGATATTTATTTTTTGCTATGTTTTGAAATATCTGTGTGTCTGCAAACCTCTCCCCCATCCCAAACTCCGCTGATCCCGCTCCAAACCCACTCCGGGACTCGCCCATCTGCACGGTATTAAATTACTTGGGGCTTAAAACGCCATAGGAATCCCGGCCGACCCCCCAGGCCATGCCTGGCTCACACAGGCATCCAAAGCCCCTGCTGCATTCGGAGAGGTGCATTTTCACCCTGGCAGCCGGTTTGCATCAGTACCTTGCCAAAAAGTGATTTATTTTTTCCTTTTCCCCTCCTCAAGGTCTTGGAGCAGGGTCAGCAAGGGAGGAACATCATCCCCCTGGCCCTGCTGCTGCTGGAGGCCTGGAGTTGTCCCATTTTCAGGCATCTCTGCCACTTATTTTGTTAAACAAAATTTTTTGTTAAACAAAATTTGAGCAGCCTTGTTGGCTTTGTATCTCCCTCCCCATCATGTGCTTATCACTGGAAGTTGGAAATAATTCCTCTTTCCCAAGCGCAGCCACCGGTTTGTGGATGCCAGGCAGTCACAGCTCTTCCTCCCCGAGGCTGAGTCACCCCGGGGGCTGGGGACACCCACGGGCTGGTTTCTTCTGGGGTTTGGTTTGGGTTTTAATTTGGATTACTCCTCTGATTACCCAAAAGAAACAACCACAGCCAGATTTCCCTGTGTCAGCAGAATAAATCTCAGTGTCCTCTTCCAGTGTATTCCCACAGCTGGAGGTGTGGGAAGTGGGATTGGCTGGGCCTTGTCCTTGCCAAGACCCTCCTCATCCTCTGCTGCTGGGTTTAATGCCCGAACACCTCAAACCCACCTGGTCTGTAATGTCTCTCCCCAGCACATCACTGGAAACCCTCTGTGCCCACCGTGTCCTGGTTTTCCTTTGCCTCAGGATCCTCCTTGCCCTCACTGCCACCTGTCCCTGAGGTGGATCATCCATCCCTTCCCATGGGCTCCAGCTCTTACTACCTCCCTCCTTAATCCCTTTTCCAGTGCGCTCCTCACACTTCCTTCTCACCCCCATCCATCCTCAACATGTGGCCATTCCCATCTGTGCCATATTTTATCTGGTGTCTCTCCAGATTTTAGGAAAACCACGTAATTTTTACCCCTGTCTGCTCCAACATCTCATTACCACTTGCATCTTTTCATCCAAGGAGAATAGAAATTTTCATCCTTTTCATCTAGAAAGATCCTAGAAAACCCAGTGGCCTCCTTTGGATCACCTCAAACCCCCTGTGACCCCTTCCAGCACTGCTTCCCACCCGGCTTCTCCCAGCTTCAGCCCTCGGGGTCTGTGGTTGTCAGCAGCCTCTGCCTTCCCATGGCCCTTCCCCGACCTCCTCTGCTTTTCTGCTCAGCGTTTCCGCCTCCTCGCCTCCCCCAGCTGCCCCTCCAGGCCGAGCCCTGCGGAGGTGGCTGGGACAGATGGACCGAGGGGACTTGATCCATCTTCTCCCCCCATCTTTCCTCTCCACCTCCCCATCCTGCCTAACTCCAGGCTGGGCATTAGCAGGTAAATATTTTTCAGGGAGCCCTTCCCATCACACCCCCAGCTTTGGAGCTGTTCCAGTGTTGCTGCCGTGCCTCGCCCGCTCCCGCATCCAGCCGAGATCCCGGTGCTGGCCTGCCAGGAGCGTGCTCGCCGCCCTCCGTTCGCGTGTCTCGGGGCTGCCCGGACTTGCCGCATCCCAAAGAATGAGCCCGCGGGCGTGGGGTAGGATTGGGAACATCCCTGGCATGTCCCGGGCGCTGCTCCGCCCCGGCTGCGCTGGGAACAAGGCGTGGGAGGAATCGCCCGGCCCCACCGGGCCACCCCTGCTCCGAGATTTTATGGACCAAGGGTGCAGCCCGCCCTGGGACACGTGGTGTGAAGCTTAGAGAATCAGTGCAGAAATGGGAATACGAATTTGTGCCAGGTGAGGCTTAGATTGGATATTAGGGGAAATTCCTTGATGGAAGGGATGGTCAGGCACTGGAACAGCTGCCCAGGGAAGCAGTGGAGTCACTGGAGGGATGTAAAAGCTTTGTGGATGTGGCACTTGGTGACATGGTTTAATGGCTGGTTTGGCCTAGATCCTGTGACTCCCTGAATCCCTGGGCTGCTTCCCCACTGCCTGGTCAGAGACTGCGATCTACAGGGGACTCTAGATCTTGGAGTGGACAACAAGAGAACTGGAGAGGGACTTTGGACAAGGGATGGAGTGGCAGGACACAGGGAATGGCTTCCCACTGCCAGAGGGCAGGGTTGGATGGGATACTGGGGAGGAATTTCTGGCTGTGAGGGTGGGGATGCCCTGGCACAGGTTGCCCAGAGAAGCTGTGGCTACCCCTGGCTCCCTGGCAGTGTCCAAGGCCAGGCTGGACAGGGCTTGGAGCAACCTGGGACAGTGGGAGGTGTCTGCCCCCCATGGCAGAGGGTAGAACAAAATGATCTTTAAGGTCCTTTCCAACCCAAACCATTCCAGAATTTTATAACTTTGCTTTTTGGTGGCATTTGTTTCAGCAAACTCAGGATAAGGCAGCAGGAGGGAGCCCAAGGCTGGCATGGGAAGGCTCCATCCTACAGGAGTTGTTTATGGCCTTTTTATAGCAGAGTTAGACCCCAAAAACCAGGAGCAGCAGCTGAATATTAAATAAAAGATTTGGCTTTTATTTAAAATAAAATGTATTTGAACATGGTCTTGATACCACAGACTACGGGAACACAACACTGGTTATTCCTTGGCATTAGGCGTGTACTCGTTAGTGTTAATGTGGGAATGGCTTAATGAACCTGGTGGTCCTGGCCCCAGGTATCAGCTGCTGAGGGGCTTGTGGCACAGCTCTGGAATCCCCTTTAACTTAGATGAAAATTTACTGGACTAGAAATTGTATTTTTTGTGGGTTTTTTATTCCTTGGTTTGTCCCCGTACCCCTTCCAGACATCCTCCAGTTACTGCTGATCTATGCAATATCCTAGCTGGCTTGTGAGACTAGTTACAAAAACTGTACAACTTTATAAAATTTGTGGTTTTTTACATTAGTTACACAAAAACCTTTACTTCATAAACCTTTTACTTCATATTGTAATGAAAAAATTTGCATATCAGAGGCAGAACAGTGACTATGCTGGTGAATACTAAAAGTGTCATAATACAATATGGTGTACAAATAAAATTTAAAAAAAAAGACAATATAAATGATTATCAAAAGGCAAGTTAAAACAAATAAAACCAAGCTATAAGAGACTAACAGAAGATTATCTTCGAGGCCACACAAAACAATCCTCAAAGTCATGTCAGGCACCTTCAGAGTCCTGGCGTAGTGTGAGAGGAGAGATGGCAGCTCTGCTCGGGAGCAGGATGACTTCAAATGTACAGAATAAAAACACAAAAAAAAAAAGGAAACAGAACACTCATGCATTGAACATGATAAATAGACTTCATATAGGTTAGCCCTGGATGGCTTTACAAGAAGATGGCTTAGAGTTCTCTTCAAAAATTGGCTTTTTAAAGTCAGTTAAATCTTTATCCTGATCTGCCCATCGGAGCCTGGATCATCGGCACTGTCACCCTGCCCAGACACGGTCTGGTTATAGCAAATTAACAGAAGTGCTCATTAGTGCACACAGATTAACTGGTCTGGTAATGCAAAAAAAAAACCAACAAAAAACCACCAATCAAAAATCCAATTATTAAAAAAAAAAAAAAGATACATTTCAAGCTTACTTTATTAAGCAGCATTATCTCAAAGGACAGCTTTGGAAAGTTAAACATGAATATGGCCATGGGGATTCCTGCGGGGCGGCGCCGGTGGGGCTCACACCCAGCCACTGGTCAGTTTGTAGAACATCTCCTCGTCCAGGCTCTCGTTCTGGTCCTTGGCCCGCGTGGACAGGAAGATGTAGCCCCCGATGAACTCGTGCACCACCTTGCAATCCACCTCCGTGCAGATGAACGACACCCGCACCTCGTCCGCAAACTCCACCGTCACCTGCGCGGGCAGACACAGCTCAGCCCCGCCCGGCCCTGCCCAGGGGGCTTGCTTCTTCCCTTCTCCCTCGTTTTTCTGAGTGTTCAGATGATTTTCTACTGCCTAAGCAAAATTCTGTCATGCCAATGTAGGAATGAGCCCAGAGGAGGCCACGGAGATGCTCCAAGGGCTGGAGCCCCTCTGCTCTGGAGCCAGGCTGGGAGAGCTGGGGGTGTTCACCTGGAGAAGAGAAGGCTCCAGGGAGACCTCAGAGCCCCTTCCAGGGCCTAAAGGGGCTCCAGGAGAGCTGGAGAGGGACTTGGGAGAAGGGATGGAGGGACAGGACACAGGGAATGGCTTCCCACTGCCAGAGGACAGGGATAGATGGGATATTGGGAAGGAATTCCTGGCTGTGAGGGTGGGGAGGCCCTAGCACAGGGTGCCCAGAGAAGCTGTGGCTGCCCCTGGATCCCTGGAAGTGTCCCTGGATGGGGCTTGGAGCAACCTGTGATAGTGGAAGGTGTCCCTGCCCATGGCAGGGGGTGGAATGAGTTGATCTCTAAGGTCCCTCCCAACCCAAACCATTCTGGGATTCTATGAATGGTGATTTGGCCTTGATGATCCTTTTAAGTTCCTTCCACCTTGAAATATCCTATGACTCTTATTCAAATATTTAGATACTGAAATACCTTTCATAGCTTTTTATTATTTTATATTTATTTATCCATTCATTTATTTATTTAAATTACCATTACCCCTTTTATTCCCCCATGACTCAGAAACAATCACTCAGCCTGTTCCCACCTCTCCACGGTGAGCACGTGGCCACACTTTCCCTGCTTCCAGAGAAACAGGGACTGGGCACAGACCTGTTGAAGTCTGGGCTTTCTTTCCACCCTTCCCTGGTTTTCTAAGTTGAATTTTGGCCACAGAAATATTTTATGGGGGCTGGGGGAGCTCGTTTTGGAGTGACTGAACAGACCATCCGTTTATTGGTGCTCGTTCTCTTTTTGTCCCCCCACCACTGACAGCTCTGCAGGAGGGATGGGGATTCCCAGCAGAGTATCCAAGCTGGGTAACTGGGATATTTGGGCTTACAACTGACTCAAAACAATGACTCTGAGGCGGAGGGGGAAGCTGAGTAATTTTTCCAGCAACTCTTAATGAGCTGCAGACCGCAGGAGAAGAGCCCTCACATATCCCTGGCAATTTTAATTGGGTGTTCTGCCAAAAAGGAGCCCAAAAATTTGTGCATCCAAATGTAGCAGCAGGGGAAACGCTAATCTCAGAACCTGGGGAAGTGGCTACTGGTTTGGGGTTTTTTTTTGCTATTTACATGGAAGTCTGAGTTGTACAGCAAATGAAAGGAATTTTAGTATGGATAAGGCCCTGTATATTTATGTTATGGGTTAGGATGGAGCCCGAGCATTGGTGCTGAGGTTTTATTTTATTTAATTGTGTGGAGTTCAGAGAACGGAGAAAACAATTCCTGGCTACTGTAGAGAAAGATTCAGGGTTTTTTCTTAAGGGTCCCACACAACTTCACCAGTGCCTGAAGGGACTCCAGGAGAGCTGGAGAGGGATTTGGGATGAGGGATGGAGGAACAGGACACAGGGAATGGCTTCCCACTGTCAGAGGGCAGGGACAGATGGGATACTGGGAAGGAATTCCTGGCTGGGAGGGTGGGGAGGCCCTGGCACAGGGTGCCCAGAGAAGCTGTGGCTGCTCCATCCCTGAAGTGTCCAAGACCAGGTTGGACGGAGCTTGGAGCAGCCTGG
This sequence comes from Daphoenositta chrysoptera, assembly GCA_013397915.1. Classification (NCBI taxonomy): domain Eukaryota; kingdom Metazoa; phylum Chordata; class Aves; order Passeriformes; genus Daphoenositta; species Daphoenositta chrysoptera. Next base: position 89,910 of record VZRO01004980.1, on the reverse strand, counting down.
GATAGTGGGAGGTGTCCCTGCCCATGACAGGGGGCTGGAACAAGATGAGCTTTAAGGTCCCTTCCAACCCAACCCATTTGGGATTCCAGGACTCCAGGAGTGATGCCTGAATCACAGGAGCAGGGGGAAAGGAGGGGGTGTCAGACACCATCTCACCATTTTGATCTCCCAGTTGACATTCCACTGTTTCATGTTGCTGAAGCGCCAGGTCTTTACGGCGTCGCCCGTGCTGGCGTCCATCCGGATCAGCCGGTTGTAGGCGATGCCAATGAGCTCATCCTTCTTCCCACCCTGGAACCTGGGAGAGGGATTGATAAAAACAAGCCTGTGATAAACCTAAATCCAGCAGCTAAGTTTACTTGTAAAACCATTTTTATAAATCAATGCAACTCATGGTTTTAATTTCAGCTCCAGTGCAACTTCCCCAGCCAAGGATGTGCACAGGGATGTCCTTCCCCATGGCAGGGATTGGAATGAGATGGTCTTTGAGGGCCCTTCCAACCCAACCCAACTGAACCCAACCCAAGCCAACCCAACCCAACACATTCCATGATGATTCCAGGATATGTAACCCACTCCCTGTAAGCATTAAGGAAACACCCCACCCCACCCAGCGCAGCCCCACCCACCTTGCGTTGAAGTGCGTGATGCCAAACTCCGGCAGCGACTGCCAGGCTTGGATGAAGCGCATCTTGGCCTCGATGAGGCTCATCTGGGCCACGTTCTGGTGAGCCTCCAGGATGCGTGCCGTGATCTGCGGGCGGCCAGACACAGCGGGTTTAGGGGACAGAGGACCTCAGTGCCACCTCCGCTGTCATGCACACGGGAGCAGCTCGGGAGGCGCTCGGGAGCTGCCGCGGATCCACGCATGGATAATCAGAAATTCCTCCCCTTAGATTTCAGCTCTGACTGCTCCGAGCCCACAGCTGATAAACTTGGAGCTTCCCATCTCCAGACACAGGAAAGCAAATATAGATCGGAGCTGTCTGGAGGCAAAGAACCACTCATGCTCTCGGGAACTTTAAGGATGTGAGTGAACAACAAGGCGGTGTAGGGTTTCCAGTTTCGCCCCATAAATCACTGGGGACTGTTATAAAAACCAACCAGGGCCCAAGTGTCATGGGGAGGGTGCAGGTTTTGTTAGTGCTGCTCTCGAAACCAAAGGGGTTCTAGATTAAGTTTATTTTAAATTTATCTTAATTTTATTGTTGCTGTCACTTACCAAGTCTCTTACATAGCCTGGCTGAAGATGGCAAGGCGAAATGAGAAAAAAAAAGAAAAGGAGGCAGAAAGAAAAAAAAGCAATCAGAAATATGGCAACAAAGCAAAGAAAAAGTGTAAATTAACTGCAAACCAAAGTTCAAGCAAAAAAAAAAAAGAACCAAACAAACCAAAACAAACCACATGCACAATTCCTTAGGTGGAAAAGCAGCCAAAGGGAATGTGTGCAGGGACAAGCGAGCAGAGATTCGCTGCTCGTGCTGGCTCTGCCGGAGCACTGGAGTGATCCCAGCTGGGCCCTGGAGGTGTGGAGAGATGGTTTTGGTCCTGAGACAGTTTAGGTTGCATTTCAGGAAAAGGTTCTTCCCCCAGAGGGTGCTGGGCACTGCCCAGGCTCCCCAGGGAATGGGCACGGCCCCGAGGCTGCCAGAGCTCCAGGAGCATTTGGACAGTGCTGCCAGAGATGGACAGGGTGGGATTTTTAGGGTGTCTGGGCAGGGCCAGGAGCTGGACTGGATGATCTCTGTGGGATCCTTCCCACTCAGGATTTTCCATGGTTCTGTGGTCCTGCTGGTGGGTGAAGGGGAGGGTGGAACTGCCAGTTCAGAGGAGAATTTGTGCCCTCACTTTCCATGTCTCTGCACGAACTCAAGACCAGTCTCTGGCTAAGGAGCTCACTATAAGCTCAGCAGCTCCTTCTATTTAGGATATGTGGAGAAATTATTGGGATGCTGCTTGGTATAACAAGCAGATGAAGGGAACATCAGCTGGGCTTCCCAGGGATGTATCTGCCCTTGCTGGCTCTGATACCAAACCCTGGCAGGGCATCTGGGAGTTCTGAAAATCCTTATTTTGGGTTGGTTTTTGTTTATTTTCATTTAGGATTCGGTGCTTCCGAACCCAGCCTGACAACCCTGCCCTGCTGCATGTGGAGACAAACCCCAAACAGTGGCTTTGGGGCTGGTGAGGACCCAGTGCCTCCACAAATCCTCCAGCAAGGCCCACAGCCAATTCTCATTCCGGCACCTCCTGTGGGCTGCTCAACCTCCTCCTCCTCCTGGCTACTCCTCCTCCTCCTCCTTCTCCTTCCCTGTGCCGGGGCCACGGAAGGACCCTTGCGGTCGAATTCCTGACATTCCTGCAGCCTCCATCCCTCATTCCTCCCAGCAAACATCCTCTGCTGCTCCAAGCTTTGCCTCTGGCCACCAAGGAAAATCCTAAATCTACTGCTTAGCTGATGTCTGTGAGGGACCCAGTGTCCACACCATGGCCATGTCCTCACTGGGATCATCCCCATTGTGCCCATCCACACGATTCCATGGATTTTATTTTTATAACCAGGATACCTGCACAGTAAGCAAGTTTTCCAAGCTAATATTTTTCCAGGTGCCTCTGTTTTACCGGAAACTTAGAAAGTATTTTATATATATAAATATATATATCTATATATATTAAAATCATATATTTATGCAGCCTCTCCTCCATCCAAGTGGATATAAAGGCTTATTCAGGAGAATAATGAGGCCTATATAAAATATAACTCCACTGCCAGGAAATCATCATGCTTTGCCAATAAAAAGTTATATTTTTCCGACTTCTCTGACTTGCAGCCTTCTTCTGGGCTTGCAGAAATCATATCCAGCCCCAGCCAGCAGCCTGAAGGATTTAAGTCACCAAAAGGCCACAGAGCAATGCTTTCCTTATTTTTGCTGATGTTCTGACATACAATTCTCTTTGAGAGAATTCTGCATTTATCCCCAGTGTGGAACAGTTCAGCCCTGTCAGACAGGGATCGGATGGAGCGTGGATGGAGTTCAAGCACGAGTCACAGCAACTCAAAAACGAAGCAATGTTCCAAGGACTGGCATTTGGAAGCAGGGGAAAAGCAAAGAGAGAAATATGCAAACCATGATACAGCCAAGTGTGGATAAAGCACTGCAAGCAACTGCAACTCCACTGATCCGGGGGATTTCTCCATGGATTCTGTGCAGGGAAGGGGTTTTAACCCCAGCACCGGGAAGAGATGGGGCAGCTGGGGCCAAACCAGTATCAGCAGGGGCCAAACCATTCCCGGAATGCGTTTAAAATAAACATCAACCAATTTCAAATATATTTACAATTGAAGGTTCCCCGCTGTGTCCGTGCCCAGCACACGGCACACGGCAGCATCCCGGTGCTGGGTGCCATCCCCAGGTGCTGGATCCAAACCACACCCTTCAGTCCCATCTCGTTTTAGTAACCACGTGCATCCCAGTGAGTGAAGACATCCAAAACATCCAAACCACGCTGTGCCAAACACCAGCCACCGCCGGGATGCGTGTCCAGTCCAGCCAGGGCCAACAATGGCAGCACCTACCTGCTTGTTCTTGTACTTCTTCAGGTAGCGAGGAGACACCAGGCACTCGGGGTTGATGTCGGTGTTGATGTGCTCTGGGATCAGCTGCGGGTCTGGGTTCAAATGCTGCATTTTCAGGAAGGACAGGATGTTCTGCACTTCCATGCCGTAGGAGCTGTCGGCCATGGTCTTGCCCTTGGAGGCCAGGCGGCAGGCGGCCATCCAGCTGGCGTACTGCGTCTCCTGCCCCCCAGAACAGGGACACGTGTCTGTCACAGCCATGGGGGCACCACCAAATCCACCCCCGGAAGCTTCATTCCCCTCCCAGCCCCAGGAGTCTCCAACATGCACAAAGATGGGCAGAAACCCAACCAAGGTATGGCCAAAACCACGCAACAAAGCCAAGGCTGATTTCCTGCTCCAAACTCACAGGAGACTGAGTTGGAACACATTTGGAATGCTGAGATCAGACAGGTGAGCGCATTTTCTATTTGCTTTTTAAAGAACAGCACCTGAGCAGGAGCTGATGGTGGGCAAAGGGCAAAGAGGTGGCCAGCCCAAGAGATGAACTTACATTGTCGCAGCGCAGCCAAATCTCGTTCATCCCCTCTGCCACCGGAATCAGGAGTTTGATGTTGAACTTCTGACCAGAGATGTTCACATCAGGGGTAACTTCACATCCTGCAACAAGGGAGCCGGTGTTTAACAGGGATGTGATAACTATGATTTTAAAAGAGTGGAAAAAAGCAAAAATAGGAAAAGAAAGAGCAAAGTTCCCTGACTCAAGGGTCTCCAATGGCATCTCAGTGCTGCCAAAGGCTTGTGCCACACCTCTGATGGGATGAACACTCTACACACAGCACAGAAAAAACCTGACAGATGTCCCTTTTTCCAGGTGTCAGGGAAATGGGAGGGAAAGCAACGATCTGAATACAATGAAGCCAAAGCAAACGTGCACCCACAGAACTCCTGGATCCTGCCCGGAATCAGGAATAGATCCATGGCTGACAAACACCCCAAAAGTTTCATGAAAGGATAGGAAAAGGTGACTAGACGAGTGTTGACTCTCACTCTGAAACCCCTCTATGTTATTTATGAACAATGGGATGCCATGGAAGTGTTCTAGGCCAGGCTGGATGGGGCTTGGAGCATCCCCAGTTTAGTGGGAGGTGTCCCTGCCCATGGGAGCGAGGTGGAACTGGATGAGTTTTAAGGTCCCTTCCAACCCAAACCATTCAAGGATTCTATGATTTTGGCTGCTACAGCCAGCAGTGAGGTGTGAGCATCCCACTCCGGGTGCCTGGAGAGAATTCCAAGTGGTTGTGTAAGCACAGGGAGCGATGAACCGACGCAGCCATGGCAGCGCGGGCGCCGCGTCAACGCCGCCTCCCAGATTTCTGCCAAGTGCCATCACAGCAGAATTGTCCAAGCTCCCAGAAAGGTCCTGAGGGCTGGGCTTCGCTCCCACAGCAGCCCGAGGTCGCCTGGCACCCCCCTGCCCCTGCCTCCACGGGGAGAACAAAAGAGCTTGCTGCAGCTCCGCGGCTGCCGGAGCAGGAATGTTTCACTTGACTTAAGGACAGGCAGCGGCCGTAGGAATTTCAACTCTCGAGTGAGGCTGCTCCCAACCAGCACTGGGAAGAGGAGAAGCAATCAAGGCAGCAGAGGAAGAAAATGGTCTGTTTTTTCCGGTTTCTGCCATGGAAGCCAGTGCAATCCTTTGGATAACTTACAAAAAGGAGAAGGGCAGGTGGAAGGCTGGACCAAGGTTTGGAAGGTCCCCTCCAATCCAAACCATTCTGTGGTTCTCCAAGCCCTCTTTCCATGCTATTGGGGAGCTGGCAGTGCTTCCCCACGGGATCACATGTGTTTCACTGTCTGGAAGTCCAACTCTGTGCCATGATATCAAATCCAGCCACCTCATTCCTTTAATAACCTTTACCCAACCCCAGGATGGAATTCCGAGGCGATAAAGCAGTGGGAAAACAAGATGCAGGAGGAGCAGCCTATTCCTGGAATAAAAAGCAGCTTCTCTTTCCCCACCCTGTGCTTCTCTTACCTCTCAGGTTCATCTGGTGAGCAGGAGTCCCGTTGGATTCCTCTTTGCTTTTGTAGCAGGAGATGGAGGTATCTTTGAAGGTGCACCAGTAGGGCTTGTAGCCTTTCAACGTCAGCTTCTTGGGCCTGCAGGACACAAGGGAGGGACATCTGAGTTGGTCTGAGCTCCTAAAACAAGCTGCTCCCCAGGAAACCTCCATATTTCCTCAGCATTTCAGCCCTGGAAAGCTGCTGTCAGCAGCCTGGGTTATTCCCACCCCTGCCTGGGGTCTCAGCCATCCCTTCCCTGCTGGCTCAAGGAGCTGAGCTCCAACTGCAAGTTTGGACTCTTCAATCCCAGGGTGATAATTTGGGGCAAGGTGGGGGGAGCAGGAGGACTGTGCTACAAAAACAGACGTGTCCATGAACCGCTGCAAAATCTGCCTCTCCAGCCACCACATGAAACTGGAACCACTCTTCTCAGGCTCTGAGGGGAAGCAGCACTTCCAAGGACGTGTCAGTCATGCACACGCCTGAGTGCACTCCTTGTTTTCTTTTCAAACACTCCAGAGCACAAAAGGTTCCGTTCTTTTCTATGGAAAACATGGATTTTGCTCAGGTCTGCAGGAGAACTCATGGCCTTGCAAAGTGAAGCACCTGGGACCCTGAGCTCATCCCCACACAAACCCAGGGCCTTCACAGAGCTCCAAACATTGGAATATTTTAACCTTCCCTGATTTCTAAACCTTATTCTAAGGCTGGATCTGCAGCTTCTCATGCATTTCTCATATTTTCACCTCAGAAATAGCTGCTGAGAGTAGTTTAGATTAGGTATTGGGAAGGAATTCTTGGCTGTGATGGTGGAGAGGCCCTGGCACAGGGTGCCCAGAGAAGCTGTGGCTTCCCATGGATCCCTGGAAGTGTCCAAGGCCAGGCTGGATGGGGTTTGGAGCACCCTGGGCTAGTGGAAGGTGGCAGGGGTTGGAACAGGATGATCTTTGAAGTCCCTCCCAACCCAAAACATTCTGGGATTCTATGACTTTAGCTGGCAAGGGCAGTAACCTGGCTGGCAGGGGAGAGAGAACCATTCCAAGTCTCTACAGCAACACCAGGCACATACAGGGACACATTTATAGGAGTTAAATATATGGAATACAAGGGACATGCATTGCTCCCCCAATTCTCCTCCCCAGCTGAAGAGCGAGAGGAGGCACATACACAGCTGGGACAGCTCCAAACACTGCACTATTTACATTGGGTTTCTGGCACGAAAATACCATTTGACCCCCTTTTTTAGGAGCAAATGGAATTCTGAGTTCAATCTGACAGCCTCAAATCCCAACCCCAGGATTTAGGGCCTGCACTGAGTGAGGAACCAGCAGCTTCTGGCTGCTCCACCCCCTGGTGCTCCAATTTGCAGGCAATTAGCTCCCGGAGTCGTGCCTAATTTGATTGGCAAATCAGCAGATCAAGGGAAAGAACAAGTTTTTTGTTTGTTTGTTTGTTCAAGGGAGGGAAGAAACACCCACTGAGGGGCTGGGCACAGTCCTGAAACTTCACCCCAATTAAGCCAGACCACAAACCCAGGCAGAGGCAGAGACCTCGTTAATTTGCCTTCAGAGAGGGAGGAGTTTTCAGAGCAGAGAGTGCCAGGTTCTGGCTCCAGAACCAAACAATTCATAAAATAAAGACTTATTCCAGAACTACTTCACTGTCTGCAGCTTTTTTTCCCCCCTCTATCCTACAGCTCTGCTGTGAAATCCCATCAGGGTTTCCAGCTTCCAGAACTTTCACTGCAGCAAGCAATAAATTGCAAAAGGCAGTCGTGGCTGCCAAAAATGTTCCTCCAAGTCCAGACGCTGCCATTCCCGGTTTCCATGAACCACCAACCGAGTCAAAGCAAGCCAAAAAAAAACCCCTAAATCCTGAGCAAGCTGGGAGAGGGGCAGAGTCAACTTAACCTGCTCCTTCTGGCATGGAGAGACTGGGATCCTGGCTGGATAGAATTCCTCCAGCCTCCTGCAGACCAGGAGAAGTCTTTGAGGGAGGTTTTTAGGTTTCACTCCTCATTTTAGGATGTTTTGTTCTCTCCTAGGCATTAAATGTATTAAAGAAGCATCCCAGCACACGCTGCTGGCTATGGGATGCACCACAGCAGGGAAACACCTTGAATTTTGTATTTGAGAACCAATCAACTTCGGTATTGAATATTTTGAATATCTTAAGGCCAGATGATTAAAAAACCAAAGGGTATTAAGAGGCAGGACCATTAATTATTCACAGCCATTACCAGTTCCACAAGCAGCTCTTCCCATCAGCACTTACTTGAAGACTTTAATGTAGTCGGCGAGCTCTGGGATGGAAGTGATGTCACCCTGGAAATCAAAGATGATCCCGTTCACTCGCCTGCGCCGAGCAGTGGGATCAGGAGGGAAGGGATGTGGTGCAGAGCAGGGAGCCGGGAGCACCATCAGGACTTAGGGGTTGTGAAACTGCTCCTGAGAAAGCCTCAGACACTTCCTGGGAGAAGCAAGCATCCCTTCCCAGGAGGGAAGGGATGTGGTGCAGAGCAGGGAGCCGGGAGCACCATCAGGACTTAGGGGTTGTGAAACTGCTCCTGAGAAAGCCTCAGACACTTCCTGGGAGAAGCAAGCATCCCTTCCCAGGAGGGAAGGGATGTGGTGCAGAGCAGGGAGCCGGGAGCACCATCAGGACTTAGGGGTTGTGAAACTGCTCCTGAGAAAGCCTCAGACACTTCCTGGGAGAAGCAAGGGGTGAAAAAGCCAGGGCCCAGCTCTGCTGTTTGGAAAGCAGAGGACAAGGCTTTATTTTCCTTTGAGGAATTCCTGCTGCTGCCAGAGCCAATTCCCAGCCGCGGGGTCACCGGCGGTCACGGCAGCAGCATTCGCCCAGGGAATTTTCTCCTTCCTTCAGTTATTCCTGATGCTCCAAACAAAAGGGAAAGAGGCACCTCCACAGAGAACTGACTGGGGAAGGGATTTCTAGGTCTAGAAAGAAATTTTTTTCCCCCGAAAAATTTTTAAATACTGAGTTTAAATTCCCTTTTTTGCATGAGGGTGGCACTCGCAATTCCCAGGAGCTGGAAATAAAAGAGTTTTCGAGGGACAGGAAAGGGGAGGATTGCTCCAGGAGCTTCCAGTAGCAGGACAGTTTACTTTCAGTCTGCAATGAGAAACTGTTTACAGATACCACAGGGAAAAAAATGCCTACTCTAAACAAACAATCCAGTAATTGCCCATTATCCGTATTCAATTACTCGAATGCATCTGGAAATGGCTCCTGCTACAAAGCCCTACGGAAAGGGATGGGTTTTTTTGGATGAATCACTGTCCTCTTCACTCCTGTCTGGCAGGGACTGTTCCTCAGTGATGTGTTTCAAATCTGGTTTTGCGAAAGAAATTAGAAAATATGTCTTGGTGATAAAAATTTGTTGTTATTTCTGGTTCATATTGCAAAGTTCTGCTGCTGTTAATGCCAGTAAAGCGTCTAAGGATGGATGTAGCTTCAAAAAGCCCCGTCATAAACACTTAAAAAATTATATGAAGTGTAAAAGTGGAAAATTTCAGAGATTTTAGGGTTGGAAAGAGACGGTTTAAATGTGCAAAATACCGGGAAAAGCTGTGCTGGGCCAAGGCTGACAGGACTGAGTCCTTTTAATGCACTTTAATTTTCAGGCTTTATATTTTTAAAGGTGGAAAACCAGTGTTAAAACAGCATATCAAGAGAAAAACCCCAAATGCTCTGAAATACAGACCTAGGCTAAAATCCAGTCTAATTAAAATAGGGTTTCATAAGCCTAAACTAGTTCTGAAAATCCAGCAGCTGCTTCAGGTGCTGTAAAACATGAATTAGAAACAGTGGAAGAGGAACCTCAACGTGGAAAACTCAGTTATTTGGGAAAGTCAGTAGTGAGGATAAAAATTAACTTAATTTCCATTTAGTTTTCCATTATTTCATCAGGAGGGTGGCTTGGGGCAGGGGGGATCAGTAAGATCCTGGCTCCTCCAAGACTTTTCCAGATGCTGCCCAGGATTCCCTCTTTCCAGAACTATCCCTTGGTATCTAAAATCCCTGTATTTTAAAGAAAATATTATTGGGGTGTGGGCAATTTTCTCATCAGAATTAGAAAGAAAAAGGAAATAAAGGAGGTTGGATGCCTGGAAAAACTCCCTGCAGCCCTTACCAGGATCGTTGACGTCTTGCCACCTTCCAGGGTGATTTCCAGGTCCGAGAGCGCAGCGTCCACCTCGTCCACATCCTTGTCGCTGTGGTTCAAGTGGTTTTCCGAGGACATAATGGACAGCTTGTTGATGTGGTACTGGAAGTCAAGGACAGGGTCACACCGGGATGATCCCACGGGATCCTGCGGGGTCACCGCGACACAGCCGCCATGCTTGGGAAGCGGAGTGGGAAACCGGAGTGGAAAACCAGGAGCAGAGGCCAGCAAACACTGGGAGCGTTTGCTGAGTCAGGAATGACCATCTTGGGTGTTTCCAGTGCAAGGAGTCTCCAGGCATTGATGCCTGAAGGACATCTCTGGATCCTGCAGGGCAAAGCTGCTCTTTCCACTGGGCTGAGGTTGGAAGGGACCTCTGGAGGTCACCTGGTCCCACTCCCTGCCCCAGCAGGGCCACCTGGAGCTGTCATCCAGGGCCATGTCCACCTGGCTTTGGAGTGACTCCAGGGATGGAGACCCCACAGTGTCTCTGGGCAAACTGTGCCAGTGCTCTTTCACCCTCCTGGTATGAAAATGTTTCCTGATGTGCAGAGGGAACCTCCTGTGTTCCAGCCTGTGTCCATGGCCTCCCCTCCTGCCACTGGGCACCTCTGTTCCTCCCCTCTTCTGCCTCCCACCAGGTGTTTATGGACATCTGTAAGATACCCCATCCCTGGCAGTGTCCCAGGCCAGGCTGGATGGGGCTTGGAGCAACCTGGGATAGTGGAAGTGTCCTGGCTCATGGCAGGGGGTGGAACGGGATGATCTTTAAAGCCCATTCCAACCCAAACCATTGTAGGATTCTATGTCTTTGCATCTGTTTTCACCCCAGGAAACCAAAACATCCATAAAACCTCACAGGAAGGACCGTGCCCAACCCACTCTGGAGCCCTTGGATGTAAACTGAGTCATTCTGTTTCTGCTTTCTGCTCTTTTTTTCCTGGGAGGGGCCCTTGGAGCAGGCAGCCCTGCTCCTGAGGGGGACATTTCTGCATCCTACAGCTCCAAGGTGTGCCAGACCACACGGAACAAATGCCTGCCATCCCTCTCATTGAAGTCAATAGCAGGTGGAGCGTTTATGCCAAATCACACCGAGTACTTCATAAACCAGATAAATAAATAGTTCTGGGAAAGCCACAGATTATCCCCAGCTGGTCTGGGGGCAGAGAGCCAGAAAGGCACAGTTCAGTAACCCCATGTTCGTCTGGGATGGGTTAAGAAGGACAAAACTAGAAGTTAAGATAGATACAAACATGTTTGGTAAAAGCAGGTCAAGTTCTTTTTCATGAGGGATAATCAGTGTCAAGTATTTAAATTATCTCATAAACTCAAGTGAGGAGATGGAGATGGGAAATGATCCAACTTCGACCAGCATAAGAAGGCCATGCTCCCACCACAGACAAGGGGAGGCTTAAAACACAATTTTAAACTGAAGAAGGGGCGGTTTAGATGGGATATTGGGGAGGAATTCTTGCTGTGAGGGTGGGGAGGCCCTGGCACAGGGTGCCCAGAGAAGCTGTGGCTGCCCCATTCCTTAAAGTGTCCAAGACCAATTTGGAGCAACCTGGGATAGTGGAATGGGGTTGGAACTGGATGGGCTTTAAGATCCCTTCCAACCCAAACCATTCTGGGATTCCATAATTTTGTTTCTCAGTTTATCAGCAGAGAAGTCTGCAAACAAAATCAAGTCTAACCCAGCCCAGGAGCGTGTGGGGCTGTCCCTCACCTGCAGTGCTGCAAACATCATCATCTCCTCCTCTGTGCACTCGATCTCCTCCAGCAGGATTGCCCACTTGGACTGCTCGTACAGCTGGTTGATCCTGATCGCGTCGTACTGTGGCACAGAAACACGGAACGCTTGGAAAACCAGGAGCCCAGCTCAGGACAAACCACCCCATCTACTGGAAGTTGTCCCTGCCCACAGCATGGTGCTGGAATAAGATGGTCTTTGAGGCCCATTCCAACCCAAACTATTCTGGGATTCTGTGATCTCTCATCTCAACACAACACTTTGATCCGGACTGACATGAAGTGGCTTTAAGAACTCTTAAAGCACCTCTAGCAACACCTAAAAACCCTGGTATACAGGAGCACAAATCCTGGGTTTGATGCCTGTACAACCAATTTCAAACTTCCGTGTTTTCTGGGAGATTTACCAACACAACAACATGTCAGAGATCCAGGCATCCTTTGCTCCGAAGGATGGAAATTCCAAAATGCAAGTGGAACAAGGAGCTCTGTACCTTCGGATTCAGGTCAAAAAAGCTGTAGTACTTGAACCGGAGTAGCAAAGCCTCGTTTTCTTTCACCTCCTGCTCCATCAGGGATCGGGACGAGTCCAGCCACCTGTGAATTGCCAACATGGGATAACACACATGGAACGCTCCGACGCAGTCGCCACGACGCTCTCGAGAACACAATTAAAAATCAGCAAAAAACCCCAAATCCTCAGCTCCTGAACTCACCCTTGGTTGATTTTGGCCTTATCAAGCAGCGTCTGGGGCTTGTACATTTTGGCTAAGGACTCCGGGGAGGTGACGGGCTGGCTCACGGCCAGGATTCCCGGGTTGCCCTCGGACAGGGCGCTGTCGCCGAACCAGGCGGACGTGGGGGACAGGGGGCTGCCGTCGTGGGCGTCGTAGGTCGGTGTCATCGTTTTGCTATAGAGTCCTGGGCTTGAATAGATATTTCCTACCAGTGAGGGGAATAAAAGCCGGGAATTAGCCTAGGGCAAGCCCTGCCTGCTCCCGGCCACGCCGGCTCCACACAAACCCGGAGCTCGCGGATGGAAAACCTTCCCTTTTTATCTTTCCACAATGGGAAAACACTGCGCTGCTTGTTCTCCCATGAAAACCTGTCCCTCTCCTCTGTCTCGGCTCTTCTCCAAGAGCAAAACTGATGGAAAACTCATTCCAGCCCAAATGATGGGAGAAGACACAGGTCTCCCATGCCAGGAAGATCCTGCCCCCTGAGTTTCTGTGGCACCTGGGACATGAGTGGACCCCGACTTACCGGTATTACCTGCTGCTTAAAGATTTTGGAAGTCAAAAGTTTTAGAGGAGCAGGAAAATAAACTAAGGGTGCAGCCAAAGAGACCAGAGGCAGAGGGCAAAAGTCCTATTGAGGTGGAGCTCACCTTTGACGGGGCCGATGTAAAGAATATCGGTGCCTATAGAGAGGGAAAGAAAGGAGGGAAGTGAGAAGGCGAGAGAAAGTCACTTGGAGAGTAGGAGAAGGACAGAAGCCAAAAATGAGCATTTTTGGAAGAGGGCAGAACAGCACAGGTGAGGTTGAACCACCCAAATGGAGCATCTGCAGCAGCGCTGGTGGCAGCAAAGCAACTGAAGTGACTTCCCATTATTTTATTCATGTTACGAGGACAGCCGGGCATGGAAATGTGGCATTCCCGGATGGAAAAGCTTGCTGAGGTGGCCACACGAATTCGGTATTAATGTGCTGAGCGAGTGGTGCAATGTGGTGCCAAAGTGATCCCAAAGCACACGTTACTCCCAGGCCTTTTGAAGCTTCAAAGCTCGTACCAACTCAAAGCAGACAAAAAGCTACCCAAACCTTTTAAAATTATTAATCTAAAGAGAAAAAAACCAAATCCAGCTCGGTATCTCATAACTCAAAATAGCTGAGAGCTTAACAGAGAGGTTGTGGCTGCCCCATCCCTGGAGTTGTTCCAGGAGAGCTTGGATAAGGCTTGGACAACCTGGTCTGTGGAAGGTGTCCCTGCCCATGGCAGTGGGTGGAATGAGATGTACTTCAAGTCCCTTTTAAATCCCTTCCACTCCAAACCATCCAATGAAACAGCCCCTCTTCATCTCACAGGAACTTCGAATTTTAATATAAAATCCAGATTTTCAGAGTAAGGGAGGATCCTGATGCCATATCCTGATGCCAGGAATTCCACTGTGTACACATCAGGCAAGGAGCTCCTTCAGCATCACCTGCTGGGCATAAATCTGCCCACCAGCACCAAAACTTCCAACACCACATTGGATTTTTGGGAAAGGGCTCTGTGCTTCCTAAATCACGACCCTGCAATTCGATGCACCCTAACTCTCCCTCCCACAGCTCTGCTGAGGGTGTTCAAGATGGTGACTGAGTTGAGATGCCACAAACAAAGCCTTTTGTGCCACCTCTTGCTATTGCCCCAAGCCACCACCTTGGGCCATGCTCCAGCTCCTTTCTCCAAACCATCCCTTCCACCCTCATGGCCAAGGAATGACAGAAAACTGAGCTAGACTGGAAAAGTCCAAGACCAAACCGATGGAAAAACCTTTCTGAACCCTCATTTTTCACGATGGGTAACTCAAGGCGCAGGAAGAACGGTGTGAATCAACAGCATCGTGTCAGTGACAGCCAACATCATGGCTAGGAAATGCCAAATAATTACAAACCTGATTGTAAACTGCCTGGCAGGGTGGAAAATAAAAGTGAAAACCATCAAACAAGGATGCTTTTAATGCTCCTGCTCGTTTTGCTGGCATCTCAGTCTGGATGAATCATCTGGGGACCTGTAAACATTTGTGGGTACCAAGACAGATCCAGCAAACCAGGTATGAGCAAAAAAGTAGCAGGAATGGTCAAGGGATGGAAAAATCCACCTTCATTTGCAAGGAAAAGGCCAGGGACGATTTCCAGGTTCTTAGACCAGGTACTTGCACTTTGGGAGCTGGGATTCCACGATCCTTAGGGTCCTTTCCAACTTGAACTATCCTGTGATTCTAGGATTCTAAAAGCAGCAGAAAGGTGCTCTCCCCATGGATTGTTATAGCACTGGAGCAGAGAACTCCAACAAAAACCAGGCATAAACCCCCATCACTTCCATAAACCACTTCCCAAAAGAGCTCTTCACTCCTCCCCATCCACCCTTGCTGTGGCTTCAGCCTTCATGTGGCTCGAGCACACAGGGCTGAGCATCAGCTGGACCAACAGAAGAAAATCCGACGTTTGAAAATCCCACATTTTGCCCCAAATTAGGCAAGTTTTTCCATTAATATCCCCCCACATTCCTTGATTGAGTGTTTGCCCATCAGAGCAAAGCTTCCCCTGTGCTGTTCTCCTCATCACCTTCTCCAAACACCTGAAGCATCTCAAAAGAAGCTTCCCTTAAAAAATGTGCCCCAGGCAGGCAGTGTCATGGAAAGTTCCAGCAGAAAGAGCTATAAATTTGGCTAATTTATATAAACAAGTGACTACAGGTCTTCTAATGGAAAGTGTTGGGCAACACATCTTGTGGGTGTATTGACAACTCTGCCCACCGGGATTTAAATGGTTTCACTGCCAGGTTTGGGGTGCTCAGTGGCAAAACACTCCCAAGACACTGAAATCAGCACCTCCTGAATTATTAATTAGTTTTCCAGAAGCTTTCAGCAACACAAACTGATGCTGGAACAAGGCTAGAAATGATTTATTCAGATGAAACCCACGACTTTTATCAAATGGCACCTGAATAGGCACAAATTCAACCTGCTGTGAGTGATTTCATTCACAAGGAGAGCAAAACCAGCCAAGTGACTCACTGGAAGAGCCATAAATAATTAAAATAAACCCCAGCTTTTGCACACATTTCCCCCAAAGCAGGCCAAGTCTTTCCTATTAATCTAACAGAGATGCTCTCTGTGAACACTGGCTGTTGGAAAGGCTCAGAATGGACTTTCAAGATGAAAGTGCCAAATGGAAATGAAAACTGACTGGAGCCTTGCCCAAATTCTCTGAGCCAGGAGTGGGAGAGGACAAGCCCAGAAATATTTTTAAGTAGCTGAGAGGAGAAAGAGCAGGATCAGAGCAAAAGGAGGATTATTTTTCCTTGTTCCAGACCCATGGTGCACATCACCCTGTGCAGCCAAAACCTTCCTTTCTGCAAGCCCTGTGCCACCACTGGCATTAACCACACTCCATGACCTTCTCTTCAGTTGATTTAACATCAATTAATACAACTTTACTGAATTCCAAGGTAGTTTTTCCAATTAAAGCTGCCCTGCTGCCCTTGGATTGCTGGATTTAAACCCAAGAGCTTTGGCAGCCAGACATGTCTCTCCTGCTCGCCACTGCGGCTGTCTCCACAAATCCATTTGGGATGAAGTGCTCCCACTTGGCCAAAATGATGGTTTAAACTCCTGCCATTTGCCTTCAGACACCAGACTTCCAGCAGCCATGGGAAAAAGCTGAAAAGCCCCTCTGCTTGCAAACACCTGCATCAATTTGCTGCCTGTGGTGACTCCATCAGGGATGTTACTCCACCAGAAATTCTCTTCCCAATCCTACTCTGGATCTGGAATTCAGACTGGCCAACTACCCCCCCAGCAACAGAAGGATTTATTTAGCATCACAATCCATAGCTACACCCTTCATGTAAGGCAACACTAAAGCAAATCAATTAAACACTGCAGCAGTGGCACAGCCTAAACACCCCAGGAATGTGACATTAGGAACGATTTTCCATTTAACTCCTTTCTTAACTGGGTAAGAAAAGCTCTCAGCAACATGATCTGAGTGTTCAAGTGGCCACACTTGGGCTCTGGTTTGGTTTGTGAAGCTTGGGGTTGCTCTGCTCCCGGGAATGCGTGACAGCTCCAGACATGCATCCGTGCAACCGAGTGCTGCAGCCTGCCAGGACTTGTGCCACGGATTTGGGGTCTGTTTCTTGCACAGACCTTAAGAAATTCAATCAGCCCCACACTGCTGTGCCATTTTTTCCCCCACTCCCATTTTTTTCCCAGCTCACCGGACCCCGGCGTGATCAGTGGCCCCTCCAGCTCAAAGGTGTCGTCTTCACATTGATCATCCAACTTCTTCTTTTTTTTCTTTGATGGATCTCTGGGTTTCCTCAAAAGGGAGAGTTCTTCTGGATGCCTGATGTCTGGGGGGTAAAATGGACCACTTTTATAATGGCAGGATGGGAAAAAAGGAGAAAAGAAAGTAAAAAAGGGGGAAAAGAAGAATATCCTTCTCTTAGGAACAACATCCAGCAACATCCAGTATCTCCCTTGGATGAATTTCCTGCTCTGCAGTGGTTAAAAATCAAGTTGAGAACATTTTCCCTGCAAGCCTGTTGGAAACAAGCACTGTCCTTGGCTGGAAAGGTAACATAACATTTGGATAAAATGTGGAATTTCCCAGGCACAGCCACGCAAACGTAAATGTAAGCAGTGGCAGACCCTGTGACAGAGCCTAGTAACACTTCCAGATATTAAATATAAATATAAATAATAAAAATAATTAAAAACCATATTAATAATATAAAAAATAAAGAATATATAATATAGTAATACACAATAATATATAAATAATATAAAGAAATAGAAATAGGAAAAATAGAAATAAGCACACAAGCCCCTACTTAGAACAGGCCAGGTCCTCTAACTTCCATAGGAGCAATTCAAGAGTTAAGCCATTTATTTACACATCAGACTGCAAAGTTTAAAGCCTATAATTTACCCTCTTTTAAAGAGATTTTGGCCAAAGTGTTTCCTTTTCTCAGCAAATCTCTCCTGTTTTCCTGCCAGGACCAACCTGAACAATGTGAAACCCATTTAAAATGAGGACCATCCCACTGTCTTTGTGTTTTAAGGCACGGGAATATGGGGAGCAATGGAAAACGGAATTTTCATTTCCCACCATGGCAGCACTTGGGTCTGCTGCAGTCAATTCCAAGAGGGAAAGAGTTTCCTGGGAAAGCAGAGCCTGCTGTCCGTTGTACCACTGAAACCACTGAGGGACAGGAGCAGGACCAGGACTCCCTGTGCTCGGTCAGTCTGTGGGAACTGACCTGGAAAAGGATTCACCTGGGCATGCAGCCATCCAGCTGCAGTGGTGAAAGGCTGCAAAAAAGCTTGCAGAGCTCTGATACAGCTTGGATTGGGAAAAAATGGGATGAGAGGGCTGGGGGTGTTCACCTGGAGAAGAGAAGGATCCAGGGAGACCTCAGAGCCCCTTCCAGGGCCTAAAGGGGCTCCAGGAGAGCTGGAGAGGGACTGGGGACAAGGGATGGAGTGACAGGACACAGGGAATGGCTTCCCACTGCCAGAGGGCAGGGATGGATGGGATATTGGGAATTAGGAATTCCTGGCTGGGAGGATGGGGAGGCCCTGGCACAGGGTGCCCACAGCAGCTGTGGCTGCCCCTGGATCCCTGGGGAAGTGTCCAAGGCCAGACTTGGACGGGGCTTGGAGCAACCTGGGACAGTGGGAGGTGTCCCTGCCCATGGCAGGGGTGGGACTGGATGAGCTTTTCAGTCCATTCCAACCCAAACCATCCTGTGATTCTCCGAAGATTCTGTGGAGCCCATGGGACATGCCTGAGCCTGGAGGGAGTTCTGGAGTCTCCTCTGCAGCTGGTTGTCCATGTTGAAGCTCCTGTGTTGTTTCTTGCTCTGTTTTTGGCACCTATCACTCCAAAAGGTTCAGCTGCAAATCTGTCCCTTTGGAATGCCCTGTGGAAAGCAGCCCCTGGTCCCATCCCTGCTGCAGGAGAGATCAGGAGACAGGAGCTGGCTGCAGCCAGGCTGTGTTTTCCCACCCACAGGAATGCTGAAGGACACAATCAGTCATTATCCCAACGAGAAGCTATAGGGCTGGGATCTCACCACGTGCTGGCAGCAGTGGGAGTTCCCTGAGCACTCCCAGGCATGGGATTATAATTAACACTGGAATTTGGTCCCCAGCACAGTGACCAGGGCAGGACACACCCCCACACTGCCCACCCACACCAGAATCCTTCCTTTCTGCAAACAAGCTGGGAAATACCACACTGGGAACTCACCCCATCCAGGTGATCTTCAGGGATGGATCCCACTAGCCCTGGCATTCCTGAATCCAGAGGTCAGGCACTTCTGGATTTAACCATCTTTTATGCTGTAGGTGTCCCATTCCAAACCTTTATCTAGCTTTAATTTAAGTTTTATTTTTATTTATATTCTTGCAGTTNCTGCCATGGGCAGGGACACCTTCCACTATCCCAGACTGTTCCAAGCCTTGTCCAATCTGGCCTTGAACACTTCCAGGCTAAAAATATATAGAATTATACATCTATATGGATTTTAAATGTATAAAAAGATATAAAATATATAGATTTATATATCTCTATATTTTATTTTATACATAAATTCTTTGAACTTATGATTTAGTTTTATTTCTATATTTATAGGCATTTATTCCTATATTATTTGTTTTATTCCTTTTTACATATAAGCTTTATCCAATTTCAGCTTTAATTTAACCCTGATTTATTATTACTCCCCACATACCATCCCGCTAAACCCCATGCCTGCCCCCAGCACCCACCCTTTCAGTTTCCCTGCCCAACGTTTTGACCATTTCTAGCAATAAATACCTAGAGCCTGAATCCAGCCAGCTCCACACATTCCCATTTATCCCAGCCAGCTTACCCCATGGAACAGGAATCTGCTGGGACAACCGGGGTCACGCGCAGGGGACAAGAGGCAGCACAGCCTAAACTGAGGAGTTCCCCAGGTATTTTGGAGCAAGGTTGAGGCTCTGAGGTTTATTTATGGTGCATTAGCAACTGCTGGAGCCTCTCAGCTGGAAGCACTCAGGAAGGCCAGAAGAAGGGCTCTGGGCCAGGCTGGGATTCTGGAAGCGATCGCCTGGAATCGGCCCAGGGCTTGACCATCTGATATCAAAGAGACTTTTTATAGTCCCTCAGTTGTTCCTGATGCTCCTGGCGAGATAGAAAGGATCCAGGGCAAGTTTTCAGCAGCTGCTTCCAAGCAGCACATGGCTGCAGGGCATGGAGCAGGCAGCACATCCTTGGGATGCCGGAGCATCCCGGCAGGGATACTATGGAAAAGTGGCAAATTCCTCCGGAGCGCATTCCGATGGATCCGCCATAGACTCCAGGACTTTACAAAGGCAGTTGAGGGAATGGCTTCCCACTGAAGGTTTAGATGGGATATTGGGAAGGAATTCCTGGCTGTGAGGGTGGGGAGGCCCTGGCACAGGCTGCCCAGAGAAGCTGTGGCTGCCCCTGGATCCCTGGAAGTGTCCAAGGCCAGGCTCGACGGGGCTTGGAGCAGCCTGGGATAGTGGAAGGTGTCCCTGCCCAGGGCAGGGGTGGAACTGGGTGGGATTTAAGGACCCTTCCAACCCAAACTATTCTGGGATTCTATGGAAAGGAGAAAGAATAGCCTGAGCCTGGAAGGAAGAGTTTTGGAGCTCAAAATATGATCAGAAAGGCGGCTTTGAATCTCCAAGAGAAATTTTTCCAACTCTTGGATGAAATCATTTTACTGCCTGCAGCATCTTCTCTTCCATTTGCCTGCAAGACCCTGCAGCCTGTGCCTGCTGTCTCTGGCTGAAGGGAAGTCCTTGGCCTTTTTTCCCTGTGTAATCCCTCATTTCTCATCCAGCCCCTGCACAGCTCACCCAGCCCAGCTGTGCCCATTTATCTCCCACCCTGAGACAAACTCCAGAGCTGGGATTAAAACCCTCTTCCTTCACAAAGCACCATCTGCACCCTGCAAACTGACTTAAAAAAAAATCTTCCTTACAGGGTGTAAAATTCCCAAGTTCTGCTCTTTTGCACTAAATCCACCAAGTGAATCTTGAAGCTGTTGCATCTTATCCACCAAGCTGTGTTGTGATGGGGATCCCAGAAGGGTTTGGGTTGGAAGGGATCTTAAAGCTCGTCTAATTCCATCCCCTGCCACGGGCAGGGACATTTTCCAGTGTCCCAGGTTGCTCGAAGCCCCATCCCACCTGGCCTGGAACACTTCCAGGGATGGGGCTCCCACTCCCACAAGAAATCAGATTTCTGGTTTTCTTACATCACCCACATATAGAACACCATATCATTGACTGCAAGGGCTGAATATGGACCAAGTTCCCCAAAAACTGAAATTATGGGAAGTCACGCTACTTTCAGTATTCAGTTCTCATATATATGGAAAATAATGAGATACAAAGAAAATTCTGATGTAGAAGGAAAATTCATGTTCCAAAGCAGCTTTCAGCATCCAACTTCCCACCCCATTTCTGGCTCCCCTAAAGGCTGGAGTTCACCTCCTTAGTTCTTGAACCATAAAAACTCCATAAATCTACTGGTAAAACAGACAGCATTGAGGGGAAATCCTCTCTTTAATGCTGATCCAGCCACCCTCCTCCAGGAAACGTGTTCTGAAGTGGGATATCTCTGGGAAGAGGGATTTCTCTGCACTCCATCATTGCTCCCTCCAACCAATGACTCATAAAATTTACAGCCTTTGTGCATCACTCTGACAAGTCTTAGAAAAATGAGACCTCAAACCCCATTTTTCTTCCATTTCAGACTTAAAACCAAAAATAAAGTATTTTTTTTCTTGGAATGAGTGAATTCTGTGGATGGTTTTTCACGGTGTAAGTTTACAGAATGAAGTATCTGACTTATCTTCAGCATAAATTCTCTCAAAGTTTTGCAGAACAGACCAGAGGGGAAAAAACCCCAAAAAGAAACTAAAAAAGGACTTACATAACTTCAGAAGTGCCTGGAGATAAGGCTGTGGTTGTGCTGGACTCTGGGCAGCATCTGATGGAGCAGGTCCTCACCCCCCCAGCACAGTTTACTGGGTTTGTACATTCAGAACATTTTATTATGGGTTCTTCAGATGCCCAGGAACTTAAATATTTATCTGGGCAAAAGCCAAGCTCTCCACTCACTGCCTGGGGCCCTGCAACTCTCTCAGGACATCCCACAAAGCCTCTGGAGATGCCCAAGGAGAGCTATGGGTGTGGAATCAGCTGGGGCTAACCCTGGCAGAGGTTTTGCTGGAGCTTTCCCAAATTCTGTGTGGAAAACCTAAGTGCCTGTTGACTTATGGACTTGCCACGAGAGCAATGACATGCAAAACCACCCAAAAATGGGGTCAGTGGGGTTTGCAGGGATGTGAATGTTTGTGCCAGTAGTTCCCAGAGCCGAAATTGGGCGCCACCAGCCAGGAGAGACCCAGGAGGAGAAGGAAAAGGAGGAGGAGGAGAATGCAGCCAGTGGTGGTGGAGCCAAGCATTACTGCAAGGCCAATAAAAAGGGCCATTGGAGAGGCAGAGTTAACAAACACTTGAATGTTTGGATGTTTTTTTCCATAAGTGGGACAAAATCCCCAGGCTCCTGTTATCCAGATGCCTCTCGGAGCACAGGCAGCACTACAAGCCTTGCCCCTGAAGTGGCTGAACTGCAGCTCGAGTCCAATTAAACTCCATTAATTTAATCCCACAAACAAGAGAAAAACAATCCACTTACACCCTCCCTCTGCATTGGCCCAGAAGGAGCAATCCAACTAATTCTAAGGAAGGCAGCAGCACTGGCTTTGCCAGCATGTCCTAATGTCTTCAGGATGGAAGTCTATTTAAAGGGTCTCTGTCAACAGCAGAGTAAGGATGAAAAAATTCACTGACTCACACGGTGACATAAAACCTGATGCTTCTCCACACGCACAACATGACTGGGGTGCGGACAAGGGGGAGAGTAGAGAGGTTTTTTTTTTTTTCAACTCAGACACTGTGTAATTAAATCTGGTTATTTCCCTGACCCCAGTTCCTGGGGTCGGTCTGGATCCTGCACGACAGCTGAGCACGGGCAGGCAATAAAAGGGGAAAACGCCACAGCAGGCAGCGGAACACTTGGGCCCTGCAGTTGAAAAAGCTGAGGACATTGCAATTTGGCCGGCTATCGAAATGGGAAGATTTCCTTCCACACCCATTCCCTGGATATATTTAGAAATAGCTGTGCCACTGCCAAACCTCTCTGCTCGTGGCAGGGAAAGGCAGCAAACGTCCTCAGTGTTTTGCCGCCTCTGTCTCCCCATGAACGTCATCCCTGAGCATCCTCGTGATGCTCCTGAGCATCCACAGCCTGTATCCCGAGATCCCAGAATCATTTAGGTTGGAAAAGACATCCAGGATCATCCAGTCTAAGCTGTGACTGATCCCCACCTCGTCACCCAGCCCAGAGCACTGAGTGCCACGTCCAGGAGTTCCTTGACACCTCCAGGGACAGGGACTCCAAACCTCCCTGGGCAGTCCCTTCCAACGCTTAACAACCCTTTCCACAAAGAAATTCCTCCTGAATGCTGGTGTTGTTCCCCAAATTCCCCCCTGGGATGTGCATCTATTCTATGATTTCAGCTGCATGATTTTAGGAAAAACACTCCTTTATTTACCAGCAGGACATGAAGGAAGAAAAGGTTTAGGAGGTTTGCAGTGGTCAGGGACATGGTCACTGTCCTATGCAGGGCCAGGAGTTGGACTTGGTGATCCTCGTGGGTCCCTTCCAATCAGGATATTCTATGATTCCAAAAACTCCAGACAGCATTGCCTCCTGGAAAGCAACTGAGCCAGGGGTGCAGCTCCACGTGCCTGTCACAGAGCCCTGGGAACGCTGTGCATCGACTACCAAAGGGTTTCAGTTTTGCAAAAAAAAAAAAAAAAAAAAAAAAAAACCAACCCAAAACCAACAAACAGTGGCTTTTTATAGAAGTCTTTTTGGCAACAGAGGGCGTGGAAATATTGCAAATACTTCAGGAGTCAGAGGACGTTCTGTCCTGGAGTGGGGAGCGTTCGGAAAGGGAAAAAAAAGGTAGGGTCACATTCGGCATCGGGACGGTGTCGCCTTCCCTGGGCTGGGCTGGTATCCTGCCACTCCCAAATGCCACTGTCACCAAATGCCACTGCCACCTCGGTTCAGGTTGCATTTGGTGGCTGGAGGCTGAGGCAGGGAAGGCTGGCTGTCACATTCCTGTTGCCCACTGAGTCTCAGGAACCTCCTTATTTTGGGGACAATGCGAAGCAGCCCATCACCCTCATGGGACTCTCTGCATCCCCAGCTCCACAAGCTCCTCAGGATCAGACCACTCTTAAACTGTGCAAGAAGGGGAGCTAGGGACAGAGTGAGATGTGATGTAGGCATGGAAACTGCCACAGCTGGGCACAGGATGCTCCCCAGACTCGGTTTTCCAAAACAGGTGACTAATTCACACGAATTATGAGGCAGGAGCTGGGTGTGAGGCTCCACCAGACTCTGGGGAAATGAAAGAGCCTGAAGGGAATTCTCTGTCTTACACAGCCTCGGGGCGGGTAGGGAGGGATTGGTCATTAATTTTGGAGTGTTTCCTCCCAGAGCTGCCTCCTCCCAGCTCTGGCACTGAGTTGTCCTCTCTGTGCTCCCATGAACATCAACCCGAATTTTCCTTGCTCCTCTTCTCAGGCTGGAGGGCAGCAGAGGTCCCAGATCTTCACAGCCAGGAGAAGAGGAGAAGGATGGGAGCTTTCCTGCTGTCACAGGATCTCCCCTCACCCTGCAGCTCCAGCATAAGTCGTGTCCCCTGGAGAAGGAGCATTGCTGGGGCAGGAAACGCCGAGGCCTGGGAAAAAACTCTCACACTTGCATCCTGCTGTTTGCTTTTCCTGTCCCACGTGCCCAGAGAGCCCCAGCAGAGCCTGCCTGGAGTCCCTTGGAGCTCCTGGGATACAGGGAAAAAAATACAGGCAGAATGCTGCAAGGAAGCAGCTTAAGGGCATGAGAAGCTGCAAGGCATCCACTGGGCTGGAATCAAGTGAAACCATCCCAGAATCATGGAATGGTTTGGGTTGGAAAGGACCTTAAAGATCATCCAGTTCCACCCCCTGCCATGGGCAGGGACACCTTCCACTAGGCCAGGCTGCTCCAAGCCCCATCCAACCTGGCCTTGGACACTGCCACGAATCCAGGGGCAGCCACAGCTTCTCGGGGCACCCTGTGTCTCACTGCCCTCACAACCAAGAATTCCTTCCTATTGATGTAGGAAAAGAGGATTTTTCCATTTGTTTTTCTGTCAGATGATGGGTTAGCATCTCCTACCTCCCCAAATCCCACTTTCCCATGAGGATATTCCCACTCACACCAATAAAGTGCTGAGTGCAGCTCCATTGAACTGCAGTTGGACATTTGATGGGCAGTTTTCTGGGTGGAATTATCTTCCAGTGGGATGATGAGAGCAGGGAGGCACACAGGAGCATCCCATCCCATCCCATCCCATCCCATCCCATCCCAACTCCTGTGTCCCGCTGCTGGCCAGGCGGGAAGCACAAATCCCTGTTGCTCTGAAAAAAAATAAAAGTGAAGTTTTACTTTCTCTTTCTCTGGTCTTTGGTTGCAGATCAAAGCTGGCCCTTCAGGCTGGAGCCGCCTGCCAGCAGCTGCTCCTGGGCAGGATTCCAGGCCACCCTTTGGATGAGGGCTGCCCATCCCTGCACTGCCCGCTCCTCTCCTGCTGGCCAGGGTCAATCCGTGCCTTTAACCCTCCTGACTGGCTGCTGTGGGAATCAAGGGGCTGCAATCCACCCACTGGGAATGAGATTGGGCTTTTTTCCGGCTTCACACTACCTCCAGGAAAGTGAGGGATGTGTGAGTGGCTCCATCATCTTCCCACAGCCACCTCCTGGGAGCCCCGGGGAGCTGCCCTTTGGAATAACTTCCCTCTGCACAAGAACAGAGACTTCTCTTTAAAAATCAGCCACACTCTGCAAGGGTGACACCTCTGGATAACAATTTAAAGGGAACAGAAGCAAAGGACAGCCCTAAACAATCCATCCATGGATGTTCCTGTTTGTGTAGTAAGGATTTTGTAAATGCAACCAGCCAGAGTCCTGAGAACATCAGGAATTACTTCAGTTACTCATTAATGATGCTTTGTGCTGGAGTTACTGAGGTGTGTAATTAAGTGATCCAGGGGCAACGACAGCAAACAGGTACAGCTTAGATATGAGCAACTCCCAGACACAGTTCTGTCCCAACTTCCCTGGAGCACAGAAACCAGGGGATTTGCAGAGACAAGGACCATGCTGATTTCACTTGAAATACCTGCTGTTTTCCTTGGAGAGACAATTAGTTTGATCAAGATGGGATATGAGAGCTCTCTGCAGCCAAGCTGTGCAAGGATGCTGAGGAGGGCAGGGAAAGGTAGTGGAGAAAAATGGGGCAGGATAAGCACAACTGAGGAGGAAAAAAGGAGAATCACAGAATCACAAAATCACAGAATAGTTTGGGTTGGAAAGGACCTTAAAGACCATCCCATTCCAACCCCCTGCCATGGGCAGGGACACCTCCCACTATCCCAGGTTGCACTAAGGCCTGTCCAAGCTGGCCTTGGACACTTCCAGGGATCCAGGGGCAGCCACAGCCCCCCTCATAGCCAAGAATTTTTCTGCTAATATATAACATTATGTATATATAATACAATGTGTATTATTATATAGACTTCTAATGATATATCTTAAATATACAAGTTTAAATATATTCGATATGACACATATAAAGAGTGGTATTTAGGNACCTCCCACTATCCCAGGTTGCACTAAGGCCTGTCCAAGCTGGCCTTGGACACTTCCAGGGATCCAGGGGCAGCCACAGCCACCCTCATAGCCAAGAATTTTTCTGCTAATATCTAACATTATGTATATATAATACAATGTGTATTATTATATAGACTTCTAATGATATATCTTAAATATACAAGTTTAAATATATTCGATATGACACATATAAAGAGTGGTATTTAGGTATCTATAGCACTATTTGAACACCTATATATCTGCACAGGAGTCCAAACACCTCTGTGGTCCTGGGAAGAGTATCCCAGCCCCTCCAGCTCCAGCACTTCTGCATCCCCACATCCCAATCCCTCTTCTCTCAAGCTGATGCCAAGCTCATGTATCATCTTCCCAGTAGCTCTGTTCAACATCTGGCTCCCAGTGAACACGACTGGGAGGGCTCAACAACTTAATCACTGCAGTTTCTGTCTGTCCTCAAACATCTCAGGCTGCTGAGAGTCACTCAAAGGAGAGTGACACTTCCAGTAAAAGCCCTGCTTTCCCCAAAATCAGGAACATTAATTTCAGCACTTCAGATGCCACAGAAGGGAAGTCAGCACCACCCTTGATGGATGTATCCCTGCTGCCTGCTCAGAGAGCTCCCACCTCTGCTATCCCACAGGCTTTTCCCCTCTCCCAAACCCTCAAATATCAGGATTATTCTGCTGGTTTGTTCATAAATATACTGAAAGCTCTAGAGTTGGAAGAAAACGCTGCTTCAGGCCCATGTAAGGTTCTGACAGCATCAGTGACAGATCTCCTGTCCTGTGATGAACTGTATCAGAATTTCCTAACATGAGTCACTGCTGGAGAGATTCATCAGCGTCCAAGCCTGGGACCTCCCTAGCACGACATCCCGAATGCCAATGGGACAGGGGAGGAGGGGTGGGGGAAGCAAAATAGAAATACTCAGAAATAACGCTGGCTAAGCCTTTTCTATTTTAAGGAGAAATTGCCCAATATTTATGTTTTTAAAAAACCCCAACAAAACAGGAAAGGAACAGCAAAGATCCTAAACCAGCTATAAATACCAACGAAACCACGGATGCGCCGGACACGGCACGTAGGGACGAGCTCTTCCTGCCTCCCCAAACAACTGGGTCAGCCAAGAGTAACCTCAGCTGCCTTCTGAGAGCAGGAACAGATTTACTACAGCTCAGGATGGGTTGCAGGCTCTTTTGGGGAGGAAGAACTCCAGTATGGGAAGGGAGCGCTTACTGGAGCTCGTCGGGGTGGAATTGCCATCTCCTCATTGGGTTTTTTTTGGTGGGGAGGAAGGAATAAACACCAGGTTTTAGGATGAGGAACTTGTGAAGATGGGCAAAAAATTATGCCTGGTAGGGAATGATCCCTCCTTTCTCCTGGGCTTCTCCTCCACAAGGAAATGAGGGTGAAGAGGAGACAGCAAGACTTTGTTCCTTCCCTCCACCAGACAGTTTTACAGTGAAGCATCACCACTTAATCTCTAATATGATTTTCCACTAGAAGAGAACCCACAGGGCTGGCAGATTTCCCATTTCAGGGTTTGCTTTTCCTCCAGCACATAAATTCGCAAGGAAAAAAAAAATCACAACCCAATACCAGCAGCTTGAACATCAAGCAGGGCTAGTACCGCCCTGCCTGTGACAAACCCAAGGACAGCCCTGCTATGGAAGAGAATTCAGCACAAAAAAAATGCATTTTTTAATAACTTTTTGGCTCAATTGGTCCCGTTATTGAAGTATTTACACACAAAAGAGTAGATCTGGAAGGGAAGAAGAATGGACATCTGGGCTGCTTGATGTCCAAGTGACTCTTGGGCATTTCAAGCCAGAAAACACCAAGGATTTATCAAATTTACAGGAGAAGCACGTGCAGCAGAGGGGAGGCAGGAGCCAAACCGACTGGGAAGCTCCCCAGGGGTGTTTTTCAGCACTTACTGAAGGTTTTGCAGATGTCAGAAACAGCCTTGAAGACCCTGTCAGAGAAGTTGACTTTCACCTTGACGTACTTCATGTTGGGCAGCTGCAGGCGCAGCAGCTTGTGCTGAGGGGTGAACTGGAGCTTGGCATCCGCCTGTATCCCGTATTTATCCAACGTCCAGTGAGTTTTAAGGAGCCAAGTTTTCTTCTTTTCCCACCACAGCGCGTGATCTGACCAGTCCTTCTTGACATCTACAACAAAGAACCCATTTTTCCCCCAGTTAAAAGCGGGACCAGAATGAGCCTTTGGAGGACAAAAGAAGTTTTAAAATGTGTTTAACTGAGAAGGAACTATCGATCCAAAAAAACTCCACCAGCCCTTCTTGGACACAAGGAACTGCTTGTATTCAATACTATTTTGATGGGATATAAAAGCAGGGAAAAACCCAAGGGGAATAAGGATGAGACACAACGTGGATCGCCATCCCAGCAGTGATTCCAGCTGGAACACGAAGCCAAGGGGCCATGAGTGACCTAACACCTCCCCCCTTAGGGATTTTGCACAGTTTTTGGGGTTAACTATCAGTTCTTGGGTTTTCCCCATGCCCACCATCCAGGATACCTGTGCTATCCAAAGGTGAGCCCAGCCACCTTGACACACATGGAAAACAGAATCAGGAGGAGGTTTGCAAGCAGAATTCACTAGGACTTCCAGTTTCTCCAAAGAAAACCTGGAAATTCCCAACTGAAACTAAAAGTTACCTCCCAAAGGAACAACAAAACTCAAAAGCCAAATCTCCTTCCAGCAGGGGTATAAACATGGGGTTCTTGGAGGTCACCTCCAAGTTGGGAAGCATTTGGGGAACCAAAGCATGGTGATACCTCCAAAAGACAGACCCTGTGCAGTATTTTCCCTACCACCTGGAGTATTTTTCACTATCACATGGCCCTGCCATTCCTGCAGAGCCTCTTCTACTCCAACAACCAGTAATGGTGCCACATCCTTCCATCACACAGGGAAAAGAGGAGAATTGGACAATACATAATATAATAATATATTTAGTAATAAAATAATTCAGATTTCAGCTCCAGATCCTGGATTTCCATCATGAAACACCAGTTTAACCCAAATTAAAACCACCAGCTGGAGCAATTCCAGAGAACTGGAGAATTTCCAGGATTAGGTGAAGTCCCAGCAGACACAATGCCAAAGGGACTGAAGGTACCAAGGAACACACTCCAGCACCAACATCATGCTGGGATTCTCAGTGTCCTGTACAGGAGCTGGACTGGATGCTCCTGGTGGTTCCCTCCCAGCTCAGGGTATTCCATGATCCTGTTATAAGTAAAGATTATCCTCACGAGCCACATCTGAATTCAAGTGAGCTGAGAAGATGCGACAAATGAACTTTTGTCTGTCCCTATCTCAAAACAGGATCTCGAGATCGGTTTACTGAGAAAACCCAGCAGGAGCTGGATTTTTCCTTTGAACTCCTGGTTTAATGGCACAATCAGGACTGCAGAAAGTGGAAACATTCAGCTGGACTTTTCAACAGCTTTGTACAACCAATTTAAACAAAACCAAATATAGAAAAGCATGCAAACTTGCACAAGCCTTGCCTACCCGGAAAAAAATCCAAGAAATCATTACAATGGACTCTGGTAATGAAGTCCAACTTCTGCCCTACTGAAAGCTGAACGAATTGACACCAAGAACCAGGGGGAGGAAAAAGCCAAAGGCATTTGGAACCAGTAACATTTATGCCTAACAGAAGAGGATTTGGGTTTCCACTGCAGATTAACCATTCAGGTCACAGCACAAAAACAACTCCTCGGGCCTGAGAGTAATTAACGCTTTCAATTAACAGTGAGATGTTGATTCTAGCAGGAAGGGGAAGGTCTGTGCCTGTCCCATGGGGTAGTTATATATAAAAGAGGCTGGCAAATGTTTAGCAGCTGCTTTGTGAGGTTGAGTTTTACACAATGACAAGAGCCCTGGGTGCTTTGCAAGGATCCAGGATTGCCTGGAGCAATCCCTGCAGGCCAGGGAATGCCAGCAGCCTGGTTAAATCTGATCAAAGGTCTATAAACCTTCACCAGGGCCCCAATTCACGAGTTACTGATTTGTTGGGGTTACAGCTTCACAACAAGGCTTAATATTTCAGCTCAGACTCTTCCCATCTACTACCATCAGTCACTGGCCACTTCATATTTATCAACCTATCATATTCATCAACTTACTCGTATTTATCAACTATTATCAATTTATCAGCTGGCCATTCATTTATCAGAGCTCAGGTAAGTCTCCAAGTACTGCAAATTCATCCCTAGAGATCCCAGACCTGGAATTTAAAAGTTTACTACAAGTTGCAAATCTCAGTGGTGTTTGTAGATCCAGCAGCTTCTCTGAGCTGCTGAATGTGATGGATACAGAACTGCTGAAGCAAGTCTGGAGGAGGGTCACCAAGTTGATCAGAGGGATGGAGCACCTCTGCTACGAGGAAAAGCTGGGAGCATTGGGATTGTTCAGCCTGGAAAAAAGCAGCTTTGAGTTGACCTAACTGTGACCTTCCAGTACCTGAGGAAGCTACAAGAAAGATGGAGAGAGACTACTGATAAAGGATGGAGTGACAGGACACAGGGAATGGCTTCCTAGTGCCAGAAGGCAGGGATAGATGGGATATTGGGAAGGAATTCCTGGCTGGGAAGGTGGTGAGGCCCTGGCACAGGGTGCCCAGAGCAGCTGGGGCTGCCCCTGGATCCCTGGAAATGTCCCAGGCCAGGTTGGATGGGGCTTGGAGCACCCTGGAACAGTGGAAGGTGTCTCTGCCCACGGCAGGGGTGGAACTGGATGGGCTTTGAAGTCCCTTCCAACCCAAACCATTCCAGAATGGAATGAGCTGCGCATGCATAAGGGTCACAAGAAGTCACTGCCACCCTTCCAGGCAAGGAATCCCCCAGGTGAAGGCAGCAGGGATGTGGAGGCTGGAGCTGTCAGCATCAGCTGGAGCGTGGGCTGGACTCAGGGAGCCCCAGGAGCCCAATTCCAGCAGCAACACCCTCGGGAAAGGGAAGCACAGTGCTTCCTTCCCGGCCTCAAAAATAAACCCTACTCCCCCACCTTCCCCTGCAGCCTGAACCCAAACCTCTGGAGCCTGGGAGGGCTGGCAAATCCAGCTGGGATTTTTTTTTCCAGGAAGAACCTGGTGTTGCGTTTTGCCTTCCAGAACTGTGCCAAGAGGCAGCGACGTGCACGAGGGACGTTTAGGACATTCTGTACAGCAAAACCCACGGAGCTGTTCCCCTTGGAAAGCCATCCAGACAGTCCTGGGAATGCAAGAGGCATCTTAAATCACACAAATGGCTGCGGGGACCTCTGTGAGGGCGGAACAGAGAGAGAAGGAGTGAAGGGCTGCTCTGTGAAGCGTTTTAAACGTGAAACATCCTCAGCTTTCAATCCATGCCGGCGCCTGGCCGCAGTCACATCCCGCCAGCTTGTCCGGCATGAATTACAATTGCAGATTTTAATTCCCACAGCCACCACTAAATTCCCATCTAGAATCCAAGCAGCGGCAATAAGTCTGAATTGAGAAGCACATGGGGTGTGTTTTAATTCTGTGTTTGCTGTCGCACAGAGACCCACGAACACAACCAGCATTCAAACAGCAAGGCTGAATCTGGGCGAAGGGCAAAGAAAATCGAGGTGGCCCTGCCTGATAGCCCATTTATCCCATTTATCCCAGGACTTGGCTGCTCCCAAACGCTCTCCCTCTGCCAATCCATGGGGTTTTAAAGTCCCTTTCCTGCTGCAGCAGCTATTGAAGCTCCTTCCTGCAGAAGCACTGCCGTCACTTGGCAGCTTCTCCGGGCCAGCTTAGGACTTACAAGCAGTAGGATACAAGTCTCCAGCGCTGTATAAACACTGTATTTTCCTTGTTATTTTGGGATATCCCCTATTGCAGATGGGCTCTCCTTCCCTGCACTGCTCAGGACAACAGAGCCCTGATACAACTGAATAAATCTCTTTTTTTCCCTTTTCCCAGTGCATGGTTACATCCCACTGGATGGGTATTTGGAAGGCAGGGGTGGTTCCCACCTCTGGGAGAGGCTTTCCTGGGGTGGCACCTGATTCCCTTTCACACACACTTATCCAGGATTAAATCCATAGGGCAGCCAAGACTCTACAAATGCCTCCATCACTTTAACACTGGGGGTTAATAATAAAGAATTAAAAAGTTCCTGCATAAGCTTGAGTAGGTACAGAGGGAATTCTGCAAGCCTGCCTGGGTTGGATCATGGATTTTTGGTGGATTTTGGAAACAGAGGATTTGCAGCTGATGCTGTTTTCCCTGGAATTCTCTCCACCTTCAGTAAGGCAGCGGAAGCAGCTGGAGCAGAGGTTGCAGCTCATTCCTTAATTACAAATGATGGCTTTTAGAGCAATGGGTTCAAGTCTCCAGCATTCCCACAGGAACAATCCGAGAGGACCATCCTCCTCTGGTGCAGAACACGCCAGAGCCAAAGCTTATCCATCCCTCTGGGGGGTGTTCCATAGGAGCAGAATTAGATCCACAGCTTTCCCTGGCTCTTTCCCAGGGGTGGGTTTAATCAGGATTATCCCTGCTCTGCTCTAGGCACACTTGGGAAGCTGAGGTGGCAAAATGCCTTTCCATTATCTCAAACTTTTATATATAAAAATAAAATTAAAAAAAATGCAAATATATATATTTAAACATATATATTATATATAAAATATACATGATATGCATATAAACATACACATATACACGTACCCCTATATATATACATATAAAAAAGGCATAAATAAAACAGAGACAAAACCAAATTAAATGCAAATATAATTATAGATAAACACACAAAATATATGCATATAAAAATATACCCACATACATCCACACAAATATATATACATATATAAAATTTATATATGTACACATATTTTTATATATATATTTATATATGTATCCAAGATACAGTGCAGGGATTGAAACCAACTCACAAGCCAAGCATTTTCTCTTGTAAAAAGTCATTTTCTTGTACTTGATAATCTGCTGGAAAACAGCAAAAAATTTCCAGCTTTTCACCGAGTTTGGTGCAGACAGGCTGAAACTCCTTGAGGATTTTTATAAGCAAATATAAATAAAAGTGGTCACATTTCTGTTTGGTGATTTTTGAATTTTAAAATTAATATGCACTTCATACTGAATTGAAGAAACACAGATGTGGGCAAGGCACGGAGTGCAGGCAGCTGATTAAAGCACCTTTAAACACAAATTCCTGCTGATAACACCTTAATCCAGCCCTCACAGCTCCAAGGGGCTCTCCAAACCCTGGGCTGGGTGTTGGCTGCAGCCACACCCCTCTTGGGAAGCTGGAGGGGGAGGAAAGCTCCTTCAAAGGAGAAGAGACTTCCACCAACAAAGAGCTGGGAATGCCCTGGGTGAGCTCAGGGATGTGGGATACTCTCTCCTACTCCCTGGGGATGCAGTGCACGGCTACCCAGCATGGAAAACAAGGCAAAAATATTTAAAAACTTGGGAAGGAGAGAAATTTAAGACTAAAAGTGAAAAGAAGAGAAAAAAAATCACACAACCAACCACAAAAAATCATTGCACAGAACCTCATGTGGTTGCTCTGGGTTGGTTTTCCTTTTCCATGTGTCCATGAGGGGGGAAGGCACAGCTTCACAGCACTAACAAAATCAGGGAATTGGGCAAATATTCCTAAAATATTCAGAGCTACTAAAAAAAAGGCTGATTTGGTGCATGGAGTAGGAGTGCAGTGCTGAGAAAGGAGAAGGATAAAGAAGAGGGAAAGGGGAAGGCAAGGTTTGGGAAGGTTCGGGAAGTGAAGGTTCTTGAAGGGAAGGTTAGGGAAGGTTCAGGAAGGTTCGGGAAGGGAAGGTTCAGGAAGAGAAGGGAAGGTTTGGGAAGGTGTGGGAAGGGAAGGTTTGGGAAGGTT
>VZRO01004980.1:15210-42570 GCA_013397915.1 Daphoenositta chrysoptera | reverse complement strand
GCTCATCCCAGCTCGGTTTATCCCGGCTTGGCTCTACCCAGCCCGGCCCGCCTCAGCCCCGCCCGCCTCATCCTGGCTCAGCTCATCCCAGCTCGGTTTATCCCGGCTTGGCTCTACCCAGCCCGGCCCGGCTCAGCCCGGCCCGCCTCATCCTGGCTCAGCTCATCCCAGCTTGTCTCATCCCGGCCCAGCTGTGCCCGGCTTTGCTCAGCCCTGCCTGGCACGGCTCGTGGCCAGGGGTCCCAGCGCATCCAGAGTGGGAAATTCGGGAGTCAGCCCAGAGAGCATCCATTAGAGCTGCTGGAACCTTGGCGTCCCAAACACGCGTGGGTTCCGTGGCAGCCGCCCCCACTCTGCACCCTTTGGGGTGTTTTTTCACGCTGGCCCCAAATTCATAGGAAAACCCCTTCCCGTTCAGCAAAACCCTACCTTGGCATAGTAGTCCGTGCCCCCGTTGAGGCTGGGAGATGGGCTGGTTCCCTCCATCCTCATAGTCTGTGTGAATATGGGAAATGGGAACTGTCTTTAAATAAAAGGGTCTGAACCGGCACAAATGGAGGAAAAAAAAATATTATCCGCTTCCTGTAGCTCCTCCACCCAATGATACACACATCCCGCCAAGCAACCGTGCTTCCTGAAAATCCAACACGCGGAAGGGGCTGTGGTTTGAGGTCCAGCGCTGTGGATGTATCCTGCCTCGTGCCAGGTGATGGGAAGTCACATCCCGGCAAGGCCATGCCCGCCCCAGCAGCCTCAGGGATGGCTCTGCCAGCCCAGCGCTGTCTCCATGAGCACCATTTCCACATTCCCGGTGAGTGGCGGTGGGAGCTTTAGGACCATGGAGTCATGGCATGGTTTGGGTTGGAAGGGACTTTAAAGACCATCCATTTCCAGCCCCCTGCCATGGGCAGGGACAAACTCCACTAGTCCAGGTTGCTTTGGCACCACACAGGCAACAAAACCCCCTTAACGGGATGGTAAAATTTTTCCACTTTTCACTTTGCCGTTATAATGGAGATATTTATAAAGGCTGTTCCTCTGCTTTAATACCTATATATACCTTTAATACCTTTAATACTAATAAAACCTTTCCGGAGGTCGCTCTGGGCAGACTTAGCCAGGTATTATCCAAGGGTTTTTGCTAACGTGGCTGATGCTGCCAGAGGGAAATTGGGTGACTCTGCAGCAGGTGACCTCCCCCCTCAAACCCTCCTGGGGCCTCAATCCCTGGTCAGAGTAACCCCCATTCCATGCCCCCGAATGTGGGAGCCGGAGCGTGATTTAGAGGGTGACTCTGGAGCGCAGGCGAAAGCCGGTCTGTAACAACAAAGCTTTCCCAGATTGTATCTCCGTGTTCCTCCAGCCTCAAACAATAGCGCAATAAATGGAAAGGGTTACTCTCGGCCCGGCGTGTTGGACGAGGCTCCCAGCTGATGCAATTGGATATGGCCCCGCGGAGCTGGTAACCTTTTAGTACAGCTGGCTGCACGCTGAGGAAAGGCTGCCGGCTCCTTCAGCTCCTAAACCCACTCGCAGAGTTTCTCTTTCTCGGAGGAAGCCGCTCTCCCTGCCCTCTCCATCCCGGGGGCTCCTTTCCTATGTGGAGGGAGAGTCTCCCTGAGCTGCAGCGCTCGGCCGAGAGGCAAAGCAAGGTCAAAAATGCACCGGCACAGCTCTTGCGTCAGAGCCAGCCAAGAATCCCCAGGGCTCTTCCCACTGTTTGCAACAAGTCCTCGCTCCCCATGAGCAGCAATAGCCAAATAAGGTGCCGAAATGCACGGCCGCTTCCATCGGGATTGGGATGATACCTGCCAGACTTGCCCACGGCGCAGCTCCCAGCCCGTCTGCTCCTTCTTCGTGGAAACCAGGACACTTTTCCAGTGAAATGACTCAGTGGGCATCCTTGGGAAACCTTTGATGAAGCTGAGCAACAATTTCCCTGTCCCCAATTTGTTTTGTCCCTTTCTTTTTTTTTAGCTCGTGACCTCTATTTTGGTTTTTAAAGTGTTATGGGCAGTTGTTGAAAGCAGCTGGCGTTCCTGCCCATGTTCCTGCTTGGCTGCTCCAGGCAAGCCGGTCAGACTGGCTCTTCCCAGGGTGACCAGCCATGGAACTCTGCCCTGTGCATGTGGGTGCCTTTGCTGTAGCTGGGAAAGCAGCAGGTCTGAGCACCTGGCCTGTCTCCATACACAGAGGCAGAGAAATTCCCCAAATCTCTGTGTAAACAAAGGCTCTGTTTCCTCAAATGCTCCGAGCACAATGTGCTCTGACCTGGTGGTGAGCAGGCTCCTGTCACCTATCTGCTTCACCTGGGTCTTGATATTCCCTGTCTGCAGCTTCTTCCTTAACAAGGATGAAATTTCAGGAAAAAAAAAAACAACTACCAAAGAGGAGAAATGCAGATGCTTGTTACTCCCTCTACTTTTTGTGTCTCCACCACTTCCCAGCCCATATTCTCCCTTCCAAACCACTGCCACTGGTACCACTCTTCTCATGGGGTTTGCAAGCTCTTTATTTCACAAAATCATGGAATTGTTTGGTCATTCCAATCCCCTGCCTCTTCATCCCCTTCCACCTCCAAGTGTCTTTTGGACACAGCCAAGGCTCCCTTTTCACAAATGACCATTTCCCAGCAGGGACAAGGTCACGCTTCTGGCAAAGAAAACGTGCGGGGTAACTCTGCTTCCTTGTTTATTCCTGGCCTTCCTTCTTCCCTGATTTTGTCATTTCAGAAACGTCCTCGTGATGTGGCTCTTTTATTTTTCTGGATGTAAATGCAGAGCAATGACGCTGTCACAGCTGTGTGTCCTACAAATGTGCCACCGCCTGGGTCATGCATGGAGTTAATCCAGTGTCCCTGTAATGAAAGGATGAAGGGTATTTGTGATGAGAATCTTGAAGAGGCACTGGAGATGGGGAGGTTTAGTCTTTCTAGGTCGTGATTGTGATTAGGTCACTCTGAGCCCCGTCCAGCCAGGCCTTGGACACGTCCAGGCATTCAGGGGCAGCCACAGCTTCTCTGGGCACCCTGTGCCAGGGCCTCCCCACCCTCACAGGGAGGAATTCCTTCCCAATACCCCATCTAACCCTTCCCTCTGTGCATGTGAAGCCATTCTCCCTTGTCCTGTCACTCCATGTCCCCTCTTCTGATGGCCAAGGCCAGATGGGCTGAAGCCAGGGACAAAGAGTCAACACTGTCACAACCATCCAGCCTGGTCTTTCATGCCCAAAGTTTACAAAATCATAGAATAGAATCCTGGAATGGTTTGAATTGGAAGGGACCTTAAAAATCCTCTCTTCCCCGCCCCCACCATAGGCAGGGACACCTTCCATAGACCAGATCCCTCCAGGCCCTGTACAGCCTGGCCTGGAACACTTCCAGGGCATCCACAGCTTCTCCTGGCAGCATCTGGAAGAAATCCTAGGCTGCAGGAGATAGCTGTGCTGAGATAAGAGACACGA
This sequence comes from Daphoenositta chrysoptera, assembly GCA_013397915.1. Lineage (NCBI taxonomy): Eukaryota > Metazoa > Chordata > Aves > Passeriformes > Daphoenositta > Daphoenositta chrysoptera. The sequence continues at coordinate 39,108 of VZRO01004980.1, read as the reverse complement.
AGCTGGATTGAGGTACCACCTCCTTGGCAAGTCAAGCTGAGGTTTCGAGGCCCTACAGCTGCAAATTCCCATCTCATTTTCCTGCCTCTAGATCCTGAAATCAGCCATGGTGCACAGGAGCCTGCCAGGCTTGTGCTGTGGGACAACCCCCCCTGCAGGGCTCTTCTCTGTCCCCTCTTCACCTTCTTTCCAGGACTTTGCGTCAATTAAGCTCTCAAAGCCTCAGGCTGGGAGGTTTTCTCCTCTGTAATCAGCTCTTCATAACCCATCACTCTGCTGGTTCTCTCATAATGTCGGGCATTGGTTTCCTGCTGACATTAATTCCACTGCTGTAATTTATCTTTTAGCCTTTTTCTGTGTCCTTTTGATGTTTCCAGTTGCCAGGGATGACCTCCACTGAGTGTGACTCTTGCTTTGGCCCACACAGGAGGCAACATGCCCCAAATAATTCTCCAGTCACTTGTCCCCAGTGTCGGAAGTGTCCTTGAATTTTGTGTCCTTCTGGAAGGGCTGGCATGTTCTAGAGCGTCCTTAAACATCACTTTTAGCCAAAGGGAGTTGTTAGCTGAACACTTGAATCCGTGTGATAGAGAATTTGGATAAATCCCAGGTAAATTCTCCTAAAAGCTGATTCATCCCCAGGACTGAAAAACATCCTTGCAGCTCCCTGCCTGGTGCCTGAGTGTCTCCCAAGAGTCATGCCCAGGAATCCCTCCCGTTGCTAATCTTCCTCTGTATCACCTGTGCCTGAGTGATGGCTTTGGGACCACTCATCATCCTCACCTTGTGACTTCCCACGGTAAATACTGCACAGGGATGCAGGAATTTCTCCCTCTCAGGTGCTGCTGTTCACATCCATCTTTCAGACATCTCCAGAACCTCCAGGGATGTTGGACCATCGCCTCCATCCAGCCCAAAGGCTCAAACATCTCCCACACCTCCTCTTCTCCCACAATATGCAACTTATTAAACCACTGTCTATTGTCCATCAGATTTTTTGAGCCTTTGCCACTCCTGTTCTGGCTTTTCTCCACCTCCAGAAGGCCTCCTATTCTTCTGCCTTTACAAATACCAAGTCCAGGCTGGAAGGCTGGATTTCTCCCATGGAGCTGGGGCTCAAAGAAAATCCAAATGTCAGGCAACACTCAATCACCATCCCTGGGGCTGGTGACTCTGGGGTGTCAAGAAGTAAGACCCAGAATAATTCATCCACTGTTAGTCAGCAAGAAGAAACACCAAAACTCCCAAATAATTAATCTGATGGATCTGACATTTCTCTGCAGAGCTGGCCAGATAGTGCTAAACATCTACTTGGGAGTGATTTACTGCGAAGCAGTGGAGGGAAGAAAAAAAATCCCCAAATTCCACCATCAATTATTCACAGCTGCTCTTCAGGCCCTTTTGGGGGAAGCCACTTGGTGGGAAGTGGAGCTGTGGGAATGCACTCTGTGCTGGCACCCAGCACCCTACAGGTCTCCCAAGTCGTGAGGGAGGGGAGAAAAACTGCCCCCAGCACCCTGTGGAGCCCCATCCTTGTCTGATTCCAAAGGGGCAGCCCCACACCCGGCACCACCAAGTGCTGCAGCATCAGCCCAGCCCTGGCACCAGCACATCCCGTTATCTCCCCAGCCCCAGCTCTTCCCTCCCCAACCGTTTGGGGAATTGGCTCCCAGCCCATCAGTTTTCCCTCAGTGAGGGGGAGGTGAAGCTGGTCTGGCAGGCTTTTTTAGGGAACTGAGGCCTGGGGCATCCCTGAGACACGCTGGACAACTCCTGCTCTATAGATGCACTCTGGAGTTGCTCTGGAGCTTTGCAAAAATCCCCAAACTGTGGAATGAAGAAGGAAATCTAGCCCTGGGGATGGGGCTGGCCAGCAGTGCTCAAGGGACATGAGGATGGGGAGGGATTTTCCTGCTGGGGAACCTCCAGAAGCCCCAGCCTGGGCCACCCATCCCCTCTGGATGGCACTGGATGCTCCATGCTGTCTCCACCACCAACCCACTTGGTGCCAGGGTCGTGTCCCCATCCCACAGCCCCCCCCCAGATGCTCTGAGGTGGGTTTATTCTTCATCCCCATGACCGGGGGTATGACAGCAGCAGCTCAGGGAGGGGAATGGGAACACCCAGATGTGGAGAGCAGTTGGAAGACACTTGTGGACCAATTATCCCCCAAAATCCCTCACCTCCCTTTCATGTGGCATCCTGAGAAGGACCCACATGGTCTCGAGCTCCCCACAGAGGGGGTCCACTGCCCCCAAGCTCAGCCAGAAGGAAGGAGAGGCTGGCAGCAGAAACACCACCTCTTTGTTCCCATTGTCTGATCCCAGAAACATCCAAAACCCCGGGAATAGGATGAAGCGAGCCCTGCAGGTGCAGGGAATTCTCCAAGGCTGCAAAGCCCCACCGAGTACAGCAGCAGCCCCATAAATCACACCTGTCCTATAAATCACACCCTCCCGATAAATCCCACCCCTGCTGCGGGAAGCTGTGAGGCTGGAGGAGGAGGAGAAGAGGAGGAGGAGGAGGAGGGCGCCAGGGATGGAGCTGCTGGGCTTTGGCCGCCTTTGCTCATGCGCTGCCAGAGACCAAAAAGCACTGAAGGAGGGTTTTTATTGATTCCCACGCCAGAGCTCTGCTGATAACAGGTTCCTGAGAAAAGCACCAACACCACGGGGCTCCATGGGGTGTTTGAGGGCACAGCCCTGATGGAGGAGGACACTTTCGCCTTCTGTGAGGCACCCAAATTTGCCCCAGACCCCAAGTCACAGGTCCAGGAGGAGCAGCTCAGCTTTGTCCCCTACGAGCTGTTCACTGGGGTGTCCATGGGGCTCTCCAGCCCCCCAAAATCTCTGTTGTCTTGTTTTTAACCAAAACCAAGGATATCTGCCCGCAGCAGGGGGGTTGGAATGAGATGGTCTTCAAGGTTCCTTCCAGCCCAAACCATTCTGGTATTTTGGGATTCTATGTCCTGGCTCTTCTTGCTGTGTTTCGGCTGTGTGAGCACAGGTCACCCAAATTCCCATATCATATCCCGGTGTGAAAGGCTGCAGCCAAGGGAATCACACAGCAATTTTCTCCCATTTTCCAGATGGAGAAGTCCAGACTGGACACAAGGCAGTGACTTAAAACCCCTGAGGATGCAGATCCCTGCTGGAGCTGGGATCATGCTGCCCAGGATGGTTGGTCGGATTCACTTTGAGGAAAAGCACAACAGCCCCTGCAGCATTGGTTAAAAAATAACCTCAAATTGCTTCCTTTTGAAGGGAAATTAACACCGGGAGGCTGCAGGGAAAGAGGGGGGTTGTGCCCTGATGGACACCGGGCTCAGATTTCCCTGTCACATCCACATCTCTCCACCGTGGATTGCTTCGGCTCTCAGAGAAGTGTTCTGGGCTGAAAAAAGGGGTTTGGGGAACATAATCAGAAAATGAATCCATCTATGGAAGGGGTTGGTCCCTTTTATTTGCCCCTCAGACGCCTGAGATGCCCCGAGAAGCTGCAGCACATTCGGGAACCTGTTGTGCTGGGGAAGCTGGAGACGGATGATGCCCAGACAGCTGGATGGCTTTGTGCTTTTCCAGCTCCAGCCTTCACCGGAAAGATCGGATGTGAGCGGGATGGTAATGCAGTTAGTGCTGGGAAAATAGAGACAGAGCAGGGCAGAGTGGTTTAATAAGGTCGATGTTATTGAATCAGCCGGGTGGGATGAACTTCGTCTCTGAGCAGAGCGCTCTGAAGCGATCGGCAGCTCCCATAAGAAGGGGATGTGGGCTCTCAGCTGGCCAGGAACGGGCAATCATGTTGGGAATCCCCCAAATCCCACGAAATTGAGGTGGTTTGAGAGCTTCTGGAAGACACATGGTGTCTGCAGCCGAGGGTCCTGTGGTGCTTCTGGTGCAGCACCACATTCCCTGCAGAATAGGGCCAGGTGGGCTCATGGAGGGCCCCACTGGGCACCCCCAGTCCCAGTTCCTCAGCAGATCCTGGTGGGACAGGAGAGTGACAGATGAGGAAAGGTTGAAAGAATTCAGGCTGTTTACTCTAGAGAAAGAAAGATGATAACACCTTCAGGTAGATAAGAGAGGGTTTATCTAGGGATGGAGGGATGGAAGAGGGAGGAAATGCCCTGTTCTGTCTTTCCACAAGGGATGGGCAAAAAGCAATGGACAAATCACCTGGAGAAAGACTCAGACTGGCTCTTTGGGGAGGCTGTTTAGATGTGAGGGAGGGAAGGAGTGATCCCACCATCAGAGGGTTTTAAAGCTGAGCCAGAAACAGGAGTCCTGGGTGGTCGCTGTGCCCAGTCTGTGCCAGCGGGGCTCTCCCACCTTCTCTGGCCAGTAAAACCTTTTGGCAGCTCATTGCTTGAACTGTAGGATGCTGGAGCTGCAACAGCCTCATTCCAGCTTCACGTGGCAGCCCTGTCCATGGCAGCAGGGTTGGAACCAGGTGATCTTTAAGGTCCCTTCTAAACCATTCTGTGATTCTCTGCAAAGGTGGGGTTGTCAGGCACAGCCTCGCTCCAGTGCCACTTGCAGGTAAATCTCAGCATGGACACTCAGCAGGAAGAGTCCAACGCAGTCACTAGGAGAGGAAAAGGCAGGAACCGGCTGGGGCTTGGAAAAGGGGAAAAAACCCCTCCAGCCAGGCAAGAAAATAACCTGCTGGATCAAGAGCTGCCTGTCAGTGGTGGTTGTTTAAACATGGCAGAGAATCAGAGTGCTTGAGGAGCTGGATGTGTGCACAGGAGGACGGGAGATGGAGGTGGATGCCAGTATTTTCTGGCAGGGCTGGGTTGGAAATATCCTTCAACTCCTTAGATAGCAAGGTGGAGATTCCGACACGGAGGAATGCGCTGAGAGACGCGGCTGTGCAGCCGTGGGAGGGTGGGAGGAGAAGCCAGGGCCCATGGCAGCAGGATAGGAAACATCCTGGAGACAAGGAGAGAATCAGGTCAATGCTCTGAAGTGGCTGAACAGGCCATCAGGAAGCTCTTGGGAAGGGGACTGGCACAGAGAGTGGAATTGGTTCAGGTGAGAAGAGGTCACCATGGAAGAGATCATGGAATTGTTTGGATTGGAAGGGACCTTAAATCACATCCAGTTCCACCCCTGCCATTGGTGACACCTTCCACTATCCCAGGCTGCTCCAAGCCCTGTCCAGCCTGGCCTTGGACACTTCCAGGGATCCAGGGGGAGCCACAGCTTCTCTGGGCACCCTGTGCCAGGGCATCACCACCCTCACAGGGAAGAATTCTTTCCCAATATCCCATCGAACCCTGCCCTCTGGCAGCGTGAAACCATCACCCCTTGTCCTATCAGGATGGAGGGGGGTTATTCCCCATGATGGATGTCATGCCTTCAGCTGGAATCTGCAAGTGAGAGCCCTGGGGACCAGGAACTGAAGGAACAAGTGGGAAGTTCAGTGCCACCTCCTCAGGGATGGATGGGGGGCACCGGGCAAGTTTGGCATCCCAACCCAGGCTCCTGCTGCTCTCCCGTCTTGGGATGTCAAGTGATGAACAGTTGGGGATTTATCACCTTGCTTGGCTCCCAAAGCTCTCTGCACCAAGCACTGGCTGCTTTAGGGAAGCCCCATCTCCATCCAACAACCAAAATCCTGACGCATCCAGATTTTTTTTTTCTTAAAGGGAAAATTCATGAGGTTGTGCTGCCAGGGTATTTTTTCCAAGCCTCTGTCCTTCCCTGCAGGGCTGTGGAGTGGCCAGGCTCTGCTTCCATCTCCCCAATGTGTTTGGGGCACTGGAGATGCTGCCAGCTGAGCAAGGATGGGTTATTCCAACATTTGTTCCTTGCGAGGAAACACCTCTGCCTCCTCCTCCTCCATCTCCCAAGTGATGACACCGGATGGTGACAGAGCCAGGGCAAGAAAAAACCGTGATAGCAGCACTGGAAAGAATAAGGAATAAAATCCACAGTATAAAACCCCCAAAGTTCCATCAAATCACATGGAAATTAGGCAGCATCTTGCATGCTTCACTTCTGGATCTCCAAGGAGAGGTCACCATGTGGAGGACTGGTTATAAATGACCTGTCCTTCCTGGAAGAGACCCCAGTGGAAAGGTGGGAGCTACTGCCCAACAGAACGAGCCCCTCCTTAGGAGAACCCAAATCCTGGGAGCAGCACTGGCATCTCAGGTGGCTTTGACAGGTGACAGCACAGCTGCCAGCTAATGTACCTAAACCACTTGTGGTCGTGGCAGGTGACATCTCAGGTGGCACAAGGAAGAGCAGCTCCCATGCTTCAAGGAGGTGCAGGGAGAATGAGAATCCAAATTTCTTTTCCCTGGGAGAGGTGCCAGGATTGGGCAGGGCCACCCTGCTGTGTCCTTATGTGTCTTCTGCCACCAACCCAGCACCCAAGGCCGCGCTGCTGGAGAGTCACTCAGCTGGAATAACTTTCTCTGGAACATTCCCAGCGTGGAGAAGCCCAGAGTCAACTTTCCAGGCAAGGCTGTAGGAAATGAGAAGTGCTACAAGAGGGAGGCTGGCATGTTCCTGCATCCCACAATATCAAACAGATGGGAGTTGTCCTGTGAGGAAAAGCAATTCCAGGGGGGGAAAAAAAAGCAGGAGATGTTCTTTGCAGGATAGCTGCTCCAGGGATCATGGGTGACATTTCCAGCAGGGCAAGGAACGCTGCAGGGTCATATCCCAGCTAATACAGGGAAGAGTTGGGCTTGTTTCCAGGCACTCTGGCTTTGGGCCAGTCACTTAACTCTCAGCATCTCAGTTCCCACAGCTGGAAGAGAGACAGGATTTTCTTCCCAGCCTCTGGCATCTCCTGGGCTGTGAGGACTTTGGGAAGTGAGGATGGGGTGCACATCCACAATTGTGGGGGACATTGGTGCTCAGACAGCCAGTCCCATGCTCACAGGTGCAGGGTCAGGTTCAGGAAGCGCCACTGGAATGATTTGTTGCCTGCTTTTTTTGGGGAGTTTTTTCCTTCCCGTGGCCACATACTGGGAGCTGCTGGGATGGCTCCTCACTCACCTTTTCCAAGGGAATTTGGTGTCAGTGGTGAAGGTCTGGGGGTCAGTAAAAGGTGGCCTGAGAGCAAGGCCTTAAAGGAAATCCAGGAGGGACCTGTCTGTCTGTCTATCCCTCCAAGGTCCTGTGCAGGCAGCATCTCCCGTCCTTCCCTCACAGCATTCCTGAAAGTAAACAGATAAAAGGCCAAGTTCACCTAATCACAGAATCACAGAATATCCTGAGCTGGAAGGGACTCACAAGGATCATCGAGTCCAACTCTTGGCTCTGCACAGCATCCAGAAGAGAGATCTCTTCAAAATTCCCTCAGGCATTTCTCAGACATCCCAGGCACAACATTCCTCACACAAAGGGCTTTGGAGTGGGACTTCCAGGCTTCTGGAAAACCATTTTTGGAGCAGGAGAGCTCCCAAAGACTGCAAGCAGCCAAACTCCAGGTAAGCATTTTGCTGCTCCTTCTCTCCAGGACCCTCCTCCCAGGAGCTGGGACCTTTTAGAACTCACAGAGACGATTCCCAAAGCTGCCTGCAAACTAGAAAACCTTATGTCAGGAAGAAGTCACAAGGCATCCTAACCAGAAACATATTTGGGGAGTGAGTCAGTGGAGGGGAAAGCAAAAAAGAAAGTTGCACCCTTTAACTTGATGAAAAAAGCATATGGCAACAGCCAGTATTGTGAACAACATTCCCTGCTCCGGCAACCGAGCCAGAGAAAAAAATCATGACTCAATCATTGCATTTCATCCAAATCTAAGGAGAAATCTCGTTCAGGACGGGGTATCCACAGGGAGAGCCAGCCAGAGTTGAGTTAGCTGGTTAATTAACTAAATTGTTTGGAGAGGGGGAAATTTTGCAGCAGGTTTTAGGCTTTAGAAGGCCTGATTTAAACACATCTTTGACTGTGGAGTAACAAGTAAGCGCTGCAGATGTAACTGATGCACAACATAAATCCATCCCTGCTCAGATTCCACTCACTGCTTCTGAGAGCACAGGATAAACCCAGGAGCAGCCTGATCCTTACCCAGGAACAGCTTGCAGCCAGAGCTCCCGCTTCCACCAGGAGGCTGGGAACATGTCTCCATAAATCCTGAACCCAAGGAGGCCAAGAATGCCATCAGGATTATGAAGGAGGACTAGAAATTGGCAAAACTTTTGCTGCAAAATCCATATGACTCTGCTTTGCAGGGCTCGGGACTGACATTCCCAGGCATTCCCAGGCACTGGCTGAGGCAACTTGGAATCACAATTCACTGCAGGAAGAAGCAGTGAAACCTCTTTTTTTTTTTTTTTTTTCCCCCAAGGCTCTGTGGCTGCAGATGTCAAAGCTGTTACTCTCAGGGAGCCCCAGGACTTGGGAAGAAAAGTGAATAATCCCTAGAAAGCAGCCTGGAGATGCTGGGTGGAAGCTGCCACATCAACCCCTCCTGACTGAAGCCATCCATCAGTGCCTGGGTTTAGGTGGCTCTGGGACAGGAATCAGCTGCTCCTTAGAGGCTGCCCACTGAAAATGGGCTGGAGATGGTGCATCAGGGTTGGGACGGGCTCAGTCATGGAATCATGGAATTGTTTAGGTTGGAAAACCCCTCTAAGATCAGCAACCACTCCCCCAGCACTGCCAAGGCCACCACTGACCCGTGTCCCCAGGTGCCACATCCACATGGCTTTTAAATCCCTCTAGGGATGGTGACTCTACCACTGCCCTGGGCAGCTGTGCCAGGGCTGGACAACCCTTTCCATGAAGGAATTTTCCCTAATATCCAATTTAAACCTCCCCAGGTGCAACTTAGCCTATCCCTTGTTCCCTAGGAGCAGAGACCAGCAGTTCCCTGGGCACAGACTGTGCTGTGAGCTCCCTGCTCCAGCTCTGGGAGATCCCATCTAAGCACACAGGACATGAACTGCCTTTCAGGACTGTCCCTGGGCCAAGTGTGGTCACTGGAAGAGTTAAATCCCACCAGGTCGAGCCTTGAGATAGCCACGATTTTGGTGAGTTCCTGAAAGTAAACAGATAAAAGGCCAAGTTCACCTAATCACAGAATCACAGAATATCCTGAGCTGGAAGGGACTCACAAGGATCATCGAGTCCAACTCTTGGCTCTGCACAGCATCCAGAAGAGAGATCTCTTAAAAATTCCCTCAGGCATTTCTCAGACATCTCAGGCACAACAATCCTTAGACAAAGGGCATCGGAGTGAGTAGAATCCTGAAGAATAATTGGGAGGACAAAGGTTGATGGTTGTAAACTAAGAGAGCAGTTTAGATGTTAGATAGAAATTCTTCCCTGTGAGGGTGGGGAGTCCCTGGCACAGGGTGCCCAGAGAAGCTGTGGCTGCCCCTGGAAGTGTCCAAGGCCAGGCTGGACGGGGCTGGGAGCAACCTGGGATAGTGGAAGGTGTCCCTGCCCATGGCAGGGGGTGGAATGGGATAGGCTTTAAGGTCCCTTCCAACCCAAACCGTTTTGGGATTCCATGAGTAACAGGGTGCTGTGGGCAGGACTGGGCCCCTCGTGTGAGGGAGGCCCGTGGCTCCCACCCTGCTTGCTGCCATCCGTGCGCGCCCACGGCTCCAGCTGGGAACATCAAGCTCCAACATGTGTTGCACACGTGCTGCCTGATCCACATCAGGCTGTTCCCCAGCGCTGCCAAACTTCTCCTTGATTTAATCAGCTCCTCTCCTGCCTGGTCTGTCTCCCCCTCCTCCCCTCCCCAGGCAGATGTGGTGTCTCCAACGTGAAGGTGGATCCATGACAGTGGAACATGCAGCACTGGGAGGAACATTTCTGCCTGCTTCCCTTTCCTGCAGCCACCACAGAGCAGCCTCACCTCCCTCCCTATCTCCTGCTGGTTTTTAATACTCCAGTTTTAGATGAAAATAAACTCCCCACACTCAGTTGCATGCGAGGAGGGGCAGTCTGGAAGGCATAAAGGAGAATTCCGAAGGAGTTTGCCAAGAGACAGAGCCGTCCCATCCGAACAGGCTGGAAACACAGAATATTCAGCTGCTGCCTCAGTGTGAGCCCTCCCTGCAGAGCACCCAGGGCTGCACACCAGTGCCACATCCCAGATCCTTAAGGATTGCTTTTCCAGCAGGATCTCACCTTGTCCAAAGCACAGAGCCCGGAAGCTGGGGAACTATTTGGGAAAATACTGGTGTAATGTCGTGGTGGGATTGCTGGAACAAATGGCTGTAAGGAAGCTACTGGAATCATAAAATCATAGAATTCCAGAATGGTTTGGGTTGGAAGGGACTCTAAAGCCCATCTAATCCTGTCCCTGCCATGGGGAGGGACACCTTCCACTGTCCCAGGGTGCTCCAAGCCCCATCCAGCCTGGCCTTGGACACTTCCAGGGATCCAGGGGCAGCCACAGCTTCTCTGGGCACCCTGTGTCAGGGCATCACCACCTTCACAACCAAGAATTCCTAATCTAAAGCTCTCCTCTTTTAGTTTGAAACCCTTCCCCTTTGTCCTAGAAAGTGGAGTTTGTTTTGGAAGTGGTCTGTCCCTGTTTGCAAATTAGTCCAACTTAAATTTCCATACTGAAAGTGCTTCTAGCAAAGCTGAAAGCACAAAAAGTTATTTTTAAACTTCAGTATTGGTCACTTAAAAGTAATTATGAATGTGAAAATTTCTGACAAATCCTGCAGTAATAAACACCTGGAAAGTTATCAAGGCAGAAAATTGGTATTTTAAGACTTAAAGTATGGATGTTCCTCATTTGGACTTTCAGCTCAGCACAGCAGGAGTGGGATGGAAAGGTGGGAAGATAAAACATCTGTGCACGTTTTGGCTTCTCTCATCTTGCAGAGGTTTTTGCAATTTTGCATTTCCAACAGGAAACCCCTGTCCCAGGAGCCACGGGGGCTGTTCCTGCCCAGCTGGACCACAGTGACAAAGGGCAGGGATTGGGACAGCCCCGCTCCAAACCATGGCAAGGTTTCATGAGAGGAGGTAGTTTAGATATTGGGGAGAAATTCTCAGCTGGGAGGGTGGTGAGGCCCTGGCACAGGGTGCCCAGAGAAGCTGTGGCTGCCCCTGGATTCCTGGAAGTGTCCAAGGCCAAGTTGGACAGGGCTTGGAGCAGCCTGGGATAGTGGAAGGTGGCCCTGCCCATGGCAGGGCGATGGAACAAAAGGGTCTTTAATGTTCTTTCCAAGCCAAACCATTCTGGGATTCTCTGGTGGCAGCACAACCTCATTTTCAGCTTTGGGAAGGTGTGAGAGACACCAGTAGGTGAAAGAGGCCACAAATCCAAGGTCAGCAGAGTTGCTCTCCTTTCCCCCTTCCCATGGCTTTGGTTTCCAACCAGTCTGGGCTTTGCAGGCAGAGGAATAGGAACAGAAAACCAGAATGGAGCAGTGAAATGGTGAGACAGAGCTGCTCTTTAAGTGCTCAATCTGGGACCAGTCTGAGATGAGATCCTGACTTTCTGGAGATACTGTAAGAGCCATAAAATGAGCAGAACAACAAACTGGATGTGAGGTCCTTGGAGCTCGAGTGTGCTAGAGAAATTTTGACTTCCCCTCTCCCATCTCAGCCCCACTGGGGGCTGGAATCAGATCATCTTTAAGGTCCCTTCCCAAACCATTCTGGGACTCCCTGTCCATGCCTACAATCAGTGAGGCTCCAGGGAATGGGCAGCGTAGCTGCAAGAAATGGTATTTTATTTAGGAAACAAAGAGAGGAATTAATCTGTGGCAGATGCTTGCAGAATCATCAGATGAAACCCCTCTCTTTGGATAAATCATCGAGGATTTCAAAACCACAAGAGATGGCTCCTGGGACAGCTTGTGTTTGCAGGGAGCTTCTCACTCCCAAAGGGAAAGGACTGGCCAAGGTTTGCTGGAGAACTGCAGAGGGAGAGAGGGGAAAACGCTGATGCTGGAATTTGCTTCCCAGTGGTACCAGAGAGCACTGACCCCCAGGGTGACCTGAAACTTCATAGCCAGGTATTTCTCTCTATGGATTGGGACTTCTCTTGGAAGAGAAATGTTGACACACCCTGAGCTGTGCTGCCAGTTTTGGAGCTTCTGCAAAGGCACGCAGGGGAACACAAAACATTGGATTTCTATAGCAAGTGGGGGTCAAATGGGCCCCCAGGGATGCAGGAGAAACACGAGGAGCAAGGAATCAGCCTTGGGAGAGCCCAGCGCAGCTCCACTGCTGGCTGAAGTGCCAAAATTCATTGACAAGTACAGAAAGTGCTTTGTCAGTGCCAGGGTTGAGCTGACGGCAGCAGGCAGAGCGACACAAACGCGAGAGAGAACGTTGCAAAGCCATCCTGAAAGCTGAACACATCCAGATGTGATCTGCTGATTCTGAGCTTTCAGCAGAAGTCTCGGGGATCACAACAGCAGGACGTGCCTTTTGGGGCTCAAATGGGTTCCAAGATTTCCCCTAAAAGTCTTGAGGATGCTCAGACAAGCACAAAACAAACGTCAATTCCAGCAGGCAGGAATCCAGCAGGAATGAAATCCCAGTGCTTCAGAACAGGTTGGAGTGCAGTGGGGAAGAGACAAAAGCACAAAAACCACCTGTGGAAGAGGGAGGGAAAAGCCACACCAAGAGAAATGGTGGGGTTTTTTTGGAGGAAAACTATTATTAAATGCAGATCAAGCTGGGCCTTGGTGTGTAAAAGCTCTCTGATGGTGACTGAAGATGTTTGGCAGAGCCTGGGGAGGTGACCCTGTACAGGTCAATCACCTGCAGTCCAAATTCAGTAGAGAAAAGATGTGTGGAGGCAGAATTCTCATCTCCAAACTAATAATGGAAAAATGGGGAACAAGGAATCCCAAATAAACCGGCCTGGCAGAGGGCACACAAATATAGAGGAACTATCTCGGTGCAAACAGTTGACACAGAGATTCATGAACTCAGATGGAAAAAAAATCAATTCCCAACGATTCAGGAATGGCAGAGTCAGCTCAACATTCAAGCTCATGGGAAAGGAGCACCAGGACAGCAGGAAACCGGGAAGAAGAGGTGGCAACCAGGCAAAATACATGTATGGGAATGTGAAATGTGTTTCAGCTCAGCCTGATAGTACTAATTAGGAAAGGAGATAAAATAATTGAAGTTGGCCAGCCAGACTGTCCATGGTGAAATAAAGCAAAGGGTGTCTGATTCCAGAAACACTGGCACCGAAGCAGGGAGTGAGGGAATGCAAATGGAGAGGAAGCTGCAGCAAAACCAAGACAGAATTAGGAGCAAAGGGAGAGAATTAAGAAAAATAATAAAATTCAAGCTCATTATCTGCAAAAATGACCTTGTAGCAAAACCATTATAAGCAACAAAGTTGGACAAAGACCTCAAGGCCAAGTTTGGAAAACAGGTCGGTATCAGGCAGAAGACTGACAGCAGCGAGGAACATTCCCCTTATCTTGGCTTCTCAAGAAAAACCACCAGTCAACACAGCTTGGAAAGCTCAACATCATCCTTGCAGAAGAAAACAAGTCAGTAATTGGAAGCCAGGACATTCCAGCTCTATATTATGCCACGGAACATCTGACCACGAAGCAGCAGACGTGACCCTACTTGAATTCTGTGCTGCACCACACAACAAACGGGGCAATCCTTCCACCACCTTCCACACCTGCTTTGCAAAGAGGATTTACCTTTGCAGCAAAATGAGGGGTATTTTTTGAGGATTAAAAAGATCAAAGCCTGCCCACAGTGTGTTTAACATCTCTGCATACAGTTTAGAAAAAATCTCCATTGATTCTTTCAAGATGCGTTTTCTATTCGGGATTTAGTTTGGGAGATTAGTAGGTGGTCCAGGGAGTTGCAAATTAGGACAGAATCATAAATAAGTATGCCCATCAACTCAGGAGAGACAAAGGGATGATCAGGTATTGGGGCCTCATTATCCCTTCTCCTCCCAGCAACATGATTTACTCCTCAGCTCTGCCTTCCCCCCAATTTTCCAAGGGGCACAGACGTTAAAAGTCGGATCTCATCCCTTATTATGGAGAGCAGTCTGCAAGTACCAGCACGTTCTGAGGCCAGGAGAACAGCTATTTCATAAATCTGAAACATGTTCTGGACAACAGCAGGGTTTCCACAGACCGCAAGAATTAACCCCTTTTGTTTACAGCCCTTAGAAAGGGATCCAGTGTGGATCCAGTGGTGGAAAGGGGGAAGGCGGCAACGCCACAACTCAGCTCAAAGCCCTGAAACACCAACTGTGCACATTTGGAAACGTTTTGTGCATTCTAAACAGAAAAGGAGATTCTCCTTTTTATGTTTAAGTTGTCCTCATTAGGAAGAGCTGATTAAACAACTTATCTGGTGAGCCCAGTCCTGTAAACACGAGGCCGTTTGCTGGAGCAGAGGCTTCCTCCTCTCAGGGGGTTATTTTCCTTTCCTGGGATTGCTCATCCACCAGGGCAAACAGGTCAGGCAGGAGAGCTCCAATTCTCCGAGGCCAGATGGAAGTTTTCACAGATCCACATGGAAGCAAGGTCTTTTCCACCATCTGAATGCTGGATATTGGTTCACTGCAGTGCTTTTTGTGTTGTTTTCCCTTCCCATTCCCCTCCACTCCTCCCTTCCCTTTTTCTTTGTTTTTCCCCCTTCAGAATTATTCCTAAATCTCTAACACCAGCAGAGAGTCCTAACTCCCAATTCTTCCACAGAAGGAACAGCCCAAATAAATATAAATTTGGGAGAAGAGCCACCCTCTCCCCTCCAGACAGGGAATTCTGGAGATTTCCACAGCTCCAGCCACTGCTGTGCTGCCATGGGCTGATGTTGCCACATCTGTTTACACTGAGAACACAACGATTCACCAATACCACAGCCTGAGTTTTCTGTTATTTTAACTGAAGTTTAGGCTCTGCAGCTCCCACATGTGCCATCCAGATCATAAATACCTCAGGCAGAGGCAGCTCCGAGGGCAAATGTCCAACACTTCTGCTCCAGAGCCTTCCACATTGTTTTAAAATCTCAGCAATGACCCTCCAGTGTTTTATTTGGAGATTATTCCCTTTCATCCCAACACTTCCCTTTTGACTTCTGAATTAGTTTCAGATACAAACCTAATCTAAATGTTGGTATTCCCAGGCCTCACCAAGTTTATTTTATGGTGCTGTCTCTCCCCCTGCACATAAATATACACATCCATATGTTTTTATACAAACACATACATGTATGGATTTAATTATGGTAAACAAAGGACAGCTGGATCCTCTGCAAACCAATCTAATATGCCTGAGAAACACTTGGAACCTGAAAAAGCAAAGGCACTTACTTACCTCTGAGAAGAACGTGACTGATGTCATTTGTGTGAAACCACAAATATTTATTTTTAATGAAAAAATACTTAAAGTGTGCCACAGTGTCCATATATTCATTTGAATAGTAGTACAAAGATATGTATTTCTGAGAAAAAGTCTTAACACTGTAGAAAATAAATGTGGTTCTTAAATTATGTGAAAAGAAACCAGTAAAAAAGTAATGTTTTATACACTGGAATAAAATGAAATGATTAGAGAGAATAATAAATTATAATTACAGTATTTCAAATATTTGCCTCATGCTTTTTTTTTCTTTTTTTGTCTTCAGCATTAGTTTCTACATGTGTCACGTAGGATAGGCCCTCAGAAGCCAGCAGTCAGAATGGGCTTCCAACCTGGGGATAATTGAATGTGGAGCTGAATAAAGTCCTGGAAAAATGACACCACTGCTTGTTATTCACGGGTACATAAAACATCAGAACATGGCAGGTTTAGGTTTGTACTGAGATGGAATTTTTTTTTTTTTTTGTTAATGGAAATTAATTTAGGTTTGATTTGTTGTTTTTTTTTTTTTTTAATTGACTAATTTTTTTTTTAATAGTTTAATGAACTAAACAGCAATTATGGTCATTAACAAGGATGTCACCCAAGCACAACTGCTCACGGGATGCTACAACGCTGTCTTGGCTCTTTGTACAGTCCATGTTGACAGGGATTTGGAATCATTTCAGGTCTAAGTCAGCACTGCAAAATGTTGAAAACTATAAAGTGCTTTGAAATACAAATAACCTCTCCTCTTTAGAAAAAGGAAAAACCCCCAAACATGCACTTAAACCTGAAACCTCCATGCCACAGGTCCTGCAGCTCTGCAGTAGAACATCTGCTTTGTGCCATTGGTCTGTAAAGTTTCCTCTCCTGTCCCCAGTCAAAAATTCAAATAGTGTCTAAATTGGATTTGTCAGTCTCTTCTTGGTCTTGCTTGTACATGAAGGTGAGGAGGAAAAGGGCAATATCCAGAGATGACCAGTAAGCAGTGTGGGATGTGACTGCAGACCAGTATCTGCTCTCCACGAGACCTTCCCTGAGCTCAAAGTCAATCCTATGCTCCAGTTCCCCTGGAAAATGAACAAGAAAAGGAACAAGAGTGATGCTAGAGCTGCAAAAACACCAGCCTGTTTTCCCGTCAGCTTTGGGTTCTGGTTCTGTTGTTGTACAAACAATGGACGCAATCTCTCTGTGTTTACGTTTCACAGGGCACTCAACTAAATAAAAATTTAATAATATATAAATACATTTTAATGCCCGTGTATTTAGCATAAACCTAAGAGTGGTGCAGAGCTCAGTTAAAAAAAGGCAAGAAAAAGGAAACTAAACCTGCTCTTGGAGGTCTTTTCCAACCTGAATGATTCTGTAATTCAAAAACTTGGGAAAAGAAAGCTTTTTTTCAAGCAGCTGTTTTCTTTATAGTAACTCTATAAATAAATTTATTTATACTTGTTATGATAACTACAGAGAAATATCCAGCAAATGCTGAGGCCCCTTTAGGAAACTTTCTGAAATAAGTAAATTTCTTGCATTTTTAGTGTCTATACAAGGAGACTACACCCAATACTACAAGCCCTTCCTGCAAAGTTGTCCCTCCACAGCTCTGCCCTTTTAATATTCTGATTATTCCAAGTATTTTTCAGCAGTTAGCCTTTTATTTCAATGGCTGCTTTGATTAATGCCACAATTCAAAGCAATTACCACTGTATTTTAACTGGGCCAATGTTAACCTACTGCTAAGGCACTTCAGCAGTCAGAAAATCTCCACAAGGAGCAATAAAATAAAAAGGACAAAAAACCTAAAAGCCTGCTGAGCTACAAAAGCCAAAGCCCCAGACTGAGTCAAAAATGCAGCCATTTATCAAAGCCAGTTTGAAGGAATTTTAATTTTTGGCTGGAGGAGCACAGAAAGGGAGCATCGCACAAGCGCCGGCAGACATGGCACAGATCTGTTTCCCCGGGAGCATCACCCCACTCTGCAGCAAGGAGACGGAGCCAGAGCCTTGAACACCAGCAGACAAGCAGAGTCATTTCCAAGAAGGAGAGTTTATCCAGAAAGC
The DNA here is from genome assembly GCA_013397915.1 of Daphoenositta chrysoptera. NCBI lineage: Eukaryota > Metazoa > Chordata > Aves > Passeriformes > Daphoenositta > Daphoenositta chrysoptera. The sequence continues at coordinate 21,762 of VZRO01004980.1, read as the reverse complement.
CCCAGTGGCTGTGCAGGAAGGCCGGCTCCGAGAGGCCGTTGTGGGAGCTTGGGCGGGAGCCAAACCCCACCACAGCCCTCAGTGAGCAGAGCCTTTGGTGGGGATTGCATCACTCAGCTCCCAGCCCCGCTGGCCTCTGCTCCACCTTCTCCTTCTATGGAGCAGGGACGGGCTTCCAGCACGGAGGGAGGTGGGATCCATGCAGGAAGCCCTCAATGTCCCAAACTCCTCCTGAAAGGACTCCCTTGGCAGCTCCGTGATGTTCCCTGTCCTGCTTCTCCACTTCCCCCATGTCTAACCCAAAGTTTCCTGCCCTCAAGCACTGACTAAGACAGGTTATCTATTAAAATTAGTGATGTACAGACAGCAATCCATCATGTGAATGCTGTCACAGGACACTGGTTACTCCTTTGATTGCAAAAACCCCCCTGTGTCCTGCAGCAGTGCCAAGGGGGAGTTCAGAAATAAATCCAAGGATGAATTTCCTGAGAGGAAGTACCTATGCTTTTCAAAAAACCCAGCTGCTCAAACTGCACTTTCTGTTCTGAAGAGTTCAGATCAGGACAAGGGCAGCTTCTGTTTCCAGTCATATGTGTCCTAAAATCCAGATTGCTTCAGAATGGGAAATGCATGGGGGAATTTAGAGTTTAGGTGGAAAAAAGGGTTTGAACTGTCAGAGGGCAGGGATAGATGGGATACTGGGAAGAAATTCTTAGCTGTGAGGGTGGGGATGCCCTGGCACAGGGTGCCCAGAGAAGCTGTGGCTGCCCCTGGATCCCTGGAAGTGTCCAAGGCCAGGTTGGACAGGGCTTGGACCAGCCTGGGATGGTGGAAGGTGTCCCTGCCTGTGGCATGGGGTGGAATGGGATGGGCTTTAAGGTCCCTTCCAATCCAACCCAGGAGCAGATTCATAGAATCCCAGAATGGTTTGGGTTGGAAAGGACTTGAAAAATCATCCCATTCCACACCTGCCATAGCCAGGGACACCTTCCACTGTCCCAGGTTTCTCCAAGCCCTGTCCAAGTGGGCCTTGATATTCAATATTCACCAATTTAGGGCAAACCCACAACAGCAAATCCTGTCACGTGCAGTTATGGCATTTCCAGCCTCCCACCCCACACAGCTGCACCCCACTCTTGTTTCCCTGGATCCACAGGGTGGGCATCACTCACCCGTGGGTTCGAGGAATCCCGAGCTGCTGTGTGGCAAAGGTGGGGTCCCAACAGTCGTGGCCTTCTTCTCGTCCCCCTCAGGTCCATCTTTTCCTGTCTCCATGGTCTGGGGGGTGGCACTGGACCGGCCAAACCTGGAGAAGAGCATCCCACCGAGGCCCTTCCCGATGCTCGCAGCTCCTGCATCCAGCACAGAGGGGAAAAAACAACCCAAGATGCATCAATCAAACTGCAAATTAAAGTCACTGCAGCACCTGCTCATTAAGGCTGAGTGATGGAAAACACTTTGGTGCTTTCCTAGGGTGGGAACATCTGACTGGAGTGTGCTGTGTTTATCCCCAGACTCATCTCGTGTACAAGCAAAAGCCGTAATTTGGAAGCTGTATTTAGGGGGAAAAAAACTGCATGAAATACATCTGCAGAGAGAAATCTGGTACTTTGAAGGATATGTTGTGATTCCTCTTTCATAAAATGTCTGAGACTAAGACAAAAATGCTTTCTATCAATGTTGGTGCCTTCTGCACTTAAAAATCCCATTAGCACATATAAGACATTTCTCTTACTAAGGGTCCATTGCCTTCACAGGCCTTTAGAAATGTTACATTATCCTTTAAAAGGACTATTTTGGTTGCTTAGGAAGAGGGATATAAAAGTTAAGAGTTTTAATCCCGACTCTGCTGCCACCTCATGGACAAGACATTAAAGTTACTATAGAAACCCCCAAAAAAGAGGTCACTGCTGTGAAATACCACATATTTCTACTTGAGGAAAAACTGCTTTTATATACTTATTTGATTGGGAAGATTCCTGGCACTAGGCTTCTCCCAAATCCCACACAGAGAACTAAAGAAAAGCCTTGAGTCAACAAAAACTGCAAGTGCATGCTCAAGTATAAGCTCCAGTGAGGGGAATTTAAGCTCACTTAAACCAGGGCTTATTTTGACTCAGAAAGCCAGAAAGGAACAGACTTTATATTAAACTAGCCTGAATTTCCTACTCTAGAATCATGAGTTAAAGGTAACTGTGATGGGTTACATGGTGTGATTTTTCTCATATTTGCCAACACTAGAAAATGGAATCAGAAAATAAGCTTTAATTTTTTTTTCCATGAAGCAGAGTGGAAACTATTAAATCACTGAGATGTTACTTCAATAAGGCAGACAAAAATAAGTAATCAATAGTACGAACTACACCATCTCCCCCAGGCTTTGACTCCAAAGCATGTAAACTGGTTTTTATTTCAGAGCAAATGTCAGCTAGGATTAAACCAAGCCATACACCTACAGAACTCACTGAAACCATCCTCTGCCAGTGGGGATTTTGGGGTCGGAGGGGGGATCTCCAGAGATCACTTCCAACCTCAGCCACTCTGATTCTGTGCAACAGACGGGAATAGAATCATGGAACAGTTTGGGTTGGAAGGGACCTTGAAGATCATCCAGTTCCACCCCTGCCATGGGCAGGGACACCTGCCACTGTCCCAGGTTGCTCCAAGCCCGGTCCAGCCTGGCCTTGGACACTTCCAGGGATCCAGGGGCAGCCACAGCTTCTCTGGGCACCTGTGCCAGGGCCTCCCCCCCCTCACAGGGAAGAATTCCTTCCCAATATCCCATCCATCCCTGCCCTCTGGCAGTGGGAAGCCATTCCCTGTGTCCTGTCCCTCCATCCCTCGTCCCAAGTCCCTCTCCAGCTCTGTTGGAGCCCTGGAAGGAGCTCCAAGGCCTCCCCAGAGCCTTCCCTTCTCCAGCTGAGCACCCCCATCTCCCATCCCATCTCCAGAGCTGAGTTTCCTTATGGCTCTACCCCAACCCCAGAGAGCAGTGAAGCTCCCTGAGGATCCCCCAGCACAGCCCAGGGACAGAGGGGACATTACCCAAAATGCTGGCTTTGCCGATGTTGGTGATGGACTCCCCGTAGTGGCGCCGCACCATGACCGGGGACGTGGTGGGGCTGGGTGCCGCCGAGGCGCTCTCTGTGTCCGGGGCTGAGGTAGGTTCTTTGGTGGGGTTGAGGAAATTTGGCTTCATGTGCTCGTAAGGGAGGGGGTTGGCCGTGTTGTACCAGTGGATCTGCACGGGCGAGATGTTGCTGTAGTGTTTCAGGATCAAGGGTTCTAATCTGTAGGCCTAAAAGGGGAATTCGGAGCAAAGATCAATCCTGGGCATCAAGACTGGAAAAAAATCACTCTCCCTTCCCATCCAGAGGGCTCTCCAACCTCAAATCCAGAATATCTGCAATAAGCAAAGCCTAGCAGGTGACACAGTAGTGGTGTTATGGTCTGATTCACTTTTAGTTTCACAGCCAGGAAGATTTATCAGCTGCTTGTGAACCCACTTCTGCACTTGTCTCTGCAACACTTGTACTACATGTTGTTACCAACACACAAGTTACTAACAGATGGTTGTACTGAGAGAACAAACTTTATGTAAAGTTAAGCTGACTCTAACACAACAGAGAGGGAGGAATTGGCTGTGTAAGCATTTTGTTTGATGGTTCTTTGTTGATCCCTGTGCAAACCATGAATTATGTTTATTAAAAAAATATTTTCCTATTGATTATTTATTTCTTTTTGTCCACTTAGATGTAGAAAAGCATCCTGCACTTCTTTACTTTAAAACTAAGTGAAGTTACTACTTGCAGAGTGAAACCAATTGTCCCTGACAATCCAGGAAAATTCTGGAGTAGCTGAACGTGACCTTGAGATGAACATGTTTGGATTGAAGTCTGAATATACTTAAATTCGGCTGCTTTAAATACAAAAGTATCCCCAAATTACTGTTGTACATGAAATTCCAAATCAGACTTGCATCAAAAAAGTTACCAAGGGGATGCAGATCAAAGGTTCAGTACCTGATTTGTTAACAGCCAACACTGGCTGCTGTGGAATAAGGAAAAGGCAAAGCTACACCAATAATCCTCTCCCAAATATAATCAACAAACTTTTACTTTTAGAATTCTTTGGGGAAAAAAAATCCAGTCTTTGCTTTTCTATATTATCTTGTAAACTGCTTGTGAGGCCTTTTTTAACAGCAGAAGTGTCTTCGGACAGATGATGTTTTAATGGAAGTCAGGAAGTTAAACAGAAAATCCTTGTCTAAAAAAGGATTATTTAAAAAAAAAAATCAGAATAATCTCAAATCTTACACTTATTACTATGAAAAGAGAAGCAAAATATATGTTATTTAAGGTAATTATTTGTAGGAAATGTAATTCTACAGTTCCAAACCCCAAGCCATTGTATAACAACCATCAACACATAATCCTCTGCTGGAACATACTCGTGTTGACTCACACATTTTGAAGATCCCACATCATCCCAGAGCTTAAAAACAGGCAAGGTAAAAGCTTGAGACTGCAGTTAGGGACTCACCACTGGATCTGTTGGATGAAAAATGTTTAATAATCGGTTACAAATCGTTCTGGGCAGGATGTGGTCTTGGCTGCCGCTGGTTCCGGGACGGATCCCACGCAAGGCCAGGAACACTGCCAGTGGGGATCCCATACAGAAGAAATTCTCAACCTGGGGAGAGATTTCATCCATGTTAATGAGGATGGAAATGATGTTTCCTAACATGGCTGGATTTGGTTTCTATCTCCATCTGATTTCTTGGTTTCAACGGAGGGACTCAAAGTCTCGGACAGCCCAAACAGGGAAGAACACCATAAAATCCATAAATTAGGGTTAAATTGCCCTTGGCTGCATGTTGGGGTACTACACAGCTGGAAAACCAAAAATCAAGTTGGGTATTTGAATTCAGAGAGGTACACCAGTGCTGGAAAGGATGGAGCAAGGAGAGTTTGGAGACACTGTGGAAATGAGTCTGATTTCTCCTGGAGCTGCCCAAACTTGCCACACCTCCTCACTCTTACCCTAACCAAGTTCTTCCTGATTTTCTTGCTAACAGCCTGGTGTTAAGTGAACAGAATGGTGCTGGTCCAGTGCCACCATGTCCCAGGAGCAGCCCACTGAGACACTGTGATGTCACCCAAAGCTGCTGTGACCTCGCTCTCAAGTCCTGCCTTCAACACCGAGTAAATCTGAGCTGACACATCTGAGAAGTCACTGAATCTAACTTTTGGGGTCATTGCAGCCAACCCAAGGTCAGAATTCAATGCTGAACCCCCACTACCAATCCTAAGAGATCGCCTCCTTAAACCATCAAATGGAAAACTCGGTGGTAAAAGATACTTCCCTAAGCCAAGATTACCTTTTAACCTTTGCTTTCTTATTTGAAAAATTATTTTTACCATCATCAGATGCTTGATCAGCAACAGAAATTGTTGAGTTCTTGCTAAGTGCACATGAAAGATCTTTGGAATGCCATGTGCCTCCCCTGTATGTCAGCACATGGAATGAGGGCATCGGAATAATGGTCCTTTTCATCTCTTGGATTCCAGTTCTGCACAAAACATTCTTCCTCCTCCTCTGCACTGGCGCCACACCTCTTCCTTCCAAAAGAAGTCCCAACTTGATGGAAGAAGCAAAAACTGGACCTTCAGCATGGTTATTCCATGTCACATGCAGCAAAGCACTGCTCTGTCATTAAAATTGTCACTTCAGGATGAAGAAAAGCTGCTTTCCTTTCCCAAATCCAAGCTTTACACAAACTTTATTTTGTTTGGCAGTTTGGACAAAAAGCTTTCTCATCTTCAAACACAACAGAAAGAGACATTCCCATTGCAATCCTTTAAATTGAATAAGTAACCTCTAACCCTGTGCATCTGATATTCCTGTGTTGAGCATTTGAAGGGCACAATTATGGTTTTTCTACTTTAGGGAGGAATCAGACAGTGCCTGCCAGCTTGCATTTAGCAGAGGACACTCAAAAGAGGCTGGGAAAACCCCCAAAAGGTAACTGAGTTCAGTGGTTACACAGTGTGTGGTTTTTGTTCCATTGTTGTCCCATCATTTCTATTGATAAGAAGTGTTGGAGTCCCCATCCCTGCAGGGGTTTAAAAGCTATGTGGATGAGGCACTTGGGGACATGGTTGAGTGGTGGACAGGTCTTTTCCAACCTTAATTCTACGATTCTAAATCCCAAATCCTTCAAAGTGCAGCCATTAGACTGTCAGCGCTGTTGCAAGGTGGCTGAAGATCAGGCTGCTGTGTTTTAAAACCTACTGGGAATAGAAGATCAAAATCTTTCTAGAAAATATTTATTAATTTTGGTGTTTCTCCTGGAAGCAGGAGTGGGGCATTTTCCTGTAAACGTTCAACAACACAGGAGACGTTTACGAAATGACCTTTCAGTGCCACACTTCTCTCCTGGTTGTGATTCATAAACAGAAGAATTAATGAATTTATTTGTATTTTAAGCAGAAGCTGAGCCAAGTAGTCATCCATTCAACTTAGCACTTCAGTATTTTCATAATATGTAAA
>VZRO01004980.1:0-15180 GCA_013397915.1 Daphoenositta chrysoptera | reverse complement strand
AAAAAAAAAAAAAAAGCTGAATGAGTCAACAGAAGTGAGGCAGCAGAGTCCTTCTGTGCATCAAGACGTGCTGGGCACAAAGGAACGTGAACTACTGGCCAGACCTTCCTCCAGGAGAGTTTCTGTAACCTTGGGTGAGTGAGAAGTACTGAGGAGCCCTCAGACCCTTCGGGCCAGGACATTCCAAGTCCAAATTTAAATAGATTTCCATGTCAGTACTAAGGAGAACTGAGGTACATCCTGCTCTCCTCCTCCCTAACGTGACTGAAAATCATCCTACAATAAAAATTTTCCTGTTTTCACACCCCACAGGCATAAAGGGTCACACCATTGCCCATGTTGCCATGTTGTTCAGCCCCTGATCCTTGAACTCTAACAAGGCTGGTGGGGAGAAGGCTTTGCTTCTAAAGCTTTCCATTTAAAATGGAGTGTTGGCTTTGCTTTTAACCCCCACAGCTCCTGTTGGGATTATTCCATTATCCCTCTGGGGAGAAGCAGAGAAGAGACAAAGATCCCTCCCCCTCAAGTTCCCCCTCCGGTGGCTTGTCCAATACTTTATTAGAGTACAGCACACCCCATATCTCCATGTTTTGTGGGGTTTTTCCTCGCCAAAGAGTCAACCATTTCATTTCCTCTAATATTAAGCACAAACCAAGCAAGTTGCTGTATTTCTTCTTGCATTTGTCTTGCCAAAAGCAACCTTTGTGTTTGCTCAACATCAAGATCAACTCTCCTTCATGTAGCACCAGTGACTCTGTCTCATCCTGGGAACCCTGATTTTTTTTCAGTCCATAAAAGAGCTGACATGAAGAGCCAAGGGATGGTGGTTGGTACCCACAAGGCTGTTCCTTTCAACAAACCAGTCACCCATGGTAAGCTGGACTAGTTTGCTGATGAGCAATCCTATTTCAGTCACCCCTGCTGGAATCCTCCCTTGCCATCATTTCCATGGAAAGCTTCTCTCTCTGGAGCTCTGTCTCAAGCAATGGGAGTCACCAGAGTGAAGCTTCACAGAAACAAAACATCTCCCTGTCAGTAAGGGCAAGAAAACGGATGTACTGCAGGGGAAATGTTACCTGAAGATTTACAGATCTATCTCATCTATTTAGGTAGATAAAGTCCTCTTTATCTAAGGTTTCTCCCCCCTTTCTTTTCTCCTCTCCATCTAGAAAGCAATTGTCCAAAACCCCTTCAGTTTAAACACAACCGAGTGAAGAATAATCTTTCCCAGAGCTGGGGGAGGACCAGCCTGACTCCAGCTTCCTTGATGGGAGAGATAATAGCCTGACACAAGCTTTCAGGCAGTGATGAAAAGGAGAAGGCTGTGACAACATGAATTATGGCTGGTTTCCTCTTTTTTTATGGCTCAACATTGACCTTGGCTTCCAGGAGCCCTTCTGAACTCAGAAGGAAAGAAAAATGGCAAGTTAAGAAACAATAATCCATTTTATTCTTATCCATCATGTCACATTTTTATGGTTTAATACTTCAGGATGGAGTTGAGCAACTCTAAAGTGTTGCACATCCCACCCAGGAGCTGGAAAATGCCTTTTCCCAAAGTTAAGGAATTCTAGCAATTTGTACAGCTGATTAGCAAGCAATCTGCTTCATGAGATTGAAAGTGTGCTGTCAGAGCAGAATAATTTGGAAGGAAAATCCACTCCTGGAGGAAATTCAATCAGATTTGCTCAGAGATGTGACATGTTAGAAGGAGTCCCCAAGGAAGATGGATTATTCACTGGAGTAGAAGTGAAACTGTTTAAAATGTGTGATTGATGTGATCTGCCAAATGGGTTTTACCTTCCCACAGAATTGTGTGTGTGTATAATATAATAACTAGGTTTATACAGCATATATAAACAATATTAAATTATATGACATTACATTAAATTATATTACTTACGTAATTTATATATTTACATATATGTTTACACATAATTTCATAGAAACATATATAATAGAGTCCCAGAATGGTTTGGATTGGAAGGGACCTTAAAGCTCAGCTCATTCCAACCCCCTGCCATGGGCAGGGACACCTCCCACTAGACCAGGTTGCTCAAAATTTATTACAAATATAGAATTGCAATAAATAACAATAATCTATGAATACAACAACATGCTTACATATATGTACACACACTTCATCCAACATCCAAATTAGTCTACCGAAATCATGTCTAGGGACACGGGAAAAAATAGAAGTAAGCAGAATGACTTCTACTGCACGTGTATTTTTTTAGCAAGCAGAAAAATTCAGTAGAAACCTCTTAAACATACATACCTTAAATTTTAATACAGGTGGTTTTGATATGGTGGATGCCTTTAACTCATGTAACCTCTCTTCTATCTCTCTCAACCTAGAAAATAGAGATCTTTCTGAGATCCAATAAAAAATGCAGCTTTAACCTCTCTGATCCAAACAGGCATTCCTGTGGGGTCCAACAGTTTTGTCTGCTGGGAAGAGAGAGTGATGGAGTCAGTATTTCCTGGAGCAGCCCAACTGATTAAGAATCAATGTCTGTCAAATCCTGTTTCTCTGGCCACAGAAGGAATCAATCAAGACATGACAATTCCCCTGTTCACCACCCCAAGCACCTGCCCGCCCTCCTTCCTCAGGAGTAGCTGACTCACCTCCCGTTTCCTTGGTGATTTTGCAGCCAAATCACCTGCTTTATATTGTTTTAAAAACCCCAAACAACAACAGAGCCCCAGGAAATGGTCTGGGCATTATGGAGCTCTGTATGGAGCTGGAATACCTGGAGGATGCTGTCCCCACCCTTCCAACTACCATGAAAAAAGGTTGTTCACCTGCTTTTCTAGTTGGCCTGAATTTTAAAAAGCAGCTACAATACAGAGCACATGTATGGATGGGTAAAACTGTTCCCAGTCCCAGCAGAATTCCAGAGGTTACAGGATGTCAGCAGTCTATTTTCCATCACTTCACACTGAATTGCTCACAAAGGGGAGAGCCACTCTTTCTGTGCAGAAGTGCCAGTGTCAAATGATACTTGGGATTTCTGTGGAAGCACTTCAGAGGATGCCTAAGGAGCTGGAGCACGAGTGTGACAATGGCCATTTCTCCCTGATCATATGTTTGTGACATGCCTGAAAGGTCATCTTATCACTGCAACACTTCATTAGGTTTCTAAACTTCCCTTTTCTCAGAAATCTTACTTTGTCCAGCCCTGCAGCTGACAGAGACATCCTGCACCCATCCCTAGTGAGACACATCCTGATTCCCACCACAACAGAGCTGCTGCTAAATGAACGCTTCCCAATTACCACCAATACCCAGATTGGCTTCAGGAAGGAACCAAAGAACTGTGATTCATTATTTGTCATGTCCCACTTGAACGACTGGAGTTGCTATTTTTAGATTCTCTGTCTATTGGGTGTCTCACAGCACAATATTCCCAACCCTGGAAGTGTCCAAGGTCAGGCTGGATGAGGCTTGGGAGCAACCTGGGATAGTGGAAGGTTTGGCAGGGGGTTGGAACTGCATGATCTTGAAGGTCCCTTCCAGTCCAAACTATCCCATGAGACTGTGGATTCAGAGCTCCCTGTGCCTGCCCAGTGCTGTGTTTAGCATTTACCACCCAGCTGCAGCAGCAGAACATCAGCCACCAAAGATAACAGCCCTGGTGGGTTCTGGAAGCACCCAGAGGGCGTTATCCAGGATGTGGTTATCTCCTTTAATCCCTGGGAGTGGAGGCATTACCGTTGTTTGGTTATGTAAAGTTCCTCGAGCAAACGCTGCTCCTCGTAGCTCATCCAACGCTCTTCCAGCTCCTCCTCCTCCTCCTTCTGCAGCAACTGTTCATAGAGCCTGACTGGATTCCAGCCAGTCATGATGTCGTAGGTGATGACACAGCCCAGCGAGTGGGACACGATGGAGACCTTCCCTCCCTTCTCCTCAAACTCCGGATTCCGGGAGCAGAAGAGGGAGTACAGCCGGTTCAGCTCCTGCTGCAGTCCCTTCACCAGCTGGTCAAGAGGGTGAGGAGAGAGAGTTTAGTATCAACATCTTGTTGCTCCAGTTGATATTCAGGAATGTTCCCATCCCACACTGACCCGTTCCTGTTCACTCAGGCTGGGAAGATGAGCACAATCCCATGGCCAACAGCAACTGCTTGGGTGATGGTCACTGACTCCAGAGGTTCATCCCTCCCCTCCAGAGCCAGCAGAAACTGCTTGGGTGATGGTCACTGACTCCAGAGGTTCATCCCTCCCCTCCAGAGCCAGCAGCAGTCACCACACAGGACATGTGGTGACCCTAAAACGGCTGCAGTGCACAGCCCAAAGCATCAAATTGAAATAAACACTTCAATAAATGGCAGCTGTGCTTGAAATATTGAACAGCACCCTCTGAGGTGAGCAACACCTGGTTTTCACTGGCACAACAGTGACTACTGGCACAGGGATAATTCCCTTCTTGCTGGATTCTCTCCCATTTTCTCCACAGCACTGAGCATTCCTCTTGTGTCAAGAGGTTCAGTTCCTTTTTTAATTTAAGGAGGATGGAAGGAGCCTGAGCCACACATGACCTGGCATCAACTCACATCTCTGCCATAACCTTGGCATCACCCTACTAAACAAGTCATGACCTCTTCTCCTTTATTACTGGGAGCAACAGGGGATTGGGAAGAGAGAAATCCACTAAAATGGATGTGCTCAGACACTGCAGTGAGAGCCTGGATGGGTTCTGGGAAAATATCCTCAAATTACTTTTGGGTCTCAGTAAAGCAGGCTTGAACTCATCAAGCCTTTCATTCTCCTCCCCACTGCCTGGCTAAAAGGAGATGCAGCTTTCTCTCCTTCCCTTCCTACACCTGCACCTGCTGGAAATTATTCCCAAGGAATCAGAATGAAATGATGCTGCTGAAAACTAAAAAGCCTCATCTCAGGTAAAAGGATGATATGAGACGAGAAAAGGCACAAATGAGACAAACAGAACCAGAATTTGAACATTTGATATAAACAATGGTAAAAAAACCCAGATTGTTGGTTATAGGTTTCTAGGAGGGATTTTTGGGGAAAAGCAGGAGTGCAACATGGCTCTTAAACATCACAGACTAATCCCACAGCAGTACAGCAAGAAATAAATATGGGTCCTATATTCATGGAGTTTCTGAGAAGCTTATCTACTCCAAACCCTACACTACAGGATAAAAAGGTACAGTTTCCCAGAAAGTATTTTAGAGAGAAACGCCAAAAACCATGAGATTTGGGAACTGGCCAATGCAAAAAAAAAAAATTAAAAAAAAAAAGCAGCTTTGCCTGTGAAACTCAGCATGGAAACTGAGCAATGCTTCCAGGCTGTGGCAGGGAGGAGGACAAACAAGAGAGTGCAAATCATTCCCTTGTTAGCAACGGGAAATTAAAGCTATGGAACATATAATTTCAGCATGATTTTTCAAGAGCCTGAGTCATTACTGAATATAAATATGAATGGCACCAGAAGTGCCAGTGTTTGATACACATTTCACTGAGTGAGAATCCACACAACAAACCCACTGCCTGAAGCACTGTGAAATGATGAACAGAGCCTTGCAGCAGCTTGGAGGAAGGAGTATCAGAACACCTATTTTCAAGTATTTTTTGACTGTGATGCTGCCTCTTCTTCCATTTGGGTCTACACAGACTGTGGGCACAAACTTCCACACAAGAACAAATAGGCAGAGGTTTCAGCAAGAGCTGGAGCTGAAAATATCAATCAGGATGAGCTGTGGCTGGCTGGTGTTTTCTCCACTTAAAAAGGTTTTGATTTAAACCCAGAACAAAATAGCAAAAATCAGTTGAAATCAAAGTGTTTGGGGGTTCCTGCCAGAAACGGGTAAAAAAATCTTCTGGCATCATGGCATTTCCATTATAAACATCTGATCTTGCAATCTGAGGGTGTGAAACAGAATATCTTTGGAAAATCCTGGTTGGACACAGAGTCCAGCCCTGTTTTTAACTCTCCTCCTTAAAAACTTGCTGCTATTGAGAAGTTAGGCACAAACATGGACGTAACTAAGAAATGGATTTCCAAATAGGTGCACATTTGCAATTTTGCAGACCAGAGTCCAAGCACTGAATTCAACCACATCATCTGATGGAGATCATTCCTAAACTCCAAATCCCTCAGGTAACTGTGGAGTAGAAGGTCTGCTGTGGGAAAGGCTCCAGATTTCCAGGCACTGTGAATGGTCTGGTTTGCTGCTCTGCCAAAACCAGGAGCCCTCCACCTGCAGTGAGCACTTATGGATGTTGGTGTCCTGCCAACAGTCCTGTGCCAGTCCTAAGATTAGGAACGGAACTTTTTTGGTGCAGAGTAAGGAAAAAAAAAAAAAAGAAAAAAAAAAAAGGAAGAGAAAAGAAAAAGCATATTCATTGAAAGTCCCAGCTAAAAAGCTGTTTGGTTAAGCACTATATGAAGATAATATTTATTGGGGGATGGAACTAGATTATGTTGAAGGTCCCTTCCAACCCAAGCCATTCTATGATTTAATCCTGATTTGCTTTCTTAAGTCTTCAAAAGCATAAAATACTTCAACTTGTGCAAGAAAAATTTGGTTTGAACAGGGTTTTAGTCCAGTAAATGCAACATGAACTGCTTTCCAATATTTTATAGTTACAGCTTGATATATTTTAACAATCCATATAAAAATATCTTCTAAAAAGACTAAGTGGCTTTACATTGCCTAAAATCAGTGATTTTTTTCATTGGATTTAAACACCAAAAATATAACTGCCTATCAAATTTTCCCTCTTAAGTGGCATCACTATAATAATTTTTTTAAGAGTCAATCTTTTTATGCACAGCTTGTCTTTCTCCCTCTAAAGGGTCTTAATTAAAGGCTCATTATTAAAAAAAAAAAACCAAACAAAAAACCCCAACAACAAAATAACAACTCCCTCCTCAGCCTCCCAAACCCAGGACATCCAAGTGGCTGCTCCATGTCTGCACTTCATGGCTGGGTTAGAGGGAATGGGTGCCTCATCCTGAGCTGGCTGACAGCTTCTCCTGCTGTCAGTGCACTGCCATCCAAGGAATTCCTGGTTAAGTCAGCCCTTTTCCCACTGCTTTCGCTGGTGCTCCTGCCAGCCCCAAACCTCAGCACCTGCTGGTCCGTGGGGTCTATGATGTGCTTAGGAAGCACCTGCTGGTTCTGCCTCAAAGCAGGAGAGCAGGAATCATCCAAAAAAGCCCTGGGAATAGTGGACTGCAGCATGACCAGACCCCTCTCTCTCTTTCCAATTCCCTTCTTCCATCCTCCCTCCCAGTGCCCAGCTCATTTTGGGGACAGCTGTTTCTCCATCCAAGGGTTTCATAGGGCTTTCCCCACAAAAAGCCCAGAGATTCCTTGAGTTCCTGCCCAACCTATTTTACCACCTCCTACAGCTTCTCCCACAGATGAAACAAGCACAAATACCTCACAAAAGAATAAATGAGGCAGCAGTCAATTGAGTTGATGTTTTTTCCCTCTGCAGCTACTCCAGCTGCTCTACTCCAACACCCCCAGCTCTTCCGGAGGGAACAGGGGAATGCAGCACGTTTACCTGTCTGTTACTGAGCAGATCAAACACTGAAACAAAGGGAACAATTACTATTTCTTCCAGAAAAGCTGTATCAAATCCCATCCTCCCAGCCAGCCCTCCTACCTCAGCGCTCATTTAGCAGCAGCCTGAGGACACTGAAATATTTCAAAGAAAGGGCCTGGAGTGACAGGACATGGGGAAATGGCTTCCCACTGATAGAGGGGAATACAGAATGGATATTGGGAAGGAATTCTTCCTTGTGAGGGTGGGGAGGCCCTGGCACAGGGTGCCCAGAGAAGCTGTGGCTGCCCCATCCCTGGAATTGTTCCAGGCCAGGTTGGACGGGGCTTGGAGCAACCTGGGACATTGGAAGGTGTCCCTGCCCATGGCTGGGGGTGGAATGAGATGGGCTTTGAGATCCCTTCCAACACAAGCCATTCTGGGATTATTATCTCCCCTTATCAGCTGAAGTTTTGCCAATAAATCCTCCTTGCAGGAAACCCAAGCCTGCAGGATCAAGTTGCTCAGAAGGCAGCAGCTCATATTCAGACAAACTGAGGTTAAACACTCTCTGCCCTTCAGAAAACAAATTAAAGGCAGAGCAAGGAATGGTCTTTCTGCACATTCATGGAGAGCTGGCATGAGGGCCATGCAATTCCAGAGGAAGCCAAAAACCAGAGCACTGACCAAGGAGCAGGAGGATGGACTTGATGAGGCCAAAAAATGCCCTTTGCTTTCCCAGTTATGTGCCTGCCTGGCATATGGCTTCCAAGAAATCAAAAAATAACAGCCTATCCTATCCATTCAGGAATCCTGGTGGCACAGGCCTGTGTTTTGTAAAGACAAGACAGGGAGTCTGAGTCGGGTGACACATCCCTGTCACCTCAGGCTGAAGAAGGGTGATAATAAGGGCAGCAGGATCATGGCTTTTATCACCTCCTGGGTGTTGGGCAAGCCTGAACTGCTGGATCACAATGGGAACAAGAACTCATGGAGGGAGTGAGACATCCAGAGCTGCTGCCCTTTTGTACAGAGTATTAACAGCATCCTGTGCCAAGCTGGAAAAATCCAAACCTCTAAATTCCAGCACCAGCATCCCAAACAGCTGTTCAGCCTCTAAATTCCAGCAGCAGCATCCCAAACAACTGTTCAACCTCCTCTGAGGAAAAGCAGCCTTGAAAACACCAGCATAAATAAGCACAGATAGCATGTTCCTGACAAAGCAGAAGGAAATTGGGCTGTGTGTGTAGACAAACCCCCCCTGGACCCACACCACAGAGATCCAGGCAGGAGGAAGAACTGCAGCCCCTGGACCATTTTGTGGGCAGATTGCTGGGGCTGAAGGGGCTTTTCAGTGCACACCAAAATTACCAGAGTAGAAAATGACATTTTCCTGTCAAAATCCAGGAAATTAGTTTTTTCAAGAAAACAAGGAGTAGAAACCCCCTACTGGCACCTGAGCACAGCAGTAACACAGAGCTTGGGTGCTGGTCCTTTCTCCCATCTCCACAGGATCCTCACCCACTGGTCAATCTTCCCACACAAACAGTTCTTGAAGAAGTATGAAAAAAAAAAGCAACAGACCTTTGGAAAGGGAGTGCAGGAAACCTGACCTCTGCACCCTCTCCAGCCTGAATGGCAGGACTGTTTCTGCAGGCTTTGTGGGAAAGGAATGTGAAGGAGATCTGAGGAATGGTGAGTTCTGCAAGCAGCTCTTTCCAAATGTCAAGAGAACTTCGGGAGAAAGTGCAAACTCGTTTGAAATTCAGCCAGCAGGCAACAGGGAGTGTGAGCCAGCTGGAGGGGGCAGAAGGTCCTTAAAAGCCAAGGGAGGAGCTGCAGCTCAAGGGTGGATTGTGAAGGACTGGGAAAGCGAAGATGAGGAGTTTTTGCTGCACGTGGCCCAGGAGAACGTGCCAGCAGAGCTGGTGAGGCTGCTGACCCTCCAGGAGACAACAGTTGTCACATTCCCTGATGGAATCACTGATGGAAGCCAGAGGAGTGTCATAACAACAGATGAGAGGCCAGAATGAGCTGTGGCTGTGGGAACAGACAGGAAGGGCTCCGTGTCTCAGGGATGATACAGAAAAAGCATCTGTGGATCTGCCTGAGTCTCTCTCTCAGGTCCCCTCTTGCTGTTGAAAAGCGGAGTCCAACCCATTTCTAACAAGTCACTGTGCTCAAGATACAGTTTGGGTTCAGGCAGAGTCAGTAACTAATCACTTTATAAAGCTGAGAATTCATTCAAGGGCAATCAAATTAATTAAACCAGCCATGGAAGTGCTGCCAAGCAGCTCCTTCACGATTAGGTTCAACAGGATATGCAAAACCAGTGCTGAAATAGTCTCAGTTTAAAATTTCCTGCTTCACATCTTGTTTTCAAACATTACCTGAACCAGTTGCCTTTTACTGCTGAAAGTAGTGCACAAGAGAATGGTATTTCCATTGCAAAACTTCATATCCAAGAGGGATGAAAGCTCTGGTACATGTTAATACCTCTCCAAAATTTCAAGAGGTTAGCCATTCATTTTCCTTTTAAATATGTGTATAACGGCAAACAATGCAGCCATTGCAAGGTCAGGACCCTGAGCAACCTGGTCTAGTGGAAGATGTCCCAGCCCATGGCAGGGGTTGGAACAAGATGGGCTTTAAGGTCCCTTCCAACCTAAACTATTCCACGATTCTGAGGTGCACAGTGAAGTTTCTCCACTTTTATAGTGCATTATTTGCACTAAATCCTTAGACATCTTGGGATGATTGATGTAAATAATATTTATCCTGCACTAAAGGCATTTTCTGCCAAGACATATATCAATAATTTAGAGAGTTACAATTAGCCTGCAAGTGAGTACAGCGAAGAGCAGTAAAAAAACCAGGCACTTACCAGTATAACGAAGGTGACAACTCTGAATTTACTATGCAACAATAAGTCTTTTTAATCTCTGTTGCAGCCATTTATTATTAAAGAAATATGAAGCTACAGTGACACAGATGTGAAACAAAGTCACCCACTGAGGACACTAAAACCCAAGATTATGTTACCACAGATGGACCAGCAAGGTCAGAGGCAGAATGTGAAATGACTGTTCATTTAGAAATAGGCCTGTGTGCATCAGAATATCAATTTATTGCTTTTTCTTACATCTGGGTAATGTTTAAAGAGGGATTTGGTACAGAGGAGGATACAGCACAATTCTCTCCCACAAAAACACCCCAGCTGAATCTGTTGGCTGCAGTCTGAGACCAGACTGGGATGTTCATGGGGCTGTGCTGAATTATAAATGCCTGTCTGGTATCACATCACATGCCAGGAGTCAGAGGAACCTTTTGGATATTCTCCTGCCACACTGGAGAAGAAACAATACCTGAAATCAGAGAGGGGGTCACCAAGCACGCTCTGGAAAGGCTCGAATGAGCAATCCAGTGCCCCTGGGACAACTCTGCACTCTCCTGTGACACTTACAGGACAAGGCTCCTTCCCCTGGAAGGAGAGAGTGGCTGCCACTTGCAAACCCCTTAAGTGCTGTTTAAAGAGTGGTCAGGAGCTTTAAAGAAGTTACGATACTTGTATGTGGGAAAAATCCTTGAAAGGGGAAAGAAAATCCCTATCCAAGCACTGTGCCCTGGGTGCTCACAACCCAAAATGCCAACGGGGTCCTGGGCTACATCCCTGGCACTGCGGGGAGCAGGGAGATAGGGAGGATTCTCTCCCTGCTCTGGTCACAGGAGAGCCCACCTGGAATGCTCTGTCCAGCTCTGGGGCTCCCAACAGCAGAAGAAGCTGCTGGAGAGAGTCCAGAGGAGCCATGGAGCTACTCCAAGGGCTGGAGCCCCTCTGCTCTGGAGCCAGGCTGGGAGAGTTCACCTGGAGAAGGGAAGGATCCAGGGAGACCTCAGAGCCCCTTCCAGTGCCTAAAGGGGCTCCAGGAGAGCTGGAGAGGGAATTTGGACAAGGGTCTGGAGGGGCAGGATATAGGGGATGGCTTCCCACTGCCAGAGGACAGGGATAGATGAGATATTGGGAAGGAATTCTTCCCTGTGAGGGTGGTGAGGCCCTGGCACAGGTTGTCCAGAGAAGCTGTGGCTGCCCCTGGATCCCTGGAAGTGTCCAAGGCCAGGTTGGATGGGGCTTGGAGCAGCCTGGGATAGTGGAAAGTGTCCCTGCCCATGGCAGGGGGTGGAACAAGATAGGCTTTAAGGTCCCTTCCAACCCACACCATTCTGGGATTCTCTGGCTGCTGGGAGCCATCGGTTGAACAGCAGCTTCACCCTTCTCTAGGCTGAGCTCACCACATTCCTCCATTTGTTTCCCAGGGGCAAAGCCAAGTTTTTGAGATCCTTTGAGGATTTCTGGGTGGAAAGCACTGGAAGTGCCCGGAGAACACAAAGAATTGTGTTGGGGTGACAAAGCAGTGAGCAGGGACATTAATTCTGAGCAATGTGTGACCATGTGCATACTCAAAGACAAGGCTCATTCCTGAGCTGGAAGGAGCAAAAGTGCCACAAGAAAAACACACTGAAGATGGGAAAATCATCCAGAAGGATGCTCCATTTGACACTGTTGTGTTAACTCTGCAAAGTTAGGTCACAGAAAATAAAATGGGATAAAGATGAGTAACTTGTGTGTATTGTTGCAAACATTGCAAGGAAGAAATTAATTTGATTTGATGAATAAAAGCAACTTAGTATTTTGCAATCAGATCTAAGCACGCTCCTTTTATGTCTGTTCTCACACCCAGGGGATGGTGATAAACCTGTAAAACTGCAGTTCTAGTGAGCAATGAATTAAATTTTCATGCACTGGTGGCCAGCACACCTGAACTTTACTCACTAACCCAGTTCCCATAAGATGTCCACAGACATGCCAAGCCTCTAATGCAGTTTAAAAATATCTGTTTTCAAGCTGCCAGAGAAATTTTCATCACTTCCCACAAAAGCTCATGTTGGCTTCAGGTACACAACTCACAGGGAAACCTGTGAGACAGTGGAGAGCCCTGACCAATGAATTCTGCATTACTGAGCAGCAAGAGAGGGACAGATTTCGGTTTCAAAATTATGTTGCCAGTCTAAAGGACTCAAACACACCTAATTTGATTGAAAGGTAGCATCAAATTCCCATGTAAGATTTGGAAGTCTCACCTTGCCCCAGCCTAACCATGCTCAAGGCTGCAAAAGGATTAACACTACTCCATTCATAACACAGCCAACACAGAAAAAACCCTAAAATTCCTACAGAAATTAATCCTAAAACAGCCCCACAGGGATTTTCCAGTACGTTTGATACACAAGGGATGCTACTGGGATGATGCACCATCCAAGTTTTACTGGCTACTTAATTTATTCAGGTTATTATCATTTATTCAAGGCTTATCATTATTTACAGGCCACTATCATTTATGATCATATTCCTGGCTTTTCTTCTCTGATTAATGGGGTCACTCAATAGCTACACAGATGGGTTAAGGTAGGATGGGAGCATGCAGGATATAAACAGCCCCCTAATTAACTGAGTAACTGGGGATCATTTTGGTTTCCCTGCAAGGCAAGTGCACACAAATGCATTCAGACTGGCTGGGGCGTGTTTGCTCGTGCTGCCATCCCATCTGTCTTCAGAAACAGCAAAAATGAAGTGACAAATATCCATGGATTTTGTCAGAGCTAAAAAGAATCTCAGCTCCATGGACTCCCATTGCTCTAAATATGCAGAAATTAAAAAAAAAAATCGCTGTTAAAACCCTTCCCATTTCTAAGCTGTTGTTACAGAACCATTTTAGACATTTCTGCTCTAAATAAATGACATGGATTGTACTTTTTGCTGTCTTTCTTCTCCTCTCAGTCTTAAAACTCTGATTACTATGGCTGACCATGACATACCTACAAAGTGTTAACACCCTTTAGGCAGGTTTTCCTGAGAAGGGAACTTTCCTGACATTCCCAGATCCTGATTGTTTCGGCCTCTATGCACTGCTCTAGTAAAATTTACATTAAAAAGTGTTTTCCACACTTACCTCATCCCTGTAAAGAGGACTGGTGTAGTACATGATGTCCATGGCACTGCTGTTGAGCATATCCCGTAAACCCCGCACCTTATCTGGAGTTATGGAGTCCACAGTGTCTGGGAAATAAAAAAAAAAGGAAGACTTAAGTTACATCCAGGAGAATGATAAAATAGAATCATGGAGTGGTTTTGGTTGGAAGGGACCTTAAAGATCATTCAGTCCCACCCTCTGCCATGGGCAGGGACACCTTCCAGTATCCCAGGATGCTCCAAGCCCCGTCCAACCTGGCCTTGGACACTTCCAGGGATGGAAATGTTCAAAGATGTACAAATAAAACCAAACAAAAATCCAAGCAAGGCACAAGCAGAGAATACAGATGAAAGTTCTGGGGAGAATTCTGCAGACTACAGCTGCTGGAGCAGCAAAAGAAGCAAGTGCTGTACCTCCATCGAGGGTCAGCTTTGATCTCCACTCCACTGGAAGGAATTCCACGTGTGTTGCAAGATTGGAAAAATACTTTTCTTCCACTTTTCTTGCAGTATCTCGCATCCTACAAAAAAAGAAAGGAACGTGTCCCTGTAAAGACTACTCTTGGCACAACAGATTTTCTGAATTACTGCTTTTCCATCCCTGCTAAAACATGTAATTCCCTCAATTTCAAGCTTTTATTTTGAAATACTAAAGCTCTCCTATAATGAAAAAATTCTGTGCATTGCTTGCTCAAAGGAGTCGAAATGTATCACCCTATGGGCTTAACATAATATGCCGGTTTGGCCAAAATTTAAAGGAGAATATCCTCCGAGGGAGAGGCAGGGTACGACCACCCCTTCCCCCCACCACCAGGTTCGGGAAAAAAAAGAATTTACTCGAAGGAAAGTGAAAGAGAAACTATTTATTTAACAAACACACAGAGAAAAGGATAATAATGCTAAATAATAAAATCCCTCGCCATGGAGGGAAACCTGGGAAGATTTTCAGAGTCCTTCTCTGGGTGTGGCCTCCCTNGCTCCCAGTCTTAAAGGCACAGAATTCATCTTCTGGGCATAGAGTGGTGATAGGGGATACACATCATAAAGTCACCCAAAGACACATAATCCACCTAAATTTGGTTCAAAGGTATCTGTTAACTCTGGTGAGTTTGGGGCTGAATGTGAAAGGTAAAGATTAGAAAATTAGAAAAGAACTAGAAAAATCAGAAAATAGAAAATTAAGAATTTTACCTCTACCTTGAAATCTGAATCCACTAAAACCAACCATTTGATAAGTATAGAAGGAAGACAATTCAGTGCTTTTAGACACAAAGAAAACTCTTAAAAATATGGCTTGAAAGAGCAGAATTTTAATTTTACATACTGAATTGGAAGGCTTGAGACCTCCAAGGGTGAGAAACAGGAGCACTTGTGAGTGTTTTAACTTGCAGGAGCAGATGGAGAGGCTTTTAAAAGACTTCTCATTTTTACAGCATATCTGAACATGAACATTGCTGCACCTCTCTCAAAGGATGAGAAAAACTTAAAATACCTAAACCCCGAAGTATATCTGACCCTCTCTGTTGTGAGGGGGGGGGGAAGGGGAATAATGATAAGTTATGTTCTTTTAGAAACGTGACTTTGTGTTGTGTGAAAAACACATCATTAAAAAAGGAAAACCAGCATGAAAT
>VZRO01004973.1:1841627-1860984 GCA_013397915.1 Daphoenositta chrysoptera | reverse complement strand
CTCCCTAGTAACAGTCCTCCGACTGGTTGTCCAGCTATTTTCACAGGTCCATTAACTCCCATTGGTATCTTAGTGGGGCTCGTTGTCATGATGGTGACGTCTATTGCGGCTGCCAGGTCCAGGCCAAGGCTCCCTCTGGTTGCTGGTTGCAGGGTTGCTGTGTGGCTGCCGTGGCTACTTGTGTCCTCGCGCGGCCGCCGCGGTTCGCGCTGCTCCTCGCGTTTCCCGAGCGCCGTCGGCAAGCCGTGCTGTTGTGGGTGTCACTGCGGCATTTCTGGCACCACACTCCGGCAGCCGTGCATTCTCGTCTAATGTGTCCCATATTCCCACAGCGATAACACCGTATGCGCGCGTTGTTCTGATGAGCTCCAGTACTGCGTGACGCTTGGAGGGGCGCAAGAGCGGCTAACACCTGAGTGCTGCAAGCTTTGACTAACTCCTGTAATCCTACCCCCAGTTGTTTTAAGGCTTCCGCTAAAAACACCTGTTCCCCTGTAGGCATATGGGCTGCCTTTTCTAGAGCCTCAACAACAGTCCAATCTGGACCAAAGGCATTTAACAAGGTTCTGGTGGACGAGTTCCCGTTCTGTAGGATACACTGTTTTAGTAGTGCTCCTTTCATGTACTCGGGTACACCTGCTCTATCTATGGCTGACGCTATTGTGTCAACAAAAGATCCCAACGGTTCCTTAGGTCCTTGCTTAATTCCCATATAGAGGGGTACCCCACCTGGCTCTTTAATCTTGTCTATCGCCCGTTTTGCTACATTCATAGCTTCTTTAACCTTATCAGGCCCCATTAGTGCTTGTGCCTCTGGGCGCTGGAAGGGACCGAACCCCATAAGCTCATCCAGAGTGATTCCTTGCAATGGATCCCCGGGCCCCCGTTGCACAGCTACAGATGCCTGCGCCTCACCCTGCCAATGAGCTGAGAACAGTAACTGTTGATGTTGTGTAAATATCAGTTTACCAATTCCTTTCAAATCCGAGGGGAGTAGGAGGTGTGTGTTAAAGAGGTAATCGAGCATCTGTTTAACAGGCTCGCTGTTGACCCCGAACTGACTAGCCGTGGCCCGTAACTGCGTCAGAAGCTTCCAATCTAATGCAGTCATTTGGATGTCAAACCCTCCTGCCGGGTTCGGTTGATAGATCACCGGGCAAGGCAAGTTGTCTGCCGCCGCCTCCAATAAGGCATCATCACCCTGCTCCGCTCCGTGGCGAGCCACCGCCGCCCACATCTCTCTACGCTCCTTTGCCATGGCCCCCGCTAGGTCAGACTCTGCCCCAGGGATGGGCTCATTAGCTCTGAGAGGAGCAGTGGGCTCCAGTGGTCTTAACGGGCTAATCGATTGCGTCTCGCCCACGGGCAGAACAGGAGCCGAGGGTGTTATGGGCTGGCTGCCACTGATCCCAGCCCCGGAGGGGGGTGGTGGCAAATGCAAAGTAGTAACAGCAGGAGGATTAGGCGCGTCATTTCCCCAAGAATCACCGTAAGCCTTATTTTTCTCCTGAGCTGAGACTACTTGCTGAGCCGCTGTTTTTTCTGCCTGGTGACGCAGCAACTCATTATGTACCACCTTCCACAACTTACTCATCTTTTTTGCCATTTTATTGTCGTCAAGTGTAAGCTCAAACAATTTGTCCCCTAACTTTCTCCACTCCCCAATCTCATGTACTGTGTGCGGGTTAACAAAGCAGCCTAACTCTGTTCCAAAATCTAAAAGTGCTGGCAACTCCTTTTTAAAATCTATATCTACAACTTGCCTTTTCTGCAAGAAACAAATAAATAATTCGTATGCTGCTTGCCTCTCCATTACTTACAGCGCTGTTGCAGCCCTCCAAGGTCTCGGCAGCACGTATCAGCTGAGCTCACCGCTGTGAACACCCAGGGCGCGGAGCACAACTCTTTGTCGCTCTTATCGCCGTCCCTCTGCTTGCAGGACCTGAACCCTACGCTGATCCGACCGTGATCAGGGTCTATGCCCACCGGGTATCACGTCATCGGGATCACCATTTGTCGGAGAAATCAGCGGGAGACAGACACCATTCTGTAATGATCATCATGCCTCAGTTTATTCCAGATCAGAAGGCTACAATGATACAACCTTTAATTAGGCTCATACATATTGCAAAAGCGTAGCTCAGGATTGGTTGATGCTAAAAGTCAGCAATTTCGTTTGTTCATTCACGCGGTCGGCCTTGCAGTTAACAGTTCCTTGTTCTCTGCATATCTTTCTGTTCTCTATCCTGTTCATGTGTAACAACTGCTCCCAGGGGGTGGACCTTGCGGTTACTCCCAGGGACACAGCATCCCTGCTTTATACTTTTACCAACTGTATCTGATCGTGGCCCTTGCTATTGAGCCAGTCTCTTGCAAGGCTCTCTACAAAAAACAATGAATTCAAGAGCATGGAGCTGCTGAAAAACAAGGTTCACTGCCCCCTCCCCTGTGATAACAATGCTGTGAGTAAAGCTTCATCACCAGTGTTATGTACAGCTATTGCAGCACAGGGCTGTCAGCTCTCGTTATTTAGAAACTGAGCGAATGGATTGCATTACTTCTTCAAACAGTCTTCTGAAATCAGGCTGTTGAACAGAACAAGAGGCACCAGTGCAGCTAGAAACTGTCACATGGTTTGAATTGAAGCAATCATCTTTCCTTCACTCCCCCTGCAGCATCAAGGAGTGTCAGTGTTGGTGCACGACCAGGGAATTGAAATGCAAAATAAATGTGCCTTTTTTTTTTTTCCTTTTCAGGGGAAGTGTAGAACTGTTCAGTTGGTACAGGGCTGAAATAAAATATTCAGTTAAGAATAAGCCTTACAAGTACAAAAATATAAAGGAGACTATAGCATGCAGTGAAAGTTTAGCCTTTTTTTTGGGATTCCACAGTGTCATGCTGGTCTGTGAAAAGTTTGAAGTTTGTGAAAATTCCAGTAGCATCATCAAGTCTGTTTAATGGAAATTCCTGTCATTTTGTAGAGCATTTGTGGTAAATTACCAGACTAGGAGTACCCACACACTGGAAAATGTAACTTTTATGATGCTCTACTACCGTTACGGGCTCTTTAATATTTCAGCAAGGACTTACCACTTAGAAAATAAAGCAACAGTAGGATAGAGTTCCTTTTGGCCATAAGAGGGCAATGGCTACAGAAATCCATCATTCAGCATATAGAACTAACTTCCAAATGATGAACATACCATGATTTCTGTTTTCATAACTTAATTTTTTTGTTAAATGTGTGCTGAACTGCACTAGAATTGCAGTTCCTGAAATACGCTCTGTGTGACTCAAATGCAAGACTCTTTATAACCAGTTTTTAAAACCTGTAGATATTTTGCTTCTGTGGGACTTCTGTGGTCAGTAGCACTTAGCTCTACTGTTTGCTTTTGGTCTTCTGCTTAGGGATTGTGTAGAGCCTAAAACATTTAAAAATAAAGTTTAACAGAAAGAATCTATTTGCTAACAGTGCCACTCTCTCACAGTTCTAATTTATGATTAAAAATGTGAGAAAACCACTCTGCATATAAAATCCTTTGGTATCCCATTGGTGTCAGTGCTGTCTTCATGCTACATTTACAAGCTTCTTTTTCAGTTTACAAATTGGCAGATGTAGTTTGCCCTTTCCAGTGGCAGTGATGAGGTGGTGGGTATGAAATACGACCATGTTTGTGTTTGGAAAAACTCAGGTATTTTTTGCTTAGAAAATGTTCATTTTTTAAGTGAAAATGAGAAGACAGCTGAGTTAAGAAAAATAGAAATCATTCTCGAGTTTTAAAAGTACAAAAACCACCTTATTAAAGAAACCTCCTTTTGAGTTACAGAGTAAAACCTGAGTATACCTTCATTTTATTGCTCTGATGATGCATAATATGACAATTTCTTTCCCTAATGATACACTTTTGTCCCTACATAGTGTTATACTGCTCTTATAATGCATGATGCTGCGATTTCTTTCCCCAGGGACATACTTTTTTACTTATTTAGCGTTTTGTCCGGCAGATTATGATGTAGAATACAGTTTTATATTTATGAATAGAAGCCAAGTTTTAGTTCTTCACAGACTGCCTTCTCTGAGGTGTCATGTTCAATCAATAATGCTATGAACAAGTTGCTTCAAGCACATATTCTTTTTTCTAGTATTATTTACTTTTATTTTGGCAAACAAGCTAGGCAGAGTAGTCTAAAACTCAAGCATGGATTCATTTTCTGCAGGTCAGCTTGTAATAAAAAAAAAAGATTAATCTTGTTAGAGAGAGGCACATTAATGAAAGTTAAGGGGATTCAGAAGTCTAGGGCATTGATTTTATAATCGAATGTATATGCTCTTTCACATGAATTATAGTTTATCCTGTTTCTAAACCAACTAAATAATAATGAGGGGAGTAGCAGTGACTTTTGGATGCACTCATTTTGTCTCTTTTCTAAATCACTGTTGTGAGGTAAAAACCCAACAGATATGCAATGCCATTGTAGGCACCAGAGACAACAACTTGAAATGCATAATGAAAATTCTCAGTGTATGAGATTTGTCCTTCTGTGATTAAAAACATATCTTAACAGCAGACATCTGTTGGACAACTTACGTGGTTCCTTTTTGTCTTGGTATGTGAGAAAATCCTGCAGGCTGTATTGCTCAGCCCCGGTATGCTGCGGATGCACAGGAAATTAAGCATATGCTCGGTGGTGGAGCTGTAATAACATGCAAGTTTGGTGTAATCTGTTGAAAAGAGAGAGTGCCATTCCTTGTGCTGTGCCCTATGGAAAGGGGGGAATGCTCGGAGCCTTCTTCCCTTGCCTGATCTCATGTGACACCTCTGGTTGGTTGTGAATCAAGTTTGACAGAAAAAATAAGTGTGCGATAAGCAGCATGCTAAAATCAAAATAATTTTGCATCAACTCCTTCTAAGACTTGTAGTGTGGCCATTGCATGAAAAGATCACTGTAAACAGAGCAATGTTACGGAGCAGAGTCCCACTCTCACTAATTTTCACAAGTGAACCTAGATTATTTTTTTTCCCACTCAGTAAACATATATCCTTCAGGCTTCCTTAAATGGGGTACGTCTTCCCTTAGTAAAAGTATTTTTCTTCCTGTGAGCCCACCTAACTCATCTTTTGAAAGGTGACTGCTTTGAAGTCAAAAGAGCAAAATAGCACTATGGGCTGCCAGCATGCAGCAGGTTTTGTTTGTGTGTGCTTTCAAAGCAAAAAAGACCTTCACTGTTTTAAAAAAGTGTTTCAGAAATATACAAGGCCAACTTTGTGTTTTGCAAGTAAATATGCAATGAAGCCCATGAGAGAGTCATCAGGGACATCATATTTATTTACATGCCCATGGTTCATCTGAAATTTGAGTGCTACAAAGGTATCAAAACAGATAAAAATCTTCATGCAATAGATTTTAAAGATTTTGAAGATTCATATGAATAAAAGCATATTAGAACTGATGGTAGAGAAGGTTTGAATCTTCATGTTTCAGGACACAGAATAACCTCTATGGAAGGTTAGGAAGAAATTCATCTTGAGTCTAAATATAATTTCTTGCTGAGACACTGGGGTCTTTGCCCCCAAATCCAAGTCAAAGAAGGACTGTGAAAGAGCAGTAGCATATTTTGATATACTGTGAAGATTACCACAGAACTGTATCTCCATATACATCCAAGATGACATACACAAATATATCCTGTCCTTGCTGAAAGCCTGGGAGCTGCAGGAGGTACTGAAATCTTTTTACAGTTAATATTATATTATCAAAGCACTGATTCAGAAATGGGGCTTTTTGCTTTTCCAGGATGTGGACAACAACTGAAGCTAGGCCTCTGGAGCTCAGGTCTCGCATCAAGGTGATGTGATAATACCAGGAAATGCAGAGATGAAGGTACATGCTGGACACTTAGCAGTCTCCTCAGGACCAATGATTATTGCTGCAAAAATCAGGGTTAATAAAGTACCAAACAGGTGGTAGCTTCTTCATTTCTTGGCCTTCTCAAGTTGACACTGGAGACATATTGGCAAATTACAATGTGATGATTCTAGTATCAGAACAGCTGGGTTAATTTTATTTGCTGTGGTCTACCTGCTTTAGAGACCAGGGAAGCCAAACCAGAGGATTTTATGATGTTTTCTTGTTGTTTATGGGTAGGCATGAGAGAGGCCTAAGAGAATGCCCTCCCTAGTGCTTGCATCTGGCTCCAAAGAGTTAATTTGAGCAGGAATTTCAGCTGGGTTCACTCTGTTAGCTGTATCTAGTCTGAGTGATAGAGAAATTCCTTAGAGCTAAGCTGTGAGTGTAACGTGAAGAAAAGTCAACACGTGCTATGAGAAATCAGGGATGTCTTTTCCCAGTGTTTTACTCGGTATGTTGTATGAATGAAGTTTTCTTCCTGAGACAGTGCAAGTGGTATGACAGCATGTAAGACAGCTGCCTTTAGAGCTTGGCAAGGAGCGAGTGAAGAAGGTTGAGAAATTCTCCTCTGGGAAGTGATGAAGAAGTGACTTGTTCCTAGCCACTTTGGAGAACTTCTGTCTGATTTATAGGCCACAGAATAGGAGCTCCTTCAGGCTGTGTTCTACTGAATTTCATGAACTGAAAGGGGCTTATTTTTTATAAGATTTTATAAGATTTTTTATAAGATTTTTCTTCTACCAAAGTCTTCAAAACAAGTGTTTGATAGGTAACTTGCAACTTCTATAAGTGGTACCAGTATTTTTCCATCTAAAAGATTTCTGTTTCCCATGTTTTTGTTTAATTTTCCCATTGTCTGATCAAGCAGGTAAATTATTTTGTGCATAAGTAGTATATTTTTCCTAAAATGAAGACCTTTGATAATGTTACAGTTCTGACAAATTTAGTAACTGTATATGCTACCTGATGTCAAAACAATTTACAATTTTTTTTTTTATAGCTACAGCTAAAGCTGATTTTTTTGGCTACTTTAGCCCAAATAAATATTTCTGACTCAGTGGATAAAGATAAAACCACAATCTGTAGTTGCTTCTTTAATATATACCAGACTGGGACAGTCCTTTGCCCACTCATGGATTTTCTGGCTTCTTCTTTATTAGACGTTAACCAGCAATTAACAAAAAACTCTGGAAGAAGCTTATGCTTGATTCTGGACCTTGGAAAAATCTAACCATATTCTAATAAGAAGATTTGAAGTAGCAGGTATATACATAAATTTTACATTTTCAAGTAAAGCTGTGGGCATAAACATAACAGTCACACAGCACAGAGGTCCTGCTTTCTGATGCAGTAACAGTAAAGATGAAAATCCCAACGTCTCTTCTTTTGAGCTACGGAATTTAGAAGGTATCACAAAGGAAATCTTCAGTAAAATCAGGAATTGTTCCCACTCCTTCAAACTCTGACTACCATGAAAATGCTTATTTTTGTGTTTACTTCTTGACTAAGTTATTTCAGGGGATTTTTCCAGTGTAAGGAAGAAGTTGATCCTGAACATTTTTTTGTAGTATCATAATTTCCATTACAGAACTAGAAAGCTACCTTTATTTTTCTTTTTTCTTTCCCCCCCCTTTTTTTTTTTTTTCTGGAAGGGGACCCCCTCTCGTTTTTTGGTGTGCCTCCCGATTTTTAATAATACCACAGACTTCTTTGCCTTGCAGTGAACCAGTTCCACAAGGAGATTGCCACTTCAGATTATGTGAGTTTGCTTCATTTCCAGGCAGTGCTATTTAATATACATCTGCTATGTAATAGATGCAACAAACCGAAATGATTTTCAGTTGGGTTAGTCTTTATTGGATCTGACCTCTGGTCTAGGAGGTGAAGGGAGAGTGGAAAATGAAAGCTGATTTGGTATTAGCCCACTATTCATATTAGAAAAAGTAAATGCTTTTGCGGTTTTCCTTACAGAGGTGTCTTTATTCATTTGACATGCCTTTAATAACTAATTCTAGTTGTCTGGTTGCCAAGATAGATTTCCTACAGGCAGACTTAAAAGTGATTTTGTCCTCTTTGAATGCATGGCTTCAAATGATCCCAGAACAGCAAACATTAAACTTCCCCCTAGACCTTGAGATTTTCTGAAGCACTGTAATAACATAAAGGATAAGACTATTAGAAAAAAATAAATAAATGAATTAAGCATGCTTAATATGATATGAGCAGGACAATAAAACTCCTTGTTTTTCCATGCAAACTAATATCTCTTTTCTACTGTTGGCCATATGCTGTGGATTTCTCACAATTCCTATTTTATGGATTTTGGTATCCTCAGTCATAGTTGCCTGGGAATGAGAATGTTTTGTAGGCTTCATATGAAACCAAGGAGCCAAGAGAACTCAATTTTTTTCTTTCACAGATGGCTTTGTTGGTGTTTTTTTCTCACGTTATCACAGAGCTTTAAATGTGTATCCAGTGTACGTGTGTCTGTGGATCATGTTTGTCTGCGAGCATATGTAAAGCTGGCATGGGAACTGTGAAGTAGGATGCCTTCCTTGTCATTTAACTGGGCTATGCACAGAAAGCAATTAGGAGCAATTTTAAAACTTGGCTTCCTACACAGCCAAATTGAGTTTGGCTCTGCTGGTTGCTTAGAGAATGAATATGAGAAAGAATATTATCATTTCCAGGCATAAACTGATGTTGTCAAGGGATATATCTGCAATGGGGCTGTCCCAATGAATTTTGAGTTCCTACTTCAAAAATCTGAAAGCTGTCTCTCTAATGTATTGATAGCCAAAATCCACTTTTTCTTTCTGTTACTGAAATCTAATAAGATATTAATCATGGGTAATTACTACAAAGCTTTTTACCTCAGCTGAGTCTTAAATCAGCTTGGTTTGGTAATAAACAAAAGCAACCTTTCAGCTGAGGACTTGGGCAGACTTAATTTTTCAGCTGAGGATCTTGTTGTGATAGACAGGTTGTGCTTTCTGACCAGGTCACCCAATTCAGTGTGAGGAGTTTCAGCTGTCCTGCACTGCATTGAGCAGACAGACCACTCCCTACCTCTCCTTGATGCTGAGTTGTTTAATTGGCACCTCTGAGAGGTGATTTCTTAGGATGCCACACAGTCTTCCCCCCAGGCCATGCCCACCTATTTCTCCACTGCTCCTTTGACACTCTTTAAGCAATAACTTTGACAAGCAATAACTTGTGAAGTGCTCACACATTTTCATTTCACTGTAGAAAATACCTTGTGCATGAGCCTTGGGTCCATCCCATTTAGCTTTTGGAGTGGTTACATCACAGTGACAGCTCAACACCATTATGTGATTGATTTGAAACATGTCCATAGAAACAACCAAAGAGGACAAATTTCTGGGAGCTGAATGCACTGCTAGCATCAGAAGTTCTTGTTAATTCTCCTTTAATACATTATATGACATCTGATACAAAACAATTTACTTTCTTTTGGTTGACCTCAGTTGGGAACGCCAAGGCTTCTGACATGTCATTCTGACACTTCTGTACTGCCAGTACCATGGTCATCAGGAAATTTTGTCAGCACAGTCCCACGTTTTTGTGCTGGAGTCATGGCTGTAAATATTAAACATGCTCAGTCCCAACTGTAAACAACTCCACGAGTGGCCTCTGATGGAGCTGCTAGTAATTCTGAGTTACTCACTACTCTTAGCCTGGTCCCTTTCACTCTGGTGTTTGTTGTGGGGTTTTAGTTTGTTTGGTTTTTGTTTCCCCCAGTTTTTCTAATAATTTACTCTCTACCACAGCATTTAATATGTACAGAAGCACAGACAAGTGAGATTTTTCATTGTCTGGGAGACTGGTTTACTTTCTAGATGAAGCCACAAGGTCTGTCTGGATGATCTGCCTTTGGTAAAATCATGTTGCACATTTCCTATATAACTGTAAGTATATTTTTTTTTTTCTTAAAAATCTGTGGCTTATTTGGTACCCTTGGACTAGTAAAGATCAGGACCACTGTATGACTCAGTTCCTCTGAAAACTCTCAGTGATGCAAGAGTTCTGTGATATAAATTAAATTTCATTTTTAGAAAAAAAAAAGTCATGCTAGACCTCCTTTGCTGCAAAAGCAGAGTTTTTTTATGCCAGTGATAAAATGAAATGTTGTTCTAGAAACAGCCTGCAGCTTATAGCATTACCCTGCCAAAATAAAACTAGGATAGCCAACTTTCACAGTACAAACCTGCTTAAGGAATTGCAATTGTAAAAGCAGAACAGTTGTTTTGAAATGCAAATAAATATTTTGGAAAGTTTCTAATAAGTATTGTGTTATTTTTACAGGACGCTGATTCTCACGCCATGCAGGTTTTAGCCATTTAATTGTATTTTATATGGTATCAAACTTTCTGCCAAAATCTGGTGTTGGAATGTTTTTCGTTGTTACGGGTCTATCAACATTACATCATTTACTGACTGCATCATGTGTGACACACATGTCTGTGCTTAACCTTTACAGCTGGGATATCTGAGTCTGCTTTAATCAAATGTTACACTACCAAATGGGTGTTAGTCTTTAAAGCTTCCTTGCTGTGGAAACAGGTCTGAGTTTTTGTGTGCCCACCTGTTAGAGGTTGCTATCAAATTTAATAGAACTTAATTAGGGACAAATTGGCATTTAGTAGAGCCCAAAATTTAGGCAGGGTTGCCTTTTTTTTTTTTTTGTTAACTAAACCTTTGTTTCCATAGCAAGCATCCAAAAGCTATGGAGTGGAAGATGCATGTCCATACTTTCAGGAAACCAACCAGTAAGGACAGTGGCTTCTTGCAGGAAGAAAAATGGAGAAATGCTGGAGTTGTACAAATGCAAAAATTTCTTCCCTCAGAGAGGTCTCTGTGGATACCCCCAACACATTCTGCCTGTTCTCACTGCTATTGATCTAGAGAAGAGACAGGCACCCTCTTCAAACAGCCCTTTCAGTGCTGCAAAGCCTTTGGGGTTGGATTTCACATCCCTCAGGATAACTGAGAGCAAGATTTGCTCAGTCGTTGAACAGCACAATGTGGCTACCAGTAACCTGTCCCACAGGGGCCTTTCTTCTGGCATCCCCTGATTAAGCTGATGGCTATTTCTCCGTTCTGAGCCTTAGGTGATAACTTACACTGCCATTTATGCCATCTTTTGGGAAACTCAGATACCTTGGAGAGTTTCTTTGGTGAATGTGTCTGTGAGTAGTGTGGGAGGAGATGATCTTTATGAACAGGTTTCAGAACAGGAGCAAATAATAACCTACAAAACAAATGCTTTGGCTTAGAAAACCCTCTCCTTCCTCTCTCTTTGCTCAGCCTCCCCAGCTGTTTGTTGACTGTGAAAATGTGAAAGACATACACAGAGCAAAGACTCCTAAAATGCAGGTGCAAGACTATGGTGGGATTCCTACCAAGTTGCTACTTCCATTGTTTTCAGTAAAGTTCAAAAGATAAGAGTGTATTGCAAATCCCAGGCCAGGACTGGCACATGGGGGTAGCAGCAGCTGTGCTGGAAGGACATGCAGACACCCCTAGATGTGGCTGTCAGGTGGGCTCGTGTGGGGCAGAGCTCCAAAGGCAACAAAAAGGGCTCTGCAGGGCATCTCCATCAGAATCTGAAGGAGAAGAATGAAGCCATTGATCTCAAACTGATTTCACTTGCCTAAAGTAAGCCCTATCCATAAGTATGAGGCAGAGCTGGAGCTGAAGGTCTAGTCCTGATGTTGGTGAGACCAGCAGAGTCACCTAGCCCAGCTTCTTAAACAAAAGCTTCAAACCCTAAGCTCTTTCCCACAAATTCATGTGCTTCCAGCTTCTACGGCTCTGCCCTTATTGAAATACAGACTTCAGGAAGGTCGGTTCAAATCCGGTGTGATACAAATGGAGACAGTAATTTATTTGCTTGTCTGGATCCTAGAAAATTCTTTGCATCAAAGACAATATAGAGATACCTATCTCAAACTCTGTTTTCCCAGAAAACAAGGAAGACAGGGCATGGGTAAACTATTAAGTTAAAGATCCTCTCTGGACTAATGGTGATTTGTTTAAACAAATACAGATTTTAAGTAACGCTATAAGAAGTATCTTTTGCCAGATTGTGTGTTTGTAAATATTAAACATTAATTGAGAAAGACTGTTACCTATGAACCTGGGGGAAGCTAGAAGAATTATTGAAGGGTGGGTTATGGGGGGTTGTCTGGTTTATTGCTTGACTAATCAAAACATTTCTGTGCCATTAATTATTCTCAGTGACTAAGCCTGTATATGGGTTAAAGACTTAAAAATTATCTGATTTGCAGCTCTTTTCTATTTCATTTTGTAGGTAGTGTAAGTGATTCTGTGTCACGAGAAAATGTATACAACACTGATAAATCCATAAAGTATTTGACCTTTAATCAATCCTAATATTTGCAATCCACAGAGCCTTCTTAAATGCCTGTAACCTTGGCCCTTCCACTCCCATTCATCACAATTACTGTTTGAGCTGTCTGATGCAATGCACAAAGCATTGCATGTTGACATCCAATATTTTATCATTAATAAAATAAAATTAAAAAAAAAAAAGAAGTAAGAAACATTCCAAGTATTTTTGCTGGTTTGATATTTTCCAGTGCAGCGCCAGGAGAGGAAAAGGGACAGTTGTGATTTATGTTAGTGCTAGCAGACATTGTTAATTAGTGCTTTCTGTTAGCAGAATGTAGATGTAGTTGGCTCTCTAAACAAGTTGATTCTTGAAGTTATGCTAATTTTCAGTGATCGTTAACCTTTTCATACTGACAATACTGTCTGTAAAATACTTAGGTAAACAGTATCAATTGCATTTTAAACAAGAGTTTAAGGAACCTGGAGCAGGAGCAGGTATGACTTAAGAGAGCTTTAGACCAAACCATGCAGGTCTCATTCATGCTGTAATACATGAGTTACTGCTAGTAGGATTGTTACAAGAAAATGAACATTTTCTCCTATCCCCCAAGACTTTTATTGTCTTGATCAAAGAACACTGCAATGATGGATGGAAATACTAACAAGATTTACCCACAGAGAGGTTGGCTTCTGTAGACAGCTGAAGGATTCAATGCAGAGAACACCGGACCCCTCATGAAGGAACTTGCAGTTGTGCTCTGCATTCAGGCAATTGCTTTATTTTTTGGGGGGTCTTTTATTCTTTGTATGCTTTGTCAGTAAAAATGTCAAGATTTTTTTCTTGGACAGTCTCCTTTCACACACGTTCCTGTGTCAAGTACAAAGAATAACACATTAGGATTGAGATAAGTATGATAAAAATAAATATTACTGAAATTTCCTCTTGTAGCATTGTGTTTCACATCACCTATGATTCACAACCCCCATGAGGGAGTAGGTGCTGCCCAAGACTTTTGCTGAGAGTGAACTTATATTTCCTTTGCCTTTGGAATGAAATATGAGTCCTTGGATCTCTTCTATATAAAAGCAACATTTGGATATGTTATCATACTGCTATTTGTCCAATTTCAGACTTAAAATATGCTCCCCAGACCTCTCACACCCAGTACCAAAATACTCTTCCACTGGAATCATAGAAACATTTATGTTGGAAAAGACCCCCATTAACCCAGTACTGCCAAGTCCATCACTAAACGTGTCCCCAAATGCCACATTTACCAATCTTTTAAATCCCTCCAGGGATGGTGGCTCCACCACTTCCCTGGGCAGCCTGTTCCTGTGCTTGACAACCCTTTCAGTGAAGGAATCGTTCCCAATATCCAATCTAACAGTATTCTTTACACACACATATATATCTTTATGTGTACACTGTTATAAATATGCATTTATATCTATAGATCTTTCAGAATAAGGAGGTATAATGACTATTTCAACATCAAAAGGTCAAAAGTGCAAAGAAATGGCAACATTAAAATTTTGTAGACATATAAGTTCCATCTTTGCTGGAAGAGTTTTGTGTTCTCTTTCTCTATCTTGAAGATTTTTCTTAGCATAGTTTTTATAAGTCTTAATAATTTATTAGCAGGAATTATACTTTTAATGGAAATCATGAAAAAATGACATGGGAATATGATCTAAGTCCCCCTTCTCCCCCAGTGATATTTCTCTGGTTTTTTTCCAGCTGTTTTGCCAAGGCAAATAGTATGATTATAACTGAGCACTGATGTGTAAGAATTAGCATGATCTGTCTCTGCAATGCTGGATGGGAGAACGAATATGATTTCATTTTTACTGCAGTTACCACGCAAACACTTTCTGCCTCTGCAGCTTTTTTTTTTTTTTTTGCTGGTGGAATTTTCACAGGAATGCCATGGAAAGATTTACAGACTTTTTGGCCAGGTTGACCATGAGCCTCTCTGACATCCTGCCTCTGTTGACAAGACTGTGTGTAAAGTCTCAGGCTGCTCCAGAGAGCTCAGGGATCACATCATCTGAGTGTGGGAAATATGGGCTGTAGCATTATTGCACAAGGGCTGCTCAAAGACCAAAGCGCCAGACCTTCAGGTCTGCTTAAAAGAGGCTCTGAGAGAAAGTTGTAGGTGCAGAGGCTGACAAAATTAGTTAATTCTGCTCTCTTTAGTGGAACTAGAGAATGCTAAAGGAGCTGATAACCTATTCATAAATAAAAGCTGTGGCAGCAATTCAATTCTGCTGAGTACTGAATATCCTTAACTCCCAGAAGAAAATTGCTAATCATCAGAACTCAGGTTTTCTGCCATTCATGCAGAGAACTTAAAGTTCAAGAGGTCCCAAAGAACATCCATTTCCTTGACTTCATCTATGCACAAAAACTTCATTGTGCAGATTTTGCACATTTTTATAAGGCTTAATCAGATAATACACGCAGCTTTGTTTCAACCTGGCATAAAATGGCGTGGCAAAAGTGTTTGTCCCTGTCTATGAGGGTAAGGTTTTCCATGATGGAAAACCTGCAAAGAGATCACCTTAACAGCAATTCCAGGTACAAGACTGAAAATAGCTAAATTTAGGTTGGAAATATTTTCACAGTTTTGTGGAACAATTAGGTCATCTCCACAAAATGAGGTAGGATGCTAGAAGTAGTCTCAGATATTTACCAGCATGCATCTGTTTTCATACAGGGACTGATTTTATGGATGGTCTAGGACTCCACTTTGTTTCCATAAACTCTTACGCATGTGGAGGGAAACACCTAAAAGGTTTTTTTTGATGCCACCATACTGATGGAGAGACTTTGACTGAAGATCTGACATATGTTGAAGTGCTGTGATCTCTTCCTTCCTCTCTTTGACTTTGCAGTCATATACATCCTCTAAGAAACATTTCTATTGGTTCCATATTTTAGGGAAAAGGCATTGTCCATATTGTGAATGATTACTATTCCATAGCTTTTGATTACTCAGAATTCAATCTCGTGCTGAAACTGTATTTTGCTGCTTAATGTCAGAGATGCAATGCTGGTGAGACTTGTCATAGGCCTGTATTCGTTGGTGTCATTGTACATTGAACATAGAACTGCTGCTGCGGTGCCTAGTTATTACTGCATGAAATTGTGCCAGCTCTCTGGGAACAGAGCTGTGAAAAATGCCACTGGAAGTGTTTATATGGGAAGTAAATGGATGGGGAATATATCCCACTGTCTGATACAGTCCTCCATATAGTCAGATGTTATGATGGTGCATTTGAGCCTCTGCATGTGGCAGCCCTTTCCACCAAAGTCTTCCTTCTTTTAAATCCCTACCTCACTGCACACAGGAACTGTTCAAGCTGAGCTGGGGCACCCTTTCTGAGAACATGAAAGTGGTTGTCAGTTTGCTCCTCAGACAAGTGTTTGGGATGTTAATAATAGTCTTGCCTGAGTAAATGGAGTAAGATTCATCTCTCATACTCGACTCTCTTCTGCCCTGAATGTATTTCCTTAGGGCTTGGAGTCAGTGTCCGTTCTCTTCCCATTCTCTGCCTCCTGTTTCCTTTCATACCCGACACTCATTTGAAAGAGCCAGCCATATACAGACACTGGAACTGTTTATCTTTGTAGAGTGTGCATTATCTGTGCTGTTCAGCTTTTTGCCTTAAATCTTTTGTGCCTCCTTTTTCTGAACTTGACTCATTTCCTTGAGTCTTGTTGTTTAGCAGCCTTTTTATCTAGATGCTAAATTCATAGCAGGCGACCTTCCCCTGTAACCGTTTTCTCTTCCACTCTGAGGTTTTCTGAGTTCACGTTCTTTTTCATTTTTTTCCTAACAAGTCTCTTTTTTGGCAAGTCCTGAACCAGCTTTTGCAGGTCAGTGGCCTAGGACAGGTTATTTGTAATTGCTCAGCAAATACATCCTCAGGCCAAAGTGTGGTTTCAGATCAGAGAAAAGAAACCTGGTAGCATGGTAACACCAATCTCTGAAGGTGAGCTGAATCATCTATTACTGCATGAGCTTTCCATAGTTTCATCCTGAGTTTTCTCATTGCATTTCTTTCTTTCAGTCTAAAAGTTTTGACAAGGATCTGATTAAATATTATTCTCTTTGTGTATTCTGACTTGGGAGTTTAGGGAGTCCCCCTCCCCCTCTTTTCTGCAAAAGGAAGGGAGAGGTAAGAAGGTATATGTGACCCAGCAAGACAGAAGTTTCTTTTGAAGGTATTTATAAGTGTGTTGTGGTATATGAAAATCTCCTGAAAATTCCAAAAAATCTGCTTATCAATGTGTATTGAAAAACTTGGGAATCCTAAGGTAAAAACATTAAAATTTTTAGTCTGTAGGGTTGCTGGTTTTACCCTGTGAGTTTGACAGTGCAGGCCACAACCAAAAGAGTTGTGTGGGTAGTGATACATCACATAGGAAAGGCAGTAAAATAAGGAGTTGTAGCTCTCTGCCAGGAATTAGCAATAAAATGGAATTTGCATCCAAGTTTCTGTGAGCGGAATGATACCGTTCTTTTCCAGTAGATGAGTCTACAGAGGCATTGTGGTTGTTCACATCCACACATATTTATATATGGCAGCTTTATCACTGAAATATCAGCAGCTCAGAAACAAATATCAAAGTAAATACTTTTTCCTTCATTTTATTTCAGTGAATTGTTAACAGCTGTTGCTTCAACTGCAATGTGGGAATATTCTGTAAAAGGAGAAGAAACATCATGGTCTGAAGTTCAGTTCACTCCTTCAGCAGAGCTTTATGGCAGTGGCTTGTCCATATGTGGTGGTGCTTGAATTTCCTCCTGCTAAGCTCATGGGGCTACGGGGAGCCTGGGCTTGTGTGGCTCTGTACCCTATATCAGTTTTATACTGCTGCTAAGTGACTGTGAAGCTCATCTGTGCTTGCAGGCCTTTGGACAAACATGCTGTGGCAGTCAACTGCCTTCACTTTTGGGGCTCCCACTGTCTGTGTTACATGGTGCTGGGGAGGAGTGCTATGTTTCCCAGGGAGAACTCAGGGTAATGTGGAGGAAGCTGTTTGCCTCCTTAGCCAACCCCCTGATGTGTTCAGTGCAGGGGAATCCACTGCACAAGGGTTTCTCTGGGTACAGGGCCATCACTCCCAGCCAGTATGTGCATTTACCCACCTTTCTCAGCCCCCATGGTAGTGGCTCTGTAATTGAGAGGCTTGATGTTCCAGAAAAATTGTCCAAATTGTGTGCCATTGTTAGATTTCACACACACAGAGTCATGAGTTGTGAAAGCATGTACTTCCCTGAGCAACAGGGCTTTGCATCCCTATGTCTCTCTCTGCTACAAATATATGAAGCTGTGGCTGACTGTACTTTTATTTCAAATACAGGTGGAATTGGTTGGAAGGCTATAAAGCTGTTAAGAAGGCATTCAGTAAGACTATATGAGACTAAGCATTTAGCACTGTTTTCTTGGAAAGCTAGATATTGTATAATTAGTCCCTTTTATTTGTTTTGCTTCTGATGCAGTCAAGTGTGTTTGGGTAATTTTTCCTCATTACCATAAGGGATAAAATTTACATTCCTGTAAAGCAATAAAGACAAAACCAAAAAACCTGTTCTTGCTTCCAGAAGCTGTAGATGTGAAAAAAACACCAAACACTTAAGCCTGTAGTAAAACACTGAGTTGGCAATGCTGCTGCTGCTCTCTTATACCAGGATATATAATACATGCTCCCGCAGAAAGCAGTGTTTAGCTTCCAGGGAGCACACCCAGACTTCTCGAGGAAACCCAGAAACCACAGAAAAGAGGCAGATTGAAAGGATCCCCTAATGAGTAAATACATCCAGGGCTTTTAGTTCCCCATCTGCTGTTTTGACAAATGCGTGTGAGCTGTTTTGCCAGCAGATATCACTATGTGTGTCCAAATTACAAGTGAGAATGAGAAAGAAAAAGCATTTCTCTACTCATAAGCGACAGGCAGGTTTAGGAATGTCTGCTGCAGTTTATGTGCATTATTAGGCACATTTTTAATTCTTTTGTCAACCTCTATTATGAGGTCATTTCACTTCAATGCAAATTAAACCATAATTTTTCACCTTCCTATGTTTTTTTTTTCATTATATATTTTTTAATGTGTTGCCCTCTAGAACAACATAAAAGCCTTTAGCTGTCTGAATTGAACTACTGTGGCCTTTCTTGTCAAAAAGAACTCCTGGATTTATTTCTGTGTACATTGACACTATAAAATGTTACTTTCTTTTCTCTCTTCTACAAGCAAAGAGCTATAAAAATCAAGTTTCATTGTCATTTCAACCTTTGTTCTAAAACATTATGATGTGTAGAAAATTGATTATGCTGGAATTTAGTATATACAACAAAAGGAAACTTTGTTGAAATCCAGAGGGCCATTTCTGTTCATTTGATAAATGTATTAGTTTCTTTGGTTTCCTGAATTACCAGGTAAAGGGCAACATTTTCCAGATCTAACTAATTTCACTGAAACATATGAAAGACAAATACCAGAAGTCAAATCTAACATATTCTTCCCATGGGCCTTAAAAAAAATGCACCCCGAACTCTTTATTTTGAAAAGCTAAAGTAAGAGTTCAAAATTAAATGGATGATTCATGTGAGATATGTGAACTGAACAACACATCGAGCTGTTGTACCAGCTGATATGGCCTGGGTTTTCTCAGCACTGCTAAAGAAAAGAAACGAGGTGAAAAAAATGGATTGCTATGCTGCTCCATCTACTCAAGTGTCGCCGTATCTCAGGGTCACACAAAGCAGACCCTCTACGAGGAGCTCTCTGTGCCAGGGCTTTCAGCTTCATGGGTGCACAGCCAAATTTTCCTCCCTTTGTCTCCCCTATGTGTGGAGGAGCTGAGTGCTGGGCGCTCTGTAGGCAGAGGATGCTGCTCAGCCCTGCATCCTCAGCCCTGCGGAGCCTTTGCTCACAGTGGCAGCCCTACTGCTTCCACATCTGCAGCTCTGCAGCCTTCATGTTGCTCCTTCATGAACCTATTCCCTCCTGCTGGCATCTGCCTGGATGTGGAGTGCAGCAGAAGGCTCCCATCCCATCCCA